>CM061544.1:46286817-46664907 GCA_030864215.1 Capsicum pubescens | reverse complement strand
TCCACATCTGGGTCCACCCCAAAAAATGAGGACTACAGCACACCGATTTGGCCCAAAAATGCCCGATCACGCCGTTTCTCTCTTTTGTCCACCCAAATAGCCACGAAAATTTGAATGGACCATACTGGGACGATCCCCAACCTCCCTGGAATGCCCCCATTGATTTTATCCCTACGGCACGTCCGGGTCCACCCAAAAACCGTAGGCTACAGCACACGGATTTGTCCTGATAACACCTCGGGCGCGTCGTTTCGTCTATTTATCCACCCAAATATCACAAAAATTTTGAAAGGAGCACACTGGGATGATCCCCAACCTCCCTGCCACGTCTCCATTGATTTTTGGTCCACGGCACGCCTGGACCCTAGGCCCACCCCAGAAACCGTGGGCTATATCACACCAATTTGGCCCGAAAATGCCCCAGTCGTGCCGTTTCTCCAGTTTGTCCACCCAAATGGCCAAAAAAATTTGAACAGAATACACTTCGACAAACCCCAACCTCCCTGGCATGCCCCGTCAATTTTCGCCCGATGACACGCCCCGGGCCCACCTAGAAACCGAGGCCTATAGTATACCAATTTGGCTCGAAAATGCCCCGTTCGGGCTGATTCGCCCGTTTGTACACCCAAATGGCCACGAAAATTGGAACGGACCACACTGGGATGATCCCCAACCTCCTTGGCATGCCCCCATTGATTTTTGCCCCACGGCACGCCCATACCCCAGGCCCACCCTTGAAATCAAGGATTATAAAACACCGATTTGGCCCAAAAATGCCCCGATCGCGCCGTTTTACTTGTTTGTCCACCCATATGGCCAAGAAAATTTAAACGGACCACACTGGGATGATACCCAATCTTCTTGGCATACCCTCATCGATTTTTGCCCTACGACATGACCGGACCCTGGGCCGACACAAGAAACCGTGGGCTATAGCACACCAATTTAGCCCAAAAATGCCCCGGTCGCGCCGTTTTGCCTGTTTGTCCACCCAAATGGCAAAGAAAATTTAAAAAACCATACTGGGACTATCCCCAACCTCCCTGGAATCCCCTCATCGATTATTTCTCCACGGAACGCCTGGGCCCACCCAGAAACCGTGGGCTATAGCACATCGATTTGGCCCGAAAACTCCACGGTCGCGCCGTTACGCCTTTTTTCCTCCAAAATAGCCAGAAAAAATTTAAACGGACCACACTGGGATGATCCCCAACCTCCCTAGCATACCTCCGTTAATTTTTGCCCCACGGCACCCCCGGACCTCGGGCCCACCCCATACACTGTGGGCTATTATAGCACACCGATTTGGCCCCAAAATGCCCTGGTCGCGCCAGTTCGCCCATTTGTACACCCAAATGGCCACAAATATTTGATGGGACCACGCTGGGATGATCCCCAACCTCCCTGGAGCTCCCTTGACGATTTTTGCCACACCGTACGCCCGGACCCCGTGCCCACCCTAGAAACCATGGGCTATAACATACCCATTTGACCCGAAAATACCCTGGTCGGGCCGTGTCGCCCGTTTGTTCACCTAATTGGCCACAAAAATTAAACGAACCACACTGGGATGATCCCCAACCTCCATGGCACGCCTCTACCGAATTTCGCACCACGGCACGCCCGGACCCAGGCCAACCCCAGAAACCGTAGTCTATAGCACACCGATTTGGCCTGAAAATGCCCCAGTCGGATCATTTCGCCCGTTTGTCCACCCAAATGGCCACGAAAATTTAAATGGAACACACTGGACCGATACCCAACCTCCCTGGTACACCCTGGCCCACCCAGAAACCGAGGGCTATAGCATACCAATTTGGCCCGAAAATGCCCCGTTCGGGCCGTTTCGCCCATTTGTACACCAAAATGGCCACGAAAATTTGAACGGACCACTCTGGGATGATTCTTAACCTCCCTGGCATGCCCCCATTGATTTTTGCCCCATGGCATGCCCGGACCCCGGGCCCACCCCAGAAACCGAGGGTTATAGTACACCGATTTGGCCCGAAAATTACGCAGTCGCACCGTTTTACCCATTTTTCCACCCAAATGGCCAAGAAAATTTGAACGGAACATACTGGGATGATCCCCAACCTCCATGGCATACCCCCATCGATTTTTACCCCACGAAACGATCGTACCCTGGGCCCACCCCAGAAACCGTGGGCTGTAGCACATCAATTTGGCTCAAAAATTCCCCAGTCGCGCCGTTTCACCCGTTTGTCCACCCAAATGGCAATGAAACTTTGAACGAACCATACAGGGATGATCCTAAACCTCCCTGGAACGCCTCCGTCGACTTTCGCCCCACGACACGCCTAGGCCCACCGAGAAACCGTGGCCTATAGCACATTGATTTTTTCCAAAAATGCCCCAATCCCTCCGTTTTGCCCGTTTGTCCACCGAAATAGCCACAAAAAATTTTAACGGACTACACTGGGATGATCCACAACCTCCCTGGCATGCCCCCATCGATTTTCGCCCCTCGGCATGCCCGGACCCCATGCCCACCATAGAAACCGTGGGCTACAGCACACCCATTTAGCTCGAAAATGCCCTGGTCGCGCCGTTTAGCCCATTTGTCCACCCAAATGGCCACGAAAATTTGAACGGACTATACTGGGATGATCACCAACCTCCCAGGTATACCCCCGTCAATTTTAACCAAACGACACGCTCGATCCCACCCCAGAAGCTGTGGGCTATAGCACACCGATTTGGCCCAAAAATGCCTCGATTGCGCTGTTTCTCCAATTTGTCTACCCAAATGGCCATAAAAATTTAAACGGACCATACTGGGACGATCCCCAACCTCCCTGGCATGCACCTGTTGATTTTTGACCCACGGAATTCTCGATCCCACCTAGAAACCGTGGGCTATAGCACACCGATTTGACCCAAAAATGCCTCGATCAAGTCGTTTTGCCTGTTTGTCCACCCAAATGGCCACAAAAATTTGAAAAACCCATACTGGGACGATCCCCAACCTCCCTGGCACACCACCGTCGATTTTTACCCAAGGCACGCCGAGCCCACCCCAGAAACCTTGGGCTATAGCACACCAATCTGGCCCGAAAATACCCCGGTCGCGTCATTTCTCCATTTGTCCACCCAAATAGCCACAAAAATTTGAACGGACCATACTGGGATGATCCCCAACCTCTCTGGAACGCCCCCATCGATTTTTGTGCAACTACACGCCCGGGACCAACCAAAAACCATGGGCTACAGCACACCGATTTTGCCTGAAAATGCCTCGATCGCGTCGTTTCGCCCGTTTGTCCACCCAAATGGCCGCAAAAAATTTGAACGGACCACACTGGGATAATCCCCTACCTCCCTGTCACGCCTCCGTCAATTTTGGCTCCAAAACCACTGAGCTATAGCACACCAATTTGGCTCGAAAATGCCCCGGTCATGCCGTTTTGCCCGTTTGTCCACCCAAGTAGCCACAAAAATTTTAATGGACAATACTAGGAAGATCCCCAATCTCCCTGGCAAGCCCCTATCGATTTTATCCCCACGGCATGCCCGGGCCAGCCCCAGAAACAGTGGGCTATAGCAGAACCATTTGGCCCGAAAATGCCCCGTCATGCCATTTCGCCCGCTTATTCACCCAAATGGCCACGAAAATTTGATCGGACCACACTGGGATGATCCCCAACCTCTCTGGTATGCCCTCGTCATTTTTTACACCACGGCACGCTTGTACCCCGCGCTGTTTCTCCCGTTTGTCCACCCGAATAACCGTACTGGGACAATCCCCAACCTCCCTGGCACACCCTCATCGATTTTATCCCTACGGCACACCCGGGACCACCCAAAAACCGTGGGATACAACACACCAATTTGGCCCGATAACACCCCGGTCGCGCCATTTCGCCCGTTTGTCCACCCAAATGGCCATAAAAATTTTAAACAGACCACACTGGGATGATCCCCAACCTCCCTGGCATGCTTTCGTTGATTTTCACCTCACGCCCCCCCAGACCCCGGGCCTACCCAGAAACTCTGGCCTATAGCACACCAATTTGGCCCAAAAATGCCCCGGTCGCGTCGTTTCGCCCGTTTGTCCACCCAAATAGCCACAATAATTTGAACGGACCATACTAGGATGATCCGCAACATCCCGGGCACGCCCCCGTCGATTTTTTTCACACGGCACGCCAGGACCCCGTGCCCATCCCAGAAACCGTGGGCTATAGAATACCCATTTAGCTTAAAAATGCCCTGGTAGCGCCGTTTTGCCTGTTTGTCCACCTAACTGGCCATGAAAATTTGAACGGACCACACTGGGGCGATCCCCAACCTCCCTGGCACGCCCCCGTAGATTTTTGCCCAACGGAACGCCCAGGCCCACCCAAAAACCGAGGGCTATAGCATACCAATTTGGCCTAAAAATGCCCCGTTTGGTCCGTTTCGCTCGTTTGTACACCCAAATGGCCACAAAAATTTGAATGGACCACACTGGTACGATCCCCAACCTCCCTGGCATACCCCCACTAATTTTTGACCCACAGTACACCCGAACCCTTGGGCCACCCTAGAAACCGAGAATGCCTCATTTTGCCCGTTTATTCATCCAAATGGCCAAGAAAATTTGAACAGACCATATTGGGACAATCCCCAACCTCCATGGCACATCCCCATCAATTTTTGCACCACAGAACGCCCGAACCCGGGGCCCACCCCTGAAATCGTGGGCGATAGCACACTGATATGGCCCAAAAATACCCCGGTCGCTATTTCACCCAAATGGCCACGAAAATTGGAACGGACCACACAGGGAAGATCCCTAACCTCCCTGGCATGCCCTTGTCTATTTTCTCCCTACGGCACGCCCAAGACCACCCCAGAAACAGTTGGCTATAGTACACCGATTTGGATTGAAAATTCCATAGTCGCTCCGTTTCACCAATTTATCCACCCAAATGGCCACAAAAATTTAAACAGACCATACTGGGACAATCCCCAACCCCCTTGTCACGCCTCCGATGATATTCGCCCGATGGCACGCACGGTCCCACCCAGAAACCAAGGTCTATAGCATACCAATTTGGCCCTAAAATCTCTTGTTCGGGCCGTTTGGCCTGTTTGTACATCCAAATGGCCACAAATAATTTGAACGAACCACACTGGGATGATCCATAACCTCTCTCGCCCGCCCCCATCAATTTTTTCCCACGGTATGCCCAAAACTCGGGACAACCCTAGAAACTATAGGCTATATCACACAGATTTGGCCCGAAAATGCCCCGGTCGTGCCGTTTCGCCCGTTGTTCTACCCAAATGGCCACGAAAATTTGAACGGACCATACTGACACAATCCCCAAACTCTCTAGCACTCCCCCATCGAGTTTTTCCCAACGGCATGCCCGATCCCCGTGCCCACCCCAGAAACCGTGGGCTATAGCACACCCATTTATCCTGAAAATGCCCTGGTCGTGCCGTTTTGCCTGTTTGTCCACCCAAATGTCCACGAAAATTTGAACGGACCATACTGGGATGATCCCCAACCTCCCAGGTATGCCCCCGTTGATTTTTTCCCGACAGCAGGCCTGAGCCAACCCCAGAAACTGTGGGCTATAGCACACCGATTTGTCCTGAAAATACCCTGGTCGCGCTATTTCTCCAGTGTGTCTACCCAAATAGCCATAAAAATTTGAATGGACCATATTGGGACAATCCCCAACCTCCCTGGCACGCCCCCGTCGAATTTTGCCCCACGAAATGCCCGGGCCCACCCAAAAACCATGGGCTATAGCACACCGATTTGACCTAAAAATGCCCCGATCGCGCCGTTTTGCCTGTTTGTCCACCCAAATGGCCATAAAAAAATTGAATGGACTACACTGGGATGATCCCCAACTTCCCTGGCACGCCCTCGTCGATTTTCTCCCCACGGAACGCCCGGACCCCAGGCCCACCCCAGAAACTCTGGGCTATAGCACACCGATTTGGCCCAAAAATGCTCTGATCGCGCCGTTTCACCCATTTCTCCACCCAAATGGCCACGAAAATTTGAACGGACCATACTGGAATGATCCCCAACTTCACTGGCATGCCCCCGTCAATTTTTACCATACGGCACTCCCGGACCCCATGCCCACCCATTAATTTTTAACCCACGGCACGCCCGGACCCCGGGCCCACCCTAGAAACTATGGGCTATAGCACATAGATTTATCCTGAAAATACCTCGGTGGTGCCGTTTTGCCTAAATGTCCACCCAAATGGCCACGAAAATTTGAACGGATCACACTAGGACGATACCCAACTTCTCTGGTTCACCCCCATTGATTTTTGCCCCTCGGCACGCCCGGACACCAGGCCCACCCCAGAAAACGTGGGCTATAGCACACCAATTTGGACAAAAATGCCCCGGTCGCGCCATTTTGCCCATTTGTCCACCCAAATGGCCACAAAAATTTGAACGGACTACACTGGCACGATACCTAACCTTCCTGGCATGGTACCATCAATTTTTTCCCCACGGCACGGTCGGACCCCGAGGTCACCCCAGAAACCGTGGGCTATAGCACACCAATTTGTCCCAAAAATGCCCCGGTCGCATCGTTTCGCCCGTTTGTCCACCCAAATGGCCACAAAAATTTGAACGGACCGCATTTGGACTACCCCTACCCTTCCTGGCACGTACACATCGATTTTCACCCCAAGGCACATCCGGATCCCGGGCCCACCGATTGGCTCAAAAATGCCCCGGTCGAGCCGGTTCGCCCTTTTGTCCACAAAAATGGCCACAAAAATTTGAACGGACCACACTGGGATGACCCCAACCTCCCTGGCACGCCCCCGTCGATTTTCTACCCACAGCACCCCCGGACCATGAGCCCACCCCAAAAACCGTGGGCTATAGCACACCTATTAGGCCCGATATAACCCCGGTCGCGTCGTTTCGCCCGTTTGTCCACCCAAATAGCCACTAAAATATGAACGGACTACTCTGAGACGATCCTCAACCTCTCTGGCATGCCCCCGCTGATTTTATCCCCATTGTACGCCCAAACACCGGGCCCACCCTTGAAACCGTGGACTATAGCACACTGATATGGCCTGAAAATGTCTCGGTTGTGCCGTTTCTGTTGTCTGTCCACCTAAATGGCCATAAAAATTTGAATGGACCACACTGGGATGATTCCCAACCTCCCTAGCATATCTCCATCGATTTTCACCCCACGTCACGCCCGAACCCCGGGCTTATCCCATAAACCATGGGTTAGAGCACACCAATTTGGCACAAAAATTCCTCGATCCCACCGTTTTTCCCATTTAACCATCCAAAAGTCCACAGAAATTTGAATGGACCATACTAGGATGATCCCCAACCTCCATGACATAACTTCATCGATTTTTAATCCACGAAACTCCAATTCCCCAGGCCCACCCCAGAAATTATGAGCCATAGCACACCGATTCTGCCCAAAAATGCCCCGGTCGTGCCGTTTCGCCCGTTTGTCCACCCAAATAGCCACGAAAATTTGAACGATCCACACTGGGATAATCCCCAACCTCCCTGGCACACCTCCGTCAATTTTTTCCCCACGGCACATCCGGGCCCACCCCAGAAACCGAGGGCTATAGCATACCGATTTGGCCCGAAAATTCCCCGATCGTGCCGTTTCTCCAGTTTGTCCACCCAAATAGCAACGAAAATTTGAACTGGACTATACTAGGACGATCCCCAACCTCTCTGGCATGCCTCCATTGATTTTATCCCAACGGCACGCCCGTTTCTACCCAAAAATCATGGGCTACAGCACACCGACTTGGCCCGATAACACCCCAGTCGCGCCATTTTGCCTGTTTCTCCACCCAAATAGCCACAAAAATTTTGAACGGACCATACTGGGACGATCCCGAACCTTCTTAGCACACCCCCATCGATTTTTGCCCCACGGCACCTCCGAACCCCGGGACCACCCCAGAAACTGTGGGCTATAGCAAACCGATTTAGGCCGAAAATGCCCCGGTCGCGCCGTATCTCTTGTTTGTCCACCCAAATGGCCACAAAATTTTGAACGGACCACACTTGGTTGATCCCCAACCTCACTGGCACACCCCCATTAATTTTTGCCTCACGGCACGCCCGGACCCCGTGCCCACCCGAAATCGTGGGCTATAGAATACCCATTTGGCCCGAAAATGCCCCGGTCGGGCCGTTTTACCCGTTTTCCATCCAAATAGCCACGAAAAGTTAAACGGTCCACACAGGGATGATCCCCAACCTCCATGACATACACCCATCTATTTTTGCAACACGGCACGCTCGGACGTCGGGCCCACCCCAGAAACCGTGGGCTATAGCACACCGATTTGCCCTGAAAATGCCCCAGTCGTGCTGTTTCGCCCGTTTGTGCACCCAAATGGCCACAAAAATTTGAACGAACCACACTGGGATGATCCCCAACCTCCCTGTCACGCCTCCGTCGATTTTTGCCCGACGGCACTCCCGAGCCCATCCAAAAACCGAGGGCTATAACATTCTAATTTGGCTCGAAAATGCCCCGTTTGGGCCGTTTCGCCCGTTTGTACATCCAAATGGCCACAAAAATTTCAACGGGCCATACTGGGATGATCCCCAACCTCCCTGGCATGCCCCCATTGATTTTTTCCCCACGGCACTCTCGAAACCCAGGGCCACCCCAGAAACCGAGGGTTATAGCACACCAATTTGGCCTGAAAATTCCCCGGGTGCGCCGTTTTGCCCGTTTGTCTACTTAAATGGCCAAGAAAATTTGAACGGACCACACTGGGACGATCCCCAACCTCCCTGGCATACCCCCATCAATTTTTTATCCAGGACCAGACCCTGGGCTCACCCCAAAAATCGTGGGTTATAGAACACCGATTAGCTCAAAAATTCCCCAGTTGCACCATATTTCTCGTTTGTCCACCCAAATGGCCACAAAAATTTGAACGAACCAAACTGGGACGATCACCGCCTTCCCTGAAATGCCTCCATCTATTTTCACCCCACGACACGCCCGGGCCCACGCAGAAACTATGGGCAATAGCACATCGATTTGGCCCGAAAATGCCCCAGTCGCGTTGTTTTGCCTGTTTGTCTATGAAAATAGCCACAAAAAATTTGAACGGACCATACTGGGATAATCCTCAAACTCCCTGGCAAGCCACCGTCGATTTTTCCACACGGCACGCCCCAGAAACAGTGGTCTATAGTACACCAATTTGGACCGAAAATGCCCTAGTCACGCCGTTTCGCCCGTCAGTCCACCCAAATGGTCACGAAAATTTAAACGGACCACACTGGGACAATTCCCAACATCCCTGGTACGCCTCCATCAATTTTTGCCCCATGGCACCCCCGAACCTCGGGCCCACCCCATACACTGTGGGCTATAGCCCACCAATTTACCCCAAAAATGCCTCGATCGCGCCGTTTTGCCCGTTTGTAAACCCAAATGGCCACAAAATTTGAAGGGACCACACTGGGATGATCCCCAACCTCCTTGGCATGCCCACGTCGATTTTCTCCACACGGCATGCCCGGACCCTGTGCCCGCCCCAGAAACCATTGGCTATAGCATACCCATTTGGCCCAAGAAGGCCCCGGTCGTGCCGTTTCGCCCGTTTGTCCACCCAGATGGCAACGAAAATTTGAACGAACAATACTGGGATGATCCTTATCCTCTATGGCACGCCTTCATCAATTTTACCACCATGGTACGCTCGGAACCCGGGCCCACCCCTAAAACGTGGGCTATAGCACACCGATTTGGCCCTAAAAGACCCCAGTCAGGCCGTTTTGCCCGATTGTCCACAAAAATGGCCACAAAAATTTGAACAGACTACACTGGGATGATCCCCAACCTCCCTGGCATGCCCCCGTCAATTTACGCCAGATGGCAAGACCGGGCCCACCCAAAAATCGATGGCTATAGCATACTAATTTGGCCCGAAAATGCCCCGTTCGAGCCGTTTTGCCCATTTGTACACCAAAATGGCCACGAAAATTTGAACGAACAATACTGGGATGATCCCTAACCTCCCTGGCATACCCCATTAATTTTTTCCCCACGGCATGACCAGACCCCGGGCCCACCCCAGAAACCGAGGGTTAAGCACACCGATTTGGCCCGAAAATGCCGCAGTAATGCCGTTTTGCCCGTTTGTCCACCCAAATGGCCAAGAAATTTTAAACGAACCACACTGAGACGATCCCCAACCTCCCTGGCATACCTTCATCAATATTTTCCCCACGAAACGATCGGACCCTGTGCCTACCCTAGAAATCGTTGGCTACAGCACACCTATTTAGCCCAAAAATGCCCCGATCGCGCCGTTCACTTGTTTGTCCACCCAAATGGCCAAAAAAATTTGAACGAAACATACTGGGACAATCCCAAACCTCCCTGGAATGACTCCGTCTATTTTTACCCATGGAATGTCTGGGCCCACACAGATATCGAGGGCTATAGGACATCAATTTTTCCCAAAAACGCCCCATTTTGCCCGTTTGTCCACCCTAATGGCCCCAAAAAATTTGAACGGACCATACTAGGATGATCCACAACCTCTCTGGTATGCCCCCATCAATTTTTGACACACGGCACGCCTAGACCTCAGGCTCACCCCAGAAACTGTAGGCTATAGCACACCGATTTGGTACGAAAATTCCCCGGTCGCGCCATTTCGCCCATTTGTCTACCCAAATAGCCACGAAAATTCGAACGGACCACAACGTCACAATCCCCAAGGTCCCTAGCACTCCCCCGTTGATTTTCGCCCCACGGCATGCCCAGACTCCGTGCCCGCCCCAAAAACCGTGGGTTGTAGCACACCCATTTCGCCTGAAAATGCCCTGGTCGTGCCATTTTGCCCGTTTGTCCACCCAAATGGCCATGAAAATTTGAACGGACCACACTGGGGTGATCCCCAACCTCCCAGGTATGGCCCCGTCGATTTTTGCCAAACGGCACGCCCGAGCCCACCCTAAAAATCATCGGCTATAACACACCTATTTGGCCCGAAAATGACCCAGTCACGCTGTTTCTCCAGTTTGTATACCCAAATGGCCATAAAAATTTGAACGGACCATACTGGGATAATCCCCAACCTCCCTGGCATGCCCCCGTCGATTTTTGCCCCACAGAACGCTCGGGCCCACCAAGAAACCGTGGGCTATAGCACACCTATTTGACCCAAAAATACCCCGATCGAGCCATTTTGCCTATTTGTCCACCCAAATGGACACAAAAAAGATGAATGGACCACACTAGGATGATCCCCAACCTCTATGGCACGACCCCATCAATATTCTCCCCACGGCACGCCCGAACCCCAGGCCCACCCCAGAAACCCTGGGCTATGGCACACTGTTTTGGCCCAAAAATGCCCCATTCGCGTCGTTTCGCCCGTTTGTCCTCCCAACTGGCCACGAAAATATGAACGGACCACACTGGGATGATCCCCAACCTCCCTGGCACGCCTCCATCGATTTTTGCCCCACAGCACTCCCGGGCCCACCCTAAAAACCGTCGGCTATAGCACCCTGATTTAGCCCAAAAATGCCTAGGTCGCGTCGTTTCGCCCGTTTCTCCACACAAATAGCCACAAAAAATTGAACGAACAATACTGGCATGATCCCCAACCTCCCTGGAACGCCTCTATAAATTTTCAAAACACGGCGCTCGGACCCCGGGCCCACCCCAGAAACCGTGGGTTGTAGCTCACCAATTTGGACAAAAAATGCCCCGGTCGCGCCGTTTCTCCCATTTGTCCACCCAAATAGCCATGAAAATTTGAACGGACCATACTGGGACGATCCCCAACCTCCCTGGCACGGCCCCATTAATTTTATCCCTGGCACGGCCCCATTAATTTTATCCCTATGGCACGGCCCCATTTGGCCCGGTAACACCCCGGTCGCGTCGTTTCGCCCGTTTGTCCACCCAAATGGCCACAAAAATTTTGAACGGACCACACTAGGACGATCCCCAACCCCCCTGGCACGCCTCCGTTGATTTTTGACCCACGGCATATTTGGGCCCACCCTAGAAACCGAGGGCTATAGCACACCAATTTGGCCCGAAAATTCCCCGGTCGCGCTATTTCTCCAGTTTGTCCACCCAAATAGCCACGAAAATTTAAACGGACCATACTGGGACGATCCCCAACCTCTCTGGCATACCCCCATAGATTTTATCGCAACGGCACGCCTGGTCCTACCCAAAAATCATGGGCTACAGCACACCGACTTGGCCCGATAACACCCCGATCGCGTCATTTCGCCCGTTTGTCCACCCAAATAGCAACAAAAAATTTGAGCGGACCACACTGGGACGATCCTGAACCTCCCTAGCAAGCCTCCATCGATATTTGAACCATGATACCCCCGAACCCCGGGACTACCCCAGAAACTGTGGGCTATAGCACACCGATTTGGCCCAAAAATGACCCGGTCACGCCGTTTCGATCGTTTGTCTACCCAAATGGCCACAAAATTTTGAACGGACCACACTGGGATGATCCCCAACCTCAAGGTACGCCCGGACCCCGTGCCCACCTTAGAAACCGTGGGCTATAGAATTCCCACTTAGCCCAAAAATGCCCCGGTCGTGCCGTTTTACCCGTTTTTCACCTAAATAGCCACGAAAATTTAAACGGACCACACAGGGATGATCCCCAACCTCCATGACATGCACCCATCGATTTTTGCAACACGACACGCCCGGACGTCGGGCCCACCCCAGAAACCATGGGCTATAGCATACCGATTTCGCTCGAAAATGCCCCAGTCGTGCGATTTCACCCGTTTGTGCACCCAAATGGCAACGAAAATTTAAACGAACCACACTGGGACGATACTCAACCTCCCTAGCACACCCCCGTCAATTTTTGCCCGACGGCACTCCCGAGCCCACCCTGAAACCAAGGGCTATAGCATTTCAATTTAGCCCAAAAATTCCCCATTTTGGCTGTTTCGCCCGTTTGTACATCCAAATGGACACGAAAATTTGAACGGACCACACTGGGATAATCCCCAACCACCATGGCATGCCCCCATTGATTTTTTCCCCACGGCACGCTCGAAACCCAGGGCCACCCCAGAAACCGAGGGTTATAGCACACCGATTGGCCTGAAAATGCCCTGGTCGCGCTGTTTTGCCCGTTTGTCTACCCAAATGGCCAAGAAAATTTGAACGGACCACACTGGGACGATCCCCAACCTCCCTGGCATACCCCCATCGATTTTTTCCCCATGAAACGACCAGACCCTGGGCTCACCCCAAAAATCGTGGGCTATAGAACACCGATTTGGCCTGAAAATTCCTCGGTCACACCGTTTCGCCTGTTTGTCCACCCAAATGGCCACAAAAATTTGAACGAACCAAACTAGAACGATCCCCATCTTCCCTGAAATGCCCCCATCTATTTTCGCCCTACGGCACGCCCGGGCCAACGCAGAAATCGTGGGCTATAGCACAACGATTTTTCCCGAAAATGCCCCAGTCGCGTCATTTTGCCTGTTTGTCCTCAAAAATGGCCAAAAAAAATTTGAACGGACCATACTGGGATGATCCCCAACATCCCTGGCATGACACCATCAATTTTTGACCCATGGCACGCCCGGGACCACCCCAAAAACAGTGGGCTATAGTACACCAATTTGGGCCAAAAATGCCCCAGTCGCGCCGTTTCGCCCGTTTGTCCACCCAAATGGTCACGAAAATTTAAACGAACAACACTGGGACAATCCCCAACCTCCCTGGTACGCCTCCATCAATTTTTTCCCCATGAATCCCCTGAACCTTGGGCCCACCCCATACACTGTGGTCTAAAGCACACCAATTTACCCCAAAATGCCCCGATCGCGCCGTTTTTCCCATTTATACACCCAAATGGCCACAAAATTTGTAGGGACCACACTGGGATGATCCCCAACCTCCCTGGCATTCCCCCATCGATTTTATCCACACGGCACACCCGTACCCCGTGCCCACCCCAGAAACCATGGGCTATAGAACACCCATTTGGCCCAAAAATGCCCCAGTCGTGCCGTTTCGCCCGTTTGTCCACCTAGATGGCCACGAAAATTTGAACGAACCATACTGGGATGATCCTTATCCTCCATGGTACGCCCTCATCGATTTTGGCACCACGGTAAGCCCGGACCCCAGGCCCACCCCTGAAACCGTGGGCTATAGCACACCGATTTGTCCCTAAAAGACCCCGGCCCACCCTAGAAATCGTGGGCTACAGCACAAAGATTTAGCCCAAAAATGCCTCGGTCGCGTCGTTTCACCCGTTTGTCCACCCAAATAGCCACGAAAATTTGAACGAACCACACTGGGACGATCCCCAACCTCCCTGGCACGCCCCCGTTCATTTTCACCCCACGGAACGCCCGGGACCACCCAGAAATCATGACCTATAGCACACCGATTTGGCTCAAAAATACCCCAGTCGCGCCGTTTCGCCCGTTTGTCTACCCAAATGGCCACAAAAATTTGAACGGACGTCACTGGGATGATCCCCAACCTCCCTGGCATACCCCATCGATTTTTACCACAGGGCACGCCCTTTATCCGTGCTCACCCCAGAAATCGTGGGCTATAGAATACCCACTTGGCTCGAAAATGCCCCGGTCGTGCCGTTTCACCCGTTTGTCCACCCAAATGGCCACAAAAATTTGAACGAACCACACTGGGACTAGCCCCAACTTCCCTGGCATGCCTCCGTCTATTTTTGCCATACGGCACGCCCGTACCCCGTGCTCACCCCAGAAACCGTGGTCTATAACACACTTATTTTGTTCGAAAATGCCCCGGTGGAGCCGTTTCGCCCGTTTGTCCACCCAAAAAGACACGAAAATTTGAACGGACCACACCAGAAAAATCCCCAACCTCCATGGCACGCCTCCGTCGATTTTTTCTCCACGGCACGCCCGTACCCCGGGACCACCATAGAAACCGAGGGCTACAGCACACGAATTAGGCCTGAAAATTCCTCGATCATGCCGTTTTACCCAAATGTCCACCCCAAATGTCCACAAAAATTTGAACGAACCACACTGGAATGATCTCAAACCTCTCTGGTACACCTCCATCAATTTTTGGTCGACGGCACGCCCGGAACTCTGGCCCACCCCAAAAACCGTGGGCTATAACACACCGATTTAGACCAAAAATTCCCAGATCGCCCTATTTTTCCCATTTGTCCACACAAATGGCCACGAAAATTAGAACGGACCACACTGGGATAATACCCAACCTCCCGGGCATGCCCCCATCAATTTTTACCCAACAGCACGCTCGGACCACAGGGTCACCCCAGAAACTGTAGGCTATAGCACACCGATTTATCCCAAAAATGCCCCGGTCGCGTCGTTTTGCCGGTTTGTCCACCCAAATATCCACGAAAATTTGAATGGACCATACATAGATGATTCCAACCTCCCTGGTATGTCCCCATTGATTTTCTCCCCAAGGCATGCCCGAACCCCAAACCCACCACAGAAACTGTGGGCTATAGCACACAGATTGGCTCGAAAATGCCCCGGTCACGTCCGTTTCGCATATTTGTCCACCCAAATAGCCACAAAAATTTAAACGGACCACACTGCGACGAACCCCAGAATCCCTGTCACCCACACATCGATTTTCACCCCACGGCTGGTCCGGATCACGAGCCCACCCCAGAAATCGTGGGCTATAGCACACCGATTAGCATGAAAATGCCCCGATTGCGCCGGTTCGCCCGTTTATCCACCCAAATGGCCACAAAAATTTGAATGGACCACACTGAGATGAACCCCAACCTCCCTGACACACCCCCGTCGATTTTCTCAACACAGCATACCCGGACCCCGGGCCCACCCAAAAAACCGTGGGCGAATCGCACACTAATTTGGCCCGAAAATGCCTCGGTCGCGCTGTTTCTCTTGTTTTCAACCCAAATGGCCACAAAAATTTGAACGGACCATACTGAGATGATCCCCAACCTCCTTGGCACACCTCCATCGATTTTCGCCCCATGGCACGCCCAAACCCCGAGCCCACCCCAGATACCATGGGTTAGAGCACACCAATTTGGCCCGAAAATGCCCTGGTCGCGCCGTTTCGCCCGTTTGTCCATCCAAATACCCAAAAAAATTTGAACGGGCCATATTGAGACGATCCCCAACCTCCCTGGCATATCTCCATCAATTTTTTGACCACGACACGCCCAGACCCCGGGCCTTCACCTGAAACCAAGGGCTATAGCACACCGATTTGGCCCGAAAATGCCCCGGTCGCGCCGGTTTGCCTGTTTGTCCACCCAAACAGCCACAAAAAATTGAACGGTCCATACTTGGACAATCCCCAACCTCCCTGGCACGCCCCCGTCAATTTTTGCCACACGGCACGCCCGGGACCACCCCCAAAACAGTGGGTTACAGCACACCAATTTGGCCCGAAAATGCCTCCGCCGCGCTGTTTCTCCCGTTTATCCACCCAATAGCCACAAAAATTTGAACGGACCATACTGGGATGATCCGCAACCTCCCTAGCATTCCCCCATCGATTTTATCCCTACAGCACGCCCGGGACCACCCAAAAACCATGGGCTACAACACACCGATTTGGCCCGATAACACCCCGGTCGCGCCGTTTTGCACGTTTATCCACCCACATGGCCATAAAAAAATTGAACGGACCACACTGGGATTATCCCCAACCTCCCTGGCACGCTTCCGTTGATTTTATCCTCATGGCACCCCCAGACCTCGGGCCCACCCAGAAACTGTGGCCTATAGCACACTAATTTAGCCCAAAAATGCCCTGGTCGCGCCGTTTCGCCCGTTTGTCCACCCAAATAGCCACAACAATTTAAACGGATCATACTGGGATGATCCCCAGCCTCCCTAGCACGCCCCCAAAAGTTTTCTCCACACAGCACGCCCAGACCCCGCGGCCACCCCAGAAACCGTGGGCTATAGAATACCCATTTGGCCCGAAAATGCCCTGGTCGCGCCGTTTTGCCCGCTTGTCCACCCAAATGGCCACGAAAATTTGAACGGACCACAAAGGGACGATCCCCAACCTCCATGGCACGCCCCATCGATTTTCGCACCACGGCACACCCGGACCTCGAGCCCAACAAGGAAACAATAGATTATAGCACACTGATTTAGCCCAAAACTGCCCCCGTCTCACCGTTTTGCCCGTTTGTACACCCTAATGGCCAAGAAAATTTGAACGGACTACACTAGTACGATCCCCAACCTCCCTGGCATACCCCCATCAAATTTTCCCCCACGACACGACCGGACCCCTGGCCCACCCAAGAAACCGTGGACTATAGCACACCGATTTTTCCTAAAAATACCCTGATCGCGCCGTTTTGCATTTTTGTCCACCCAAATGGCCAGAAAAATTTGAACAAACAATACTGGGATGATCCCCAACCTCCATGGAATGCCCCCGTCAATTTTTTCCCCACGGTGCGGCCCGTCCCACCCAGAAACCGTGGTCTATAGCACATCGATTTTGCCCAAAAATGCCCCGATCGCACCGTTTCACCCGTTTGTCCACCAATATGGCCACAAAAAATTTGAATGGACCACACTGGGATGATCCCCAACCTCCCTGGCACGCCCCAATAGATTTTTGCCCCACGGCACGCCTGGACTCCGGGCCCACCCCAGAAACCGTGAGCTATAGCAAACAGATTTAGCATAAAAATGCCCCGGTCGCTCCGTTTTGCCCTTTTTCCACCCAAATGGCCACGAAAATTTGAACGAACCACTCTGGGAAGATCCCCAACGTCCCTAGCACGCCCCCATCAATTTTTTCCCGATGGTACTCCCGGACCTCGAGCCCACCCCAGAAAATGTGAGTTATAGCAAACCGATTTGGCTCGAAAATACCCCGGTCGCGTTATTTTGCCCGTTTGTCCTCCCAAATGGCCACAAAAATTTTTACGGACCAAAGTGGGATAATCCCCAACCTCCATGGCACGCCCCCATCTAATTTTACACCATGGAACGCCTGAACCCAGGGCCCACCCCAGAAACTGTGGGCTATAGCACACTTATTTGGCCTGAAAATGCCCCCGTTGCGCCGTTTCACCCGTTTTTCCTCCCAAATGGCCATGAAAATTTGAATAGACCACACTGGGACGATCCCCAACTGGACACGAAAATTTGAACGGACCACACTGGCACGCTCGGAACCTGGAACCACCCCAGAAACTGTGAGCCATAGCACACCGATTTAGCCTGAAAATGCCCCGATCACTCTGTTTCGCCCGTTTGTCCACCCAATTGGCCACCAAAATTTGAACGGACTATACTGGGACGATCCCTAGCCTCCCTGGCACTCACACATCGATTTTCACCCCACGGCATGTCCGGATCCCAGGCCCACCCCAAAATCTGTGGGTTATAGCACATCGATTATCTCGAAAATGCCCCGGTCGCGTCGATTCACCCTTTTGTCCATCCAAATGGCCACAAAAATTTGAAAGGACCACACTAGGATGACCCCCAACCTCACAGGCATGCCTCCATCGATTTTCTCCTGACGGCACACCCGGACCCTGTATCCACCCCAAAAACCGTGGGCTACTGCACACCTATTTAGCTCGAAAATACCTCGGTCGCGCCGTTTTGCTCGTTTGAACCACCCAAATGGCCACTAAAATTTGAACGGACCACTCTGGGACGATCCCCAACCTCCCAGTAATACCCCCATCGATTTCTCCCCAAGGCACGCCCGAAAACCAGGCCCACACCAGAAATTGTGGGCTATAGCATACCGATTTGGCCCGAAAATGTCTCAGTCGCGCCGTTTCTCTTGTTTTCCACCCTAATGGCCACAAAAATTTGAACGGACCACACTGAAATGATCCCCAACCCCCCTGGCATACCTTCGTCGATTTTTGCCCCACGTCACGCTCGGGCCCACCCTAGAAATAGTAGGCTATAGTACACCGATTAGGACCAAAAATGCCCTAGACGCGCCGATTCCCCCATTTGTCTACAAAAATGCCCACAAAAATTTAAACGAACCATACTGGGATGATCCCCAACCTCCCTGGCATGTCTCCGTCGATTTTTACCCCACGGCACCCCCGGACACCGTGCCCACCCCAGACACTGTGGGCTATAGCATGCCGATTTGACCTAAAAAATTCCCCGTTCGTGTCGTTTCGCCCGTTAGACCACCCAAATGGCCACAAAAAATTGAAGGGACTACACTGGATGATCCCCAACCTCCCTGGCACGCCCCCATCAATTTTTGCCACACGGCACGCCCGAACCTCCTGCCCACCCCAAAAACCATTGGCTAAAGCATACCCATTTGGCCCGAAAAGGCCCTGGTCGCGTCGTTTCGCCCTTTTGTCCAACTAAATAGCCACGAAAATTTGAACGGACAACACTGGGACGATCCCCAACCTCCCTGGCACGCCCCCGTTGATTTTCGCCACACGAAACGCCCGAACCCCGAGCCCACCCCAGAAACCGTGGGCTATAGCTTACTAATTTGGCCCGAAAATGCCCCGGTCGTGCCGTTTCGCCAGTTTGTCAACCCAAATGGCCACAAAAATTTAATCGTTCCACACTGGGACAAACCCCAACCTCCTTGGCACGCGCCCGAAGATTTTCCACCGATGGCACGCTAGGTCCCTCCCAGAAACCGAGGGTTGTAGATACTAATTTGGCCCAAAAATACCCCGTTCGGGCCATTTCGCCCGTTTGTACCCCCAAATGGCCACGAAAATTTGAACGGACCACACTGGGATGATCCCCAACCACCCTGACATGCCCTCATTGATTTTGGCCCCACGGCATGCCCGACCCACGAGCACACCTCAGAAACCGAGGGTTCTAGCACACCAATTTGGCCCGAAAATGCCACAGTCAAGGCGTTTTGCCTGTTTGTCCACCCAAATGGTCAAGAAAATTTGAACGAACCATATTGGAACGATCCCCAACCTCCCTGGCGTACACCAATCAATTTTTTCCCCACGACACGACCGGACCCTGGGCCCACCTCAGAAACCGTGGGCTATAGCACACCGATTTGGCCCAAAAATACCCCGATCGCGCCGTTTTGCCCGTTTGTCCACCCAAATGGCCACGAAAAATTTGAAAAAAATATACTGGGATGGTCCCCAACCTCCCTGGAACGCCCCCAGCAATTTTTGCCCTACGAAACACCCGGGTCCACCCAAAAACTGTGGGCTATAGCACATCGATTTTGCCGAAAAACATTCCGATCGCGTGTTTCGCCCTTTTGTCCACCCAAATGGCCATAAAAATTTTGAACGGACTACACTGGGATGATCCACAACCTCCCTGGCACGCCTCCATAGATTTTGGCCCTACGGCACACCCGGGCCCCGGGCCCACCCCAGAAACTGTGGGCTATAGCACACCGATTTGGCCCGAAAATGCCCCGATCGCGCTGTTTCGCCCGTATGACCACTCAAAAGGCCACGAAAATTTGAACGGACCACCCTGACATGATCCCCAACCTCCCTAGCACTCCCCCATTGATTTTTGCCCCACGACATGCCCGGTCCCCATGCCCACCCCAGAAACTGTGGTCTATAGCACACCCATTTAGCCCTAAAATGCCCTAGTCATGCCATTTCGCCCGTTTGTCCACCCAAATTCCCACAAAAATTTGAACGGATCTGACTGGGATGATCCCCAACCTCCTAGGAATGCCCCCGTCGATTTTTTCCCAACGGCACACCCGAGCCCACCCCAGAAACCATGGGCTATAGCACACCGATTTGGCCCAAAAATACCCTGGTCGCGCTGTTTCTCCAGTTTGTCTACCCAGATGGCCATAAAAATTTGAACGGACCATACTACGATGATCCCCAACCTCCCTTGCACGCCCCCATCGATTTTTGCCCCACGGAACGCTCAGGCCCACCCAGAAACCGTGGGCTATAGCACACGGATTTGACCTAAAAATGCCCCGATCACGCCGTTTCGCCTATTTGTCCACCCAAATGGCCACAGAAAATTTGAAACGACCACACTGGGATGATCCCCAACTTCCCTGGCACGCCCCCATTGATTTTCTCACCACGGCACTCCCATACCCCAGGTATACCCCAGAAACTCTGGGCTATATAGCACACCAATTTGGCTCGAAAATGCCCCAATCGCGTCGTTTCGCCCGTTTAACGAACCAAATGGCTATGATAATTTGAACGGACCACACTAGGATTATCCCCAACATCCCTGGCACACACCCGTCAATTTTTACCACACGGTACGCCCGTACCCTATGCCCACCCCAGAAACCATGGGCTATAGCACATTTATTTGGCTCGAAAATGCCCCGGTGGCACTGTTTCGCTCGTTTGTCCACCCAAATAGCCACTAAATTTGAACGGACCATACTGGGACAATCCTCAACCTCCTTGGTTCGCCCCATTAATTTTTTCCCTACGTAACACTCGAACCCTAGGCCCACCGCAGATACCGTGGGCTATAGCACACCGGTTTGGCTCAAAAAATCCCCAGTCGCGCTATTTCTTCCGTTTGTCCACCCAAATGGCCATGAAAATTTCAGCTTACCAGACTCGGACATTCCCCAATCTCCATCGCTCACCCCTATCAATTTTTGCACCACGGCACGCCCGAAACCCGGGCCCACCCCAGAAATCGGGGGAAATAGCACACCATTTTTGCCCGAAAATGCCCCGATCGCACCGTTCCACCCGTTTGTCGCCCAAATAGCTAAAAAATTTTGAACGGACCACACTGGGATGACCCCAAACCTCCCTGGCATGCCCCCGTCGATTTTTGCCCCTTCGCACGCCTGGGCCACCCCAGAAACCGTGGGCTATAGCGCACTAGTTTAACCCAAAAATACCCCAATCGCGCCGTTTCGCTCGTTTGTCTACCCAAATGGGCACGAAAATTTAAACGAACAACACTAGGATAATCCCCAGCCTCCCTGGTACGCCCCCGTCAATTTTCACCACACGGCACGCCCGAATCCCGGGCCCACCCAAGCAACCGTGGGCTATAGCTCACTAATTTGGCCTGAAAACGCCCCGGTCGCGACATTTTACCCGTTCGTCCACCCAAATGGCCAAAAAATTTGAACGGACCACACTAGGACGATCCCCAACCTCCCACAGCACGAGGGCTATAGCACACGAATTTGGCCTGAAAATGCCTCGGTCGTGCCGTTTTTCCCGAATGTCCACCAAAGTGGCCACGGAAATTTGAACGGAACACATTGGGACGATCCCCAACCTCCCTGGCATGCCCTCATCGATTTTTGCCCCACGGCACGCCCGGGACCACCCCAGAAATAGTGGGCTATATAGTACACCAATTTGGACCGAAAATTCCCCCGTCGATTTTCTTCGCACGACACACCTGGACCCCTGGCGCACCCCAAAAACCGTGGGCTATAGCACACCGATTTGGACCAAAAATTCCATGGTCGCGCCATTTTGCCCGTTTGTCTACCCAAATGGCCACGAAAATTTGAACGAACCACACTGGGACGATACCCATCTTCCCTGGTATGCCCCCATCAATTTTTTCCCAACGGTACGCTCGGACCTCGGGGTCATCTTAGAAACCATGTTCTATAGCAAACCTTTTTGTCCCAAAAATACCCCGGTAGCATCGTTTTGCCCGTTTGTCCACCCAAATGGCCACAAAAATTTAAACGGACAACACTTGGACGATTCCGACCTCCCTGGCATGCCCCCGTCGATTTTTTCCCCATGGCACGCGCGGACCCTATGCCCAACCCAAAAACCGTGGGTTATATATAGCACACCGATTTGGTCTAAAAATGTCCCTGTCGCGCCTTTTTGCATATTTGTCCACCCAAATGGCCACGAAAATTTGAACGGACTACACTGGGATGATCCCCAACCTCCCTGGCAAGCCCTCATTGATTTTTGCCCCACGGCTCGCCCGGACCCTGGGCCCACCCCAGAAACCGCAAGCTATAGCACACCGATTCAGCCCAATAATGCCCCGGTCGCTCTGTTTCGCTTGTTGTCCACCCAAATGGCCACGAAAATTTGAACGGACCATACTAGGATGATCCCTATCCTCCCTGGCATGCACACATCGATTTTCACCCTACGGCATTTCCGAATCTAGGGCCCACCCCAGAAATCGTGGGCTATATAGAACACCGATTTGCTCAAAAATGCCCCGGTCGCGCCAGTTCGCCCGTTTGTCCACCCAAATGGCCAGGAAAATTTGAATGGACCACACTGGGATGACCCCAAAACTCCCTGTCACTCCCCCGTAGATTTTTTCCCCACAGCACACCCGGACCTCGAGACCAACCCAAAAACCGTGGGCTATAGCACACCAATTTGGCCAAAAATGCCCTGGTCGTGCCGTTTCACCCGTTTGTCCACCCAAATAGCAACTAAAACTTTAACGGACCACTCTGGGACGATCCTCAACCCCCTGGCATACCTCCATCGCTTTTCTCCCCACAGCATACTCGATTACCAGGTTCACCCCATAAACTGTGGGCTATAGCACACCGATTTAGCTTGAAAACTCCTCGGTCGCACACCGATATAGCACACCCAAATGGCCTCAAAAATTTGAATGGACCACACTAGAAGTATCCCCAACCTCCCTAGCACACCTCCGTGGATTTTATCCACACGGCACGCCCGAACCCCGGGCCCATCCCAGAAACCATGGATTAAAGCACACTAATTTGGCCCAAAAATGCCCCGATCGCGTCATTTCGCCCGTTTAACCATCTAATTGTCCACGAAAACTTGAACGGACCATACTGGGATGATCCCCAACCTCCCTGGCATACCCCCATTGATTTTTGAGCCACGACACGCCCATACCCCAGGCCCACCCCATAAACCGTGGGCTATAGCACACCGATTTGGCCCAAAAATGCCCCGGTCGCACCGTTTCGCTCGTTTGACCACCCAAATAGCCACAAAAATTTGAACGGTCCATACTGGGACGACCCCCAACCTCCCTGGCACGCCTCTTTCAATTTTTGCCCCACGGCACATCCGGGCCCACCCCATAAACCGAGGGCTATAGCATACCAATTTGGCCAAAAAATGCTCCGGGCGTGCCGTTTCTCCCATTTGTCCACCCAAATAGCCATGAAAATTTGAACGGACCATATTGGGACGATCCCCAACCTCCCTGGCACGCCCCATCAATTTTATACCTACGAAACGCCCGGGCCCACCCAAAAATCGTGGGCTACAGCACATCGATTTGGCCCGATAACACCCCGGTCATGCCGTTTCACCCGTTTATCCACCCAAATGTCCACAAAAAATTTGAACGGACCACACTGGGATGATCCCCATCCTACTTGGCATGCCTCTATCGATTTTCTCCCCACAACACCAGGGACCACTGATAACGCCCAAACTACAGCTCTCGTTAGAAAGTGTAAGCGGTCGCTGTCAAATATAGAACCCAACTGGGTTGGGTGTCGAATCTCACAAGGAATACTTGGTCACTAAGTGTTGCAATTGTTAGTAGACTGTTGGTCGAAAATTCCACGGAAAAGGGGGTTTTTGATTTAGGCGTGAATTAATAATATCAAAGTAACGAATGAATGATTTTTTTAGTAAAGGTTAATCACAGAGAATAATAAGTTAGGGTTATGTCCACCTTGTAGTTTCTACTTCTCTATTAACTATGAGTAACGCGGAATTTAGACATGCATGCACTTATAGAGAATCGTATTCTAATTCTAAATCCAAGTGTTTCCCAACCATCAAGGATTTATTTCACTTTAGCTCTCCCGAGCCTAAAGTGTATAAAAAATGGTACATATTCTCCAAGAAGTTAATCAGGTTAAGGCATTAACGTGTAAGCAGAGGTTAGAAGCCCTATTTCCTTGTCACACTCTCTTTTCCAAACATGTAACTTTTCTCCCGAACAAGTTAATGCTATAATGGCATGTTCTCTATGTTTGCAACCATGAGAATTTAATTAAAATGAAGAGAGTAATGATATAAGTAGCATACACATCAAGAATTCACTAACTCATAGCAACAAATAGTATCTTACAAGGTTTCCATAACCCTAACAGAGAAGTTTAGCTACTCATGAGTACAACTGAAATCACCTTAGACATAATCATCATACCACAACTTAGAATAATCTTAGCGATGGGAATGATTCTTGGCGTCAAAAGGGGAAGAAGGTCGTTCTCCTCTCCGATGCTCTAGCCTTAGCGTTTTTCTCTGTCTAAACTTACAGAATCTATAAACTGAATAATGAAAAGTGATCGAATGAATGAATCAAAAGAATGCTGAAAAATTCAGCAAATAGGGTTTTTATAACATCCTTGTCCTACTAAGTTACTGCTGCATCCCTAAGTATTTAGAAATACTGATTTTTCCCGGGACAAGTTCTCCATGCATCACATTCAGTCCACAAGCTTCCAAAAGCTTCCTTCCCTCTTATGTGAAGTTTCCCTTTGCTGCCCAAATGTCCACAAAGTGCTGAAATCTTCATCATTAATACCTGAAAAATATGCTAATCACATAGGTTAGCTCACTTATAGGAAAATGGACTAAAAGTGCAGGAATTATATATTTTATCCTCCAAACTTAGCTAAAATATGGGTAAATTATGGTTCTTAGGGGTATAAATACGCCTAACATCAACCACGGGACCACACCAGAAACTGTGGCCTATAGCACACCGATTTGGCTCGATAACACCCCGATTGCGCCGTTTTGCACGTTTATCCACCCAAATGGCCACAAAAAATTTGAACGAACCACACTGGGACGATCCCCAACCTCCCTGGCACTCCTCCGTCGATTTTCTCCAGACGGCACCCGGGACCCCGGGACCAACCCCGAAACTGTGGCCTATAGAACACCGATTTCACCCAAAAATGCCTCGGTCGCGCCGTTTTGCCCGTTTGTCCACCCAAATAGCAAAAAAAATTTGAACGGACCACAATGGGATGATACCTAGCCTCCCTAGCACGCCACTGTTAATTTTTTCCACACGGCACGCCTGGACACCGTGCCCACCCCAGAAACCGTAGGCTATAGAATACCAATTTAGCTCGAAAATACCCCGATCACACCGTTTTGCCCTTTTGTCCACCCAAATGGCTTTGAAACTTTCAACGGACCACATAGGGACGATCCACAACCTCCATGGCATGCCCCCATCGATTTTTGCACCATGGCACACCCAGACCCCGAGCCCACCCCAGAAACCGTGGGCTATAGCACACCGATTTGGATTGAAAATGCACCAGTCGTGTCGTTTCTCCCGTTTGTACACCCAAATGGCAACAAAAATTTGAATGGACCACACTGGGGCGATCCCCAACCTCCCTGGCACGCCCCCGTAGATTTTTGCCCAACGGTACGCCCAGGCCCACCCAAAAACCGAGGGCTATAGCATACCAATTTGGCCTGAAAATGCCCCGTTTGGGCCGTTTCGCTCGTTTGTACACCCAAATGGCCACAAAAATTTGAATGGACCACACTGGGACGATCCCCAACCTCCCTGGCATACCCCCACTAATTTTTGACCCACAGCACACCCGAACCCTTGGGCCACCCTAGAAACCGAGAATGCCTCATTTTGCCCGTTTATTCATCCAAATGGCCAAGAAAATTTGAATGGACCATATTGGGACAATCCCCAACCTCCATGGCACGTCACCATCAATTTTTGCACCACAGAACGCCCGAACCCGGGGCCCACCCCTGAAATCGTGGGCGATAGCACACTGATATGGCCCAAAAATACCCCGGTCGCGCCGTTTCACCCAAATGGCCACGAAAATTGGAACGGACCACACTGGGACGATACCTAACCTTCCTGGCATGCCCTTGTCAATTTTCTCCCCACGGCACGCCCAAGACCACCCCAGAAACAGTTGGCTATAGTACACCGATTTGGACTGAAAATTCCACAGTCGCTCCGTTTCACCAATTTATCCACCCAAATGGCCACAAAAAATTAAACAGACCATACTGGGACAATCCCCGACCCCCTTGTCACGCCTCCGATGATATTCTCCCGATGGCACGCACGGTCCCACCCAGAAACCAAGGTCTATAGAATACCAATTTGGCCCTAAAATCTCTTTTTCGGGCCGTTTGGCCTGTTTGTACATCCAAATGGCCACAAATAATTTGAACGGACCACACTGGGATGATCCATAACCTTTCTCTCCCGAACCCCATGCCCACCCATTAATTTTTGACCCACGGCACGCCCGGACCCCGGGCCCACCCTAGAAACTATGGGCTATAGCACATAGATTTATCCTGAAAATACCTCGGTGGTGCCGTTTTGCCTAAATGGCCACGAAAATTTGAACGGATCACACTGGGATGATACCCAACTTCTCTGGTACACCCCCATTGATTTTCGCCCCTCGGCAGGCCCGGACACCAGGCCCACCCCAGAAACCGTGGGCTATAGCACACCAATTTGGACAAAAACGCCCCGGTCGCGCCATTTTGCCCATTTGTCCACCCAAATGGCCACAAAAATTTGAACGGACTACACTGGCACGATACCTAACCTTCCTGGCATGCTACCATCAATTTTTGCCCCACGGCACGCTCGGACCCCGAGGTCACCCCAGAAACCGTGGGCTATAGCACACCAATTTGTCCCAAAAATACCCCAGTAGCGTCGTTTCGCCCGTTTGTCCACCCAAATGGCCAAAAATAATTTGAACGGACCACACATGGACGACCCCTACCCTTCCTGGCAAGTATACATCGATTTTCACCCCAAGGCACGTCCGGATCCTGGGTCCACCCCAGAAAGCGTGAGTTATAGCACACCGATTGGCTCAAAAATGCCCCGGTCGAGCCGATTCGCCCTTTTGTCCACAAAAATGGCCACAACAATTTGAACGGACCACACTGGGATGACCCCCAACCTCCCTGGCACGCCCCCGTTGATTTTCTCCCCACGGCACCCCCGGACCATGAGCCCACCCCAAAAACCGTGGGCTATAGCACACCTATTAGGCCCGATATAACCCCGGTCGCGCCGTTTCGCCCGTTTTGTCCACCTAAATAGCCACTAAAATATGAACGGACTACTCTGAGACGATCCTCAACCTCTCTAGCATACCCCCATTGATTTTCTCCCCACGGTACGCCCGAACACCGGGCCCACCCTTGAAACCGTGGACTATAGCACACCGATATGGCCTGAAAATGTCTCAGTCGTGCCGTTTCTGTTGTATGTCCACCCAAATGGCCATAAAAATTTGAATGGACCACACTGGGATGATTCCCAACCTCCTTAGCATATCACCATCGATTTTCACCCCACGTCACGCCCGAACCCCAGGATTATCCCATAAACCATGGGTTAGAGCACACAAATTTGGCCCAAAAATTCCTCGATCCCACTGTTTTGCCCATTTAACCATCCAAAAGTCCACAGAAATTTGAACGGACCATACTAGGACGATCCCCAACCTTCCTGACATAACTTCGTCGATTTTTAATCCACGAAACTCCAATTCCCCAGGCCCACCCCAGAAATTATGAGCCATAGCACACCGATTTTGCCCAAAAATGCCCCGGTCGTGCCGTTTCTCCCGTTTGTCCACCCAAATAGCCACGAAAATTTGAACGATCCACACTGGGATGATCCCCAACCTCCCTGGCACACCTCCGTCAATTTTTTACCCACGGAACATCCGGGCCCACCCCAAAAACCGAGGGCTATAGCATACCGATTTGGCCCGAAAATTCCCCGATCGTGCCGTTTCTCCAGTTTGTCCACCCAAATAGCAACGAAAATTTGAACTGGACTATACTAGGACGATCCCCAACCTCCCTGGCATGCCTCCAATTATTTTATCCCAATGGCACGCCCGTTTCTACCCAAAAATCATGGGCTACAGCACACCGACTTGGCCCGATAACACCCTCGTCGCGCTATTTTGCCCGTTTCACCACCCAAATAGCCACAAAAATTTTGAACGGACCACACTGGGACGATCCCGAACCTCCTTAGCACACCTCCATCGATTTTTGCCCCACGGCACCCCCGAACCCCGGGACCACCCCAGAAACTGTGGGCTATAGCAAACCGATTTAGGCCGAAAATGCCCCGGTCGCGCCGTATCGCTTGTTTGTCCACCCAAATGGCCACAAAATTTTGAACGGACCACACTTGGTTGATCCCCAACCTCACTGGCACACCCCCATTAATTTTTGCCCTACAGCACGCCCGGACCCCGTGCCCACCCCAGAAACCGTGGGCTATAGAATACCCATTTGGCCTGAAAATGCCCCGGTCAGGCCGTTTTACCCGTTTTCCATCCAAATAGCCACGAAAATTTAAACGGTCCACACAGGGATGATCCCCAACCTCCATGACATACACCCATCTATTTTTGCAACACGGCACGCTCGGACGTCGGGCCCACCCCAGAAACCGTGGGCTATAGCACACCGATTTGCCCCGAAAATGCCCCAGTCATGCTGTTTCGCCCGTTTGTGCACCCAAATGGCCACGAAAATTTGAACGAACCACACTGGGATGATCCCCAACCTCCCTGTCACGCCTCCGTCGATTTTTGCCCGACGGCACTCCCGAGCCCATCCAGAAACCGAGGGCTATAACATTTTAATTTGGCCCGAAAATGCCCCGTTTGGGCCGTTTCGCCCGTTTGTACATCCAAATGGCCACGAAAATATCAACGGGCCATACTGGGATGATCCCCAACCTCCTTGGCATGCCCCCATTGATTTTTGATCCACGACCAGACCCTGGGCTCACCCCAAAAATCGTGGGTTATAGAACACCGATTAGCTCAATAATTCCCCAGTCGCATCATTTTTCTCGTTTGTCCACCCAAATGGCCACGAAAATTTGAACGAACCAAACTGGGACGATCACCGCCTTCCCTGAAATGCCTCCATCTATTTTCACCGCACGACATGCCCGGGCCCACGAAGAAACTATGGGCAATAGCACATCGATTTGGCCCGAAAATGCCCCAGTCGCGTTGTTTTGCCTGTTTGTCCATGAAAATAGCCACAAAAAATTTGAACAGACCATACTGGGATAATCCACAAACTCCCTGGCAAGCCACCGTCGATTTTTGCCCCACGGCACGCCCCAGAAACAGTGGTCCATAGTACACCAATTTGGATCGAAAATGCCCTAGTCACGCCGTTTCGCCCGTCAGTCTACCCAAATGGTCACGAAAATTTAAACGGACCACACTGAGACAATTCCCAACTTCCCTGGTACGCCTCCATAAATTTTCGCCCCATGGTACCCCCGAACCTCGGGCCCACCCCATACACTGTGGGCTATAGCCCACCAATTTACCCCAAAAATGCCCCGATCGCGCCGTTTCGCCCGTTTGTAAACCCAAATGGCCACAAAATTTGAAGGGACCACACTGGGATGATCCCCAACCTCCTTGGCATGCCCCCGTCGATTTTCTCCACACGGCATGCCCGAACCCTGTGCCCGCCCCAGAAACCATTGGCTATAGCATACCCATTTGGCCCAAGAAGGCCCCGGTCGTGCTGTTTCGCCCGTTTGTCCACCCAGATGGCCACGAAAATTTGAACGAACTATACTGGGATGATCCTTATCCTCTATGGCACGCCTTCATCAATTTTACCACCATGGTACGCTCGGAACCCGGGCCCACCCCTGAAACGTGGGCTATAGCACACCGATTTGGCCCTAAAAGACCCCAGTCAGGCCGTTTTGCCCGATTGTCCACAAAAATGGCCACAAAAATTTGAACAGACTACACTGGGATGATCCCCAACCTCCCTGGCATGCCCCTGTCAATTTACGCCAGATGGCAAGCCCGGGCCCACCCAAAAATCGATGGCTATAGCATACTAATTTGGCCCGAAAATGCCCCGTTCGAGCCGTTTTGCCCATTTGTACACCCAAATGGCCACGAAAATTTGAACGAACAATACTGGGATGATCCCTAACCTCCCTGGCATACCCCATTGATTTTTGCCCCACGGCATACCCAGACCCCGGGCCCACCCCAGAAACCGAGGGTTAAGCACACCGATTTGGCCCGAAAATGCCGCAGTCATGCCGTTTTGCCCGTTTGTCCACCCAAATGGCCAAGAAATTTTAAACGAACCACACTGAGACGATCCCCAACCTCCCTGGCATACCTTCATCAATATTTTCCCCACGACACGATCGGACCCTGTGCCTACCCTAGAAATCGTTGGCTACAGCACACCTATTTAGCCCAAAAATGCCCCGATCGCGCCGTTCACTTGTTTGTCCACCCAAATGGCCACAAAAATTTGAACGAACCATACTGGGACAATCCCAAACCTCCCTGGAATGACTCCGTCTATTTTTCCCCATGGAATGTCTGGGCCCACACAGATACCGAGGGCTATAGGACATCAATTTTTCCCAAAAACGCCCCATTTTGCCCGTTTGTCCACCCTAATGGCCCCAAAATATTTGAACGGACCATACTAGGATGATCCACAACCTCCCTGGTATGCCCCCATCAATTTTTGACACACGGCATGCCTGGACCTCGGCCTCACCCCAGAAACTGTAGGGTATAGCACACCGATTTGGTATGAAAATTCCTCGGTCGCGCCATTTCGCCCGTTTGTCTACCCAAATAGCCACGAAAATTTGAACGGACCACAATGGCACGATCCCCAACGTCCCTAGCACTCCCCCATTAATTTTTGCCCCACGGCATGCCCAGACCCCGAGCCCGCCCCAAAAACCGTGGGTTGTAGCACACCCATTTCGCCCGAAAATGCCCTGGTCGTGCCATTTTGCTCGTTTGTCCACCCAAATGGCCATAAAAATTTGAACGGACCATACTGGGATAATCCCCAACCTCCCTGGCATGCCCCCGTCGATTTTTGCCCCACAGAACGCTCGGGCCCACCCAGAAACCGTGGGCTATAGCACACCTATTTGACCCAAAAATACCCCGATCGAGCCATTTCGCCTATTTGTCCACCCAAATGGACACAAAAAAGATGAATGGACCACACTAGGATGATCCCCAATCTCTATGGCACGACCCCATCAATTTTCTCCCCACGGCACGCCCGAACCCCAGGCCCACCCCAGAAACCCTGGGCTATGGCATACTGTTTTGGCCCGAAAATGCCCCGATCGCGTCGTTTTGCCCGTTTGTCCTCCCAACTGGCAACGAAAATATGAACGGACCACACTGGGATGATCCCCAACCTCCCTGGCACGCCTCCATCGATTTTTGCCCCACGGCACTCCCGGGCCCACCCTAAAAACCGTGGGCTATAGCACCCTGATTTAGCCCAAAAATGCCTAGGTCGCGTCGTTTCGCCCGTTTCTCCACACAAATAGCCACAAAAATTTGAACGAACAACACTGGCATGATCTCCAACCTCCCTGGCACGCCTCTGTAAATTTTCAAAACACGGCGCTCGGACCCCGGGCCCACCCCAGAAACCGTGGGTAATAGCTTACCAATTTTGACCAAAAATGCCCCGGTCGCGCCGTTTCTCCCATTTGTCCACCCAAATAGCCATGAAAATTTGAACGGACCATACTGGGACGATCCCCAACCTCCCTGGCACGGCCCCATCAATTTTATCCCTATGGCACGCCCGGGCCCATACAAAAACCGTGGTCTACAGCACCTATTTGGCCCGGTAACACCCCGGTCGCGTCGTTTCGCCCGTTTGTCCACCCAAATGGCCACAAAAATTTTGAACGGACCACACTAGGACGATCCCCAACCTCCCTGGCACGCCTCCGTTGATTTTTGACCCACGGCATATTTGGGCCCACCCTAGAAACCGAGGGCTATAGCACACCAATTTGGCTCGAAAATTCCCCGGTCGCGCTATTTCTCCAGTTTGTCCACCCAAATAGCCACGAAAATTTAAACGGACCATACTGGGACGATCCCCAACCTCCCTGGCATACCCCCATAGATTTTATCGCAACGGCACGCCTGGTCCTACCCAAAAATCATGGGCTACAGCACACCGACTTGGCCTGATAACACCCCGATCGCGTCATTTCTCCCGTTTGTCCACCCAAATAGCAACAAAAAATTTGAGCGGACCACACTGGGACGATCCTGAACCTCCCTAGCACGCCTTCATCGATTTTTGACCCACGACACCCCCGAACCCCGGGACTACCCCAGAAACTGTGGGCTATAGCACACCGATTTGGCCCAAAAATGACCCGGTCACGCTGTTTCGACCGTTTGTCTACCCAAATGGCCACAAAATTTTGAACGGACCACACTGGGATGATCCCCAACCTCACTGGCATGCCCCCGTCAATTTTTTCCTCACGGCACGCCCGGACCCCGTGCCCACCTTAGAAACCGTGGGCTATAGAATACCCACTTAGCCTGAAAATGCCCCGGTCGTGCCGTTTTACCCGTTTTTCACCTAAATAGCCACGAAAATTTAAACGGACCACACAGGGACGATCCCCAACCTCCATGACATGCACCCATCGATTTTTGCAACACGACACGCCCGGACGTCGGGCCCACCCCAGAAACCATAGGCTATAGCATACCGATTTAGCTCGAAAATGCCCCAGTCGTGTGATTTCGCCCGTTTGTGCACCCAAATGGCCACGAAAATTTAAACGAACCACACTGGGACGATACTCAACCTCCCTAGCACACCCCCGTCGATTTTTGCCCGACGGCACTCCCGAGCCCACCCTGAAACCGAGGGCTATAGCATTCCAATTTAGCCCAAAAATTCCCCATTTTGGCTGTTTCGCCCGTTTGTACATCCAAATGGCCACGAAAATTTGAACGGACCACACTGGGATGATCCCCAACTTCCATGGCATGCCCCCATTGATTTTTTCCCCACGGCACGCTCGAAACCCAGGGCCACCCCAGAAACTGAGGGTTATAGCACACCGATTGGCCTGAAAATGCCCTGGTCGCGCTGTTTTGCCCGTTTGTCTACCCAAATGGCCAAGAAAATTTGAACGGACCACACTGGGACGATACCCAACCTCCCTGGCATACCCCCATCGATTTTTGCCCCATGAAACGACCATACCCTGGGCTCACCCCAAAAATCGTGGGCTATAGAACACCGATTTGGCCTGAAAATTCCTCGGTCACACCGTTTCGCCTGTTTGTCCACCCAAATGGCCACAAAAATTTGAACGAACCAAACTAGGACGATCCCCATCTTCCCTGAAACGCCCCCATCTATTTTCCCCCTATGGCACGCCCGGGCCAACGCTGAACCCGTGGGCTATAGCACAACGATTTTTCCCGAAAATGCCCCAGTCGCGTCGTTTCGCCTGTTTGTCCTCGAAAATGGCCAAAAAAAATTTGAACGGACCATAATGGGATGATCCCCAACATCCCTGGCATGACACCATCAATTTTTGACCTATGGCACGCCCGGGACCACCCCAAAAACAGTGGGCTATAGTACACCAATTTTGACCAAAAATGCCCCAGTCGCGTCGTTTCGCCCGTTTGTCCACCCAAATGGTCACGAAAATTTAAACGGACAACACTGGGACAATCCCCATCCTCCCTGGTATGCCTCCATTAATTATTGCCCCATGGAGCCCCCGAACCTCGGGCCCACCCCATACACTGTGGGCTAAAGCACACCAATTTACCCCAAAATGCCACGATCGCGCCGTTTCGCCCGTTTGTACACCCAAATAGCCACAAAATTTGTAGGGACCACATTGGGATGATCCCCAACCTCCCTGGCATTCCCCCATCGATTTTATCCACACGGCACACCCGTACCCCCTGCCCACCCCAGAAACCATGGGCTATAGTATACCCATTTGGCCCAAAAATGCCCCAGTCGTGCCGTTTCGCCCGTTTGTCCACCTAGATGGCCACGAAAATTTGAACGAACCATACTGGGACGATCCTTATCCTCCATGGTACGCCCTCATCGATTTTAGCACCACGGTAAGCCCGGACCCCGGGCCCACCCCTGAAACCGTGGGCTATAGCACACCGATTTGTCCCTAAAAGACCCCAGGCCCACCCTAGAAATCGTGGGCTACAGCACACAGATTTAGCCCAAAAATGCCTCGGTTGCGCCGTTTCACCCGTTTGTCCACCCAAATGGCCATAAAAATTTGAACGAACCATACTGGAACAATCCCCAACCTCCTTGGAACGCCTCCGTCGATTTTTACCCCACGTAATGCCCGGTCCCACACAGAAACCGAGGGATATAGCACATCGATTTTTCCCGAAAATGCCACGATCGCCCCGTTTCACCCGTTTGTCCACCCTAATGGCCCCAAAAAATTTGAACGGACCATACTGGGATGATTCACAACATCCCTGGCATGCCTCCATCGATTTTTGACCCATGGCACGCCTGGACCCCGGCCCACCCCAGAAACTGTAGGCTATAGCACACCGATTTAGTCCGAAATTGCCCCAGTCGCGTCGTTTCGCCCGTTTGTCTACCCAAATAGCTACGAAAATTTGAACGGACCACAATGGCATGATCCCCAACCTCCCTAGCACTCCCCCATTGATTTTTGCCCCACGGCATGCCCGTACCCCGTGCCCACACCAGAAACTGTGGGCTGTAGCACTCTCATTTGGCCCGAAAATGCCCTGGTCATGCCGTTTTGCCCGTTTTTCCACCCACTGGGATGATCCCCAACCTCTCTGGCACGCCCCCGTCGATTTTCTCCCCATGGCACGCCCGGACCCCAGGCCCACCCCAAAAACCCTGGGCTATAGCACACTGTTTTGGCCCGAAAATGCCCCAATCGCGTCATTTCGCCCGTTTGTCCACACAAATGGCCACAAAAATATGAACGGACCACACTGGGATAATCCCCAACCTCCCTGGCACGCCCCTGTCGGTTTTTTCCCCACGATACTCCCGGGTCCACCCCAGAAACCTTGGGCTATAGCACAGTGATTAAACCCAAAAATGCTTAGGTCGCATCGTTTCGCCCGTTTATCCACACAAATGACCACAAAAATTTGAACGAACAACACTGGGATGATCCCCAACCTCCCTGCCAAGCCCCTGTCAATTTTCACAACACGGTGCCGGAATCCTGGGCCCACCCCAGAAACCGTGGGCTATAGCTCACTAATTTTGCCAGAAAATGCCCCGATCGCACCGTTTCTTTCGTTTGTCCACCCAAATAGCCAAGAAAATTTGAACGGACCATACTGGGATGATCCCAACCTCCCTGGCACGGCCCCATCGATTTTATCCCTACTGCACGCCCGGGCCCACCCAAAAACCGTGGTCTACAGCACCCATTTGGCCCGATAACACCCCGATCGCACCGTTTTGCCCGTTTCTCCACCCAAATGGACACAAAAAATTTGAATGGACCACACTAGGACGATCCCCAACCTCCCTGGAATGCCTCCGTCGATTTTCGCCCCACGGCACTCCCGGCCCCCGAGACCACCCCTGAAACTGTGGCCTATAGCACACCGATTTGGGCGGAAAATGCCCTGTGCCTACCCCAATAACCGTGGGCTATAAAATACCCCTTTGGCCCAAAAAATGCCCCGATCGCACCGTTTCGCCTGTTTATCCACCTAAATAGCCAAAAAAATATGAAGGGACCATATAGGGACGATCCCCAACCTCCATGGCACGCCCCCATCGATTTTTATACCGCGGCAGGCCAGGACCCTGGGCTCACCTAAAAAACCGTGGGATATAATAGCAAACGGATTTGGCCCGAAAATACCCCAGTCATGCCGTTTCACCCGTTTGTCCACCCAAATGGCAACAAAAATTTGAACGGACCACACTGGGACTATCCCCAACCTCCTTGGAATGACTCCTTCGATTTTTGCCCTACGGCACTCCCGGCCCCCAGGACCACCCCAGAAACTGTGGCCTATAGCTCACCGATTTGGGCCAAAAATGCCCCATGCCCACCCCAGAAACCGTGGGCTATAGAATACTCCTTTGGCCCGAAAAATTCCCCGATCGCACCGTTTCTCCTGTATGTCCACCCAAATGGCCACGAAAATTTGAACGGACCACATAGGGACGATCCCCAACCTCCATGGCACGCCCCCATTGATTTTTGCACCGCGGCACGCCTGGACCCCGGGCTCACCCCAAAGACCGTGGGCTATAATAGCAAATCGATTTGGCCCAAAAATGCCCTGGTCTCGCCGTTTCGCCCATTTGTTCACCCAAATTGCTACAAAAATTTGAACGAATCATACTGGGACGATCCTCAACCTCCCTGGAATGCCCCCTTCGATTTTTACCCCTCGACACGCCGAGCCCACCCAGAAACCGTGGCCTATAGCACATCGAATTGGCCCAAAAAAGCGCCGGTCGTGCCGTTTCGCCCGTTTGTCCACCTAAATGGACACAAAAATTTTACACGGACCACACTGGAATGATCCTAAACCTCCCTGGGACGATCCCCAACATTCCTGGCATGCCTCCATTGATTTTAGCCCTACGGCACACCCGGGCCCACCCAAAAACTGTGGGCTACATCACACCGATTTGGCTCGAAAACACCCTAGTTGCAACGTTTCACCTGTTTGTCCACCCAAATAGCTATAAAAATTTTGAATGTACCACACTGGGACGATCCCCAACCTCTCTGGCACGCCTCCGTCGATTTTCTCCCCACGGCACCTCCGGACCCCGGGCCCACCCTAGAAACAGTGGCCTATAGCACACCGATTTGGCCTAAAAATGCCCCGGTCACGCCGTTTCGCTTGTTTGTCCACCCAAATGGCCATAAAAATTTAAACGGACCTCACTGGGATGATTCCCAACATCCCTGGTATGCCCCCATCAATTTTTGCCATACGGCACGTCCAGACCCTAGGCCAACCCCAGAAACCGTGGGCTATAGCATACCTATTTGTCTCGAAAATGCCCCAGTCGAGTCGTTTTGCCCGTTTGTCCACCTAAATGACCACCAAAATTTGAACGAACTATACTAGGACGATCCCCAACCTCCTACGGCACGCCCGGACCCCGGGATAACCCCAGAAACCGAGGCCTATAGCATACGAATTTGGCCTGAAAATGCCTCGGTCGTGCCATTTTGCCCGAATGTCCACCCAAATGGCCACGAAAATTTGAATGGACCACACTGGGATGATCCTCAACCGCTATGGTACACCCCCGTCTATTTTAGCCCTACGGTACGCCCGTCTCCGAGCCCACCCCAGAAATCGTGAGCTATAGCACACCGATTTGGACCAAAAATGCCCCGGTCGCGCCATTTTACCCATTTGTCCTACCAAATGGCCACAAAAATTTGAACGGACCACACTGGGACGATACCTAACCTCCCTGGAATGCCTCCATTGATTTTCTCTCAACGGCACGCTCGGACCTCGGGGTCACCCCAGAAACAGTGGGCTATAACACACCGATTTGTTCCAAAAATGCCCCGGTCGCGTCGTTTCGCCTGTTTGTCCACCCAAATGGCCACAAAAATTTAAACTGACCACACTTGGACGATTCAAACCTCCTTGGAATGTCCCCCGTCGATTTTCTCCCCACGGCACGCCTGTACCCCAAGCCCTCCCCAGAAATCGTGGGTTACAGCACACCGATTTGGCCCAAAAAAAAACCTGTCGCATTGTTTCGCCCATTTATCCTCCCAAATGGCCACAAAAATTTGAACGGACTATACTGGGATGATCCCCAACCTCCCTGGCACGCCCCCATCAATTTTTTCCGCACGGCACACCCGGAACTTGGGCCCACCCCAGAAACCATGAGCTATAGCACACTAATTTAGCTCGAAAATGCCTCAGTCGCTCTGTTTCGACCGTTTGTCCATCCAAATGGCCACGAAAATTTAAACGGACCACACTGGATGGTCCCTAGCCTCCCTGGCACGCACACATAAATTTTCACCCCACGGCACGTCCGGATCCTGGACCCACCCCAGAAATCGTGGGCTATAGCACACCGATTGGCTCGAAAATGCCCTGGTCGCGTCGGTTCGCCCGTTTGTCCACCTAAATGGCCACGAAAATTAGAACGGACCACACTGAATAACTCCCAACTTCCTTGGCATACCTCTATCGATTTATCCCAACGGCACACCAGGACCCCGGGCCCACCCCAAAAATCGTGGGCTACAGCACACCTATTTGGCCCAAAAATTCCCCGGTCACGCCGTTTCGCCCGTTTGTCCACCCAAATGGCCACTAAAATTTGAACGGACCACATTGGGACGATCCCCAACATCCCTGGCACACCTCCATTAATGTTTGCCCCACGGCACGCCCAAACCCCGAGCCCATCCCAGAAACCATGGGTTAGAGCACACCAATTTGGCAAGAAAATGCCCCGGTTGCGCCATTTTGACCGTTTGTCTATCCAAATGTCCACAAAAATTTGAATTGACCATACTGGGATAATCCCCAACCTCCCTGGCATACCTCCGTTAATTTTTGAGCCACGACACGCCCGGGCCCTGGGCCCACCCCAGAAACCGTGGGCTATGGCACACCGATTTGGCCCAAAAATGCCCCGGTCGCGCCGTTTCACCCATTTGTCCACCCAAATAGCCAAAAAAATTTGAACGGTCTATACTGGGATAATCCCCAACCTCCTTGGCACACCCCCATCGATTTTTGCCCCACGGCACTCCCGGGCCCACCCCAGAAACCGAGGTCTATAGCACACCGATTTGGCCAGAAAATGCCTTGGTCGCGCTATTTCTCCCGTTTGTCCACCCAAATATCCATGAAAATTTGAACGGACCATACTGGGACGATCCCCAACCTCCCTGGCACACCCCCATCGATTTTATCCCTACGGCACGCCTGGGCCCACAAAAAAACATGGGCTACAGCATACACAAATGGCCAAAAAAATTTGAATGAACCACACAGGGACGATCCCCAACCTCCCTGGCACGAATCCATCGATTTTCGACACACGACACCCTGGACCCTGGGCCCACCCCATAAACCGTGGGCTATAGCACACCGATTTAGCTCGAAAATGCCCTGGTCGTGCCGTTTTGCCCGTTTGTCCACCTAAATGGCCACAAAAATTTGAACGAACCATACTGGGATGATCCCCAACATCCCTGGTACGCCCCCATCAATTTTAGCCCAACGGCACGCCCGGGCCCACCCAAAAACCGTGGGCTACATCACACCGATTTGGCACAAAAACACCTCGGTTGTGCCGTTTCGACCATTTGTCCACCCAAATGGCTATAAATAATTTGAACAGATCACACTGGGACGATCCCCAACCTCCCTAGCACGCCTCCGTCGATTTTTTCCCCACAGCACCCCCAGACCCCGGACCCACCCCAGAAACTGTGGCCAATAGCACACCGATTTGGCCCGAAAATGCCCTGGTCACGCCGTTTTTCTTGTTTGTCCACCCAAATGGCCACAAAAATTTAAACGGACCACACTGGGATGATCCCCAACATCCCTGGCACGGCCCCATCAATTTTCGCCACACGGCATGTTCAGACCCTAGGCCAACCCCAGAAGCCGTGGGTTTATAGCATACCTATTTGTCCCGAAAATGCCCCGGTCACTCTATTTCACCTGTTGTCCACCCAAATGGCCACGAAAATTTGAACGAACCTTACTGGGAAGATCCCCAACCTCCCTGGAATGCCCCTGTTGATTTTTTCCCCACGGCACGCCTAGGCCCACCCAGAAAGCGTGGGCTATAGCACACTGATTATGCCCGAAAATGCCCCGTTCGCGCCGCTTCACCCGTTTGTCCACCCAAATGGCCACGAAAATTTGAACGGAACACACTGGGATGATCATAAACCTGCCTGGCACGCCTCCGTCGATTTTTACCCCACGGAATGCACGATCACACCCCAGAAACAGTGGGCTACAGAACACCGATCAGGACCTAAAATGCCCCAGTCGCGTCGTTTCGCACGTTTGTCCACCCAAATGGCCATGAAAATTTAAACGGACCATACTGGGATGATCCCCAACCTCTCTTGCATACCTCCGTCAATTTTTATCTCCACGGCGCCCTTGGACCCCGGGCCCACCCCATACAATGTAGTCTATAGCACACCGATTTGGCCCAAAAATACCCTGATCGCGCCATTGAGCCCATTTCTACACCCAAATGGCCACAAAAATTTGAAGGGACCACACTAGGATGATACCCAACCTCCCTGGAATGCCCTCGTCAATTTTTGCCACACAGCATGCCCGGATCCCGTGCCCACCCCAGAAACCATGGGCTATGGCATACCCATTTGGCCTGAAAATGCCTCGGCTTTGTCGTTTCGCCTGTTTGTCCACCCAAATGGTTACTAAAATTTGAACGGACCACACTGGAATGATCCCTAACCTCCATGGAACGCCTCCATCGATTTTTGCACCACGGAACACCCGAACCCCGAGCCCACCCCAGAAACCGTGGGCTAGAGCACACCGATTTGGCCCGAAAATGCCCCAGTCATGCCGTTTCCCCCCGTTTGTCCACCTAAATGGCCACAAAAATTTGAACAGACCATAACTGGGACAATCCCCAAGATCCCTGGCACGCCTCCATCAATTTTAGCCCTACGGTAAACCCGGGCCCACCCCAAAACCGTGGGCTACATCACACTGATTTGGCCGAAAAACACCCTAGTTGCGCTGTTTCGCCCGTTTATCCACCCAAATAGCTATAAAAATTTTGAACGGACCACATTAGGATGATCCCCAACCTCCATGGCACGCCTCCGTCGATTTTTGCCCCACGGAACCTCCGAACACCGGGTCCACCCCAAAAACTGTGGCCTATAGCACACCGATTTGGCCTGAAAATGTCCTGGTCACGCCGTTTCGCTTGTTTGTCCACCCAAATGGACACAAAAATTTAAACAAACCACACTGGGACGATCCCCAACATCCCTGGCACGCCCCCATCAATTTTCACCACACGGCACGTCCGGACCCTAGGCAAACCCCAACACCGTAGGCTATAGCATACCTATTTGTCCCAAAAATGCCCCGGTCGAGCCATTTCGCCTGTTTGTCTACCCAAATGGCCACAAAAATTTGATCGAACCAAACTGGTACGATCCCCAACCTCCCTGGAATGCCTCCGTCGATTTTAGCCCGACGGCACGCCCGGGCCCAACCAGAAACCGTGGGCTATAGCACACTGATTTGGCCCAAAAATGCCCCGGTCGCGCTGTTTCACCCGTTTATCCACTCAAATGGCCACAAAAATTTGAATGGACCACACTGGGATGATTCTTAACCTGCCTGGCACGCCCCCATCGATTTTCTCCCCATGGTACGCCCGGGCCCACCCCAAAAATAGTGGGCTATAGTACACCGATTTGGACCGAAAATGCCCCAATCACGCCGTTTCGCCTGTTTGTCCATCGAAATGGCCATGAAAATTTAAATATGCCACACTGGGACGATCCCCAACCTCTCTGGCATGACATGCCCGAACCTCGGGTCCTCCCCAGAAACTGAGGGTTATAGCACACCGATTTGGACTAAAAATACCGCAGTCGCACCGTTTTGCCCATTTGTCCACGCAAATGGCAAAGAAAATTTGAAAGGACCACATTGGGATGATCCCCAACCTCCCTGGCATACCCCCATCGATTTTTTCACCATGACACGATCGGACCCTTGGCCCACCCCAGAAACCGTGGGCTATAGCACACCGATTTAGCCGAAAAATGCCTCGATCGCGCCATTCGCCCGTTTATCCACCCAAATGGCCACAAAAATTAGAACGAACCATACTGGGACGATCCTCAACCTCCCTGGAATTTCCCCATCGATTTTCGCCCTACGACACGCCCTGGCCCACCCATAAACCATGGGCTGTAGCATATCAATTTGGCCCAAAAATGCCCCGGTACTGCCGTTTCGCCCGTTTGTCTACCCAAATGGCCACAAAAAATATGAAACGACCATACTGGGATAATCCTCAACCTCTCTCGCATGCCCCCATTGATTTTTTCCCCACGGCACGCCCGAACCTCAGGCCCACTCCAGAAACTGTTGGCTATAGCACATCGATTTGGCCCGAATATGCCCCGATCGCGCCGTTTCGCCCGTTTGTCCACCCAAATGGCCACAAAAATTTGAACGGACCATACTGACACGATCCCCAACCTCCCTAGCAGTCCCCCATCAATTTTTGCCCCACGGCATGCCCGGACCCCGTGCCCACCCGATAAACCGTGGGCTATAGAACACTCATATGGCCCAAAAATGCCCTGGTCGCGCTGTTTCGCCCATTTGTCCACCCAAATGGCCAAGAAAATTTGAACGGACCACACTGGGATGATCCCAACCTCCCAGGTAAGCCTCCGTCGATTTTTGCCCGATGGCACGCCCTGGCCCACCCCAAAAACCGTGGGCTATAGCACACTGATTTGGACTAAAAATGCCCCGGTCGCGCTGTTTCTCTAGTTTGTCTACCCAAATGGACATAAAAATTTAAACGGGCCATACTGGGACGATCCCCAACCTCTCTGGCATTCCCCCATCAATTTTTGCCCCATGGAATGCCCGATCCCACCCAAAACCTGTGGGTTATAGCACACCGATTTGACCCAAAAATTCCCTGATCGCGCTGTTTCGCCTATTTGTCCACCTAAATGGGCATAAAAAATTTGAATGAACCACACTGTGATGATCCCCAACCTCCCTGGCACGCCCACGTTTATTTTCTCCCTACGGAACGCCCGGACCCCAGGCCCTCCCCAGAAACTCTGGGAAATAGCACATCGATTAGACCCGAAAATGCCCCGATCGCGCCGTTTCACCCATTTGTCCACCCAAATAGCCATGAAAATTAGAACGAACCACACTGAGATGATCCCCAACCTCTATGGCAAGCCTCCATTGATTTTTACCACACGGAACGCCCGGATCCCGTGCCCACCTCAGAAATCGTGGGCTATAGCACACTTATTTGGCTCGAAAATGCCCCGGTGGCGCCGTTTCGCACGTTTGTCAACCCAAATAGCCACGAAATTTGAATGAACCATACTTGGACGATTCCCCACCTTCTTGGCACGCCCCCATCAATTTTAGCCCCACGACAAGCCCGGACCCCGGACCCATCACAGAAACCGTGGGCTATAGAACACCGATTTAGCTAAAAAATGCCCCGATCGCGCCATTTAGCTCGTTTGTCCACCCAAATGGCCACGAAAATTTCAGCTGACCATACTGGGACATTTCCCAACCTCTATGGCATGCCCCCATCAATTTTTTCACCACGGTACGCCCAAAACCCGGGCCCATCCCATGAATCGTGGGCTATAGCACACCGTTTTGGCCCGAAAATGCCCCGGTCGTGGTGTTTTACCCGTTTGTCCACCCAAATAGCCACGAAAATTTAAACGTACCACACAAGGATGATCCCCAACCTCTCTGGCAAGCCTCCATTGATTTTTTCCCCACAACACACCCGGGCCCACCCCAGAAACCGTGGGCTATAGCGCACTGATTTAGCCCGAAAATGCCCCGGTCGAGCCGTTTTGCCCGTTTATTCAGCTAAATGGCCACAAAAATTTGAACGGACAATACTGGTACAATCCCCAACCTCCCTGGCATGACCCCGTCAATTTTCACCATACGGAACGCCCGAACCCCGAGCTCACCCCAGAAACCGTGGGCTATAGCTCACAAATTTAGCCCGAAAATGCCCCGGTCGCACCATTTTGCCCGTTTGTCCACCCAAATGGCCACGAAAATTTGAACGGACCACATTAGGACGATTCCCTACCTCCATGGCACACCCCCATCGATTTTCGCCCTACGGCACTCCCGAACCCCGAGCCCACCCCAGAAACCGTGGGCTATAGCAAATCGATATGGCCCAAAAATGCCCCGGTCGCGCTGTTTCACCTATTTGTCCACCCAAATGACCACTAAAATTTGAACGGACCACCCTGGGACGATCCCTAACCTCCCTGGCACGCCCCCTTCGATTTTTGCCTCACGGTACGCCTGGAACCCGGGCGCACCACTGAAACCGTAGGCTATAGCACACGAATTTTGCCTGAAAATGCCTCGATCTGCCGTTTCGGTCGAATGTCCACATAAATGGCCACAAAAATTTAAATGGACCACACTGGGACGATCCCCAACCTCCCCAGCACGCCCCCGTCAATTTTTACCACACTGCACGCCCGGACCCCGTGCCCACCCCAGAAACCGTGGGCTATATATCACACTTATTTCGGCCAAAAATGCCCCGGTGGTGCCGTTTCGCTAGTTTGTCCACCTAAATGGCCACGAAAATCTGAACGGACCATACTGAGACCATCCTCAACCTCCTTGGCATGCCCCCATCAATTTTTGCACTATGGAATGCCCGGACCTTGTGCCCAGCGCAGAAATCATGGGCTGCAGCATACTGATTTGGCTAAAAAATGCCTCGGTCGCACCATTTCGCCCGTTTGTCCACTCAAATGGCCACGAAAATTTCAGCGGACCATACTGGGATGTTTCCCACCCTCTATGGCATGCCCCCATCGATTTTAGTACCACGGCACGCTCGGACCCTAATCCCACTCCTAAAACCGTGGGCTATAGCACACCGATTTGACCCAAAAATGCCCCGGTGGGGCCGTTTTGCCCGTTTATCCACCCAAATGGCCACAAAAATTTGAGCAGACCATAATGGGATGTTCCCTAACCTGCCTGGCATGCCCCCATCGATTTTTCCCCAAGTTACGCCCGGACCCCAGGTCTACCCCAGAAACCGTGAGGTATAGCTCACCAATTTATCCTGAAAATGCCCCGATCAAGCCGTTTCGCCCGTTTTTAAACCCAATTGGCCACAAAAATATGAACGGACCATACTGGGATGACCCTCAACCTCCCTGGAAAGCCCCCATCGATTTTATCCCCACGGCACTCTCGGACCCCGAGCCCACCCCAAAAACCGTGGGCTATAGCACACCGATTTGGCCCAAAAATGCCCTGATCGCGTGATTTTGCCGGTTTGTCCACCCAAATGGCTACTAAACTTTTAACGGACCACACTGGGATGATCCCCAAGTTCCCTGGCATGCCCCCGTCGATTTTCGCCAAACGAAACGCCCAGACCCCGTGTCCACCCCAAAAACCGTGCGCTATAGAATACCCATTTGGCTAGAAAATGCCCCGATCGCGCCGTTTCGCCCATTTGTCCACCCAAGTGGCCACGAAAATTTGAACGGGCCACACATAGATGATCCCCAACCTCCATGGCACGACCCCATGGATTTTTACACCACGGAACGCCCGAACCCCGGGCCCACCCCAGAAACCGTGGGCTGTAGCACCCCAATTTGGCCTGAAAATTCCCCAGTCGCGCCGTTTCGCCCGTTTGTCCATCCAAATAGCCACAAAAATTTAAATGGACCATACTGGGACGATCCCCAACCTCCCTGGCATGCCCCCTTTGATTTTAGACTGACAGCACGCCCGGACCCCAGGCCCACCCCAAAGACCGTAGGCTACAACACACCGATTTGGCCCGATAATGCCCCGGTCGCGCCGTTTTGCCCGATTGTCCCCTAAATGGCCACAAAAATTTCAACGGACCACACTGGGATGATCCCCAACCTCCCTGGCACGATTCCATCAATTTTCGCCTCACAACACCCCCGGACCCTGGGCCCACCCCAGAAACTGTGGACTATAGCACACCGATTTGGCCCGAAAATGCCCGATCATACTATTTCGCCTTTTTGTCCACCCAAGTGGCCACGAAAATTTGAACGGACCACGCTGGGATGATCCCCAACCTCTCTGGGACGCCTCCATTGATTTTTGCCCCACGGCACGCCCGATCCCACCCCAGAAACCGTGGGCTATAGCGCACTGGTTTAGCCCAAAAATGCCTCGGTCGCGCCATTTTGCCCTTTTCCACCTAAATGGCCACAAAAATTTGAACGAACAACACTTGGATAATCCCCAACCTCCCTAGCACGCCCCCATCGATTTTCGCCTTACGGCACGGTCGAACCCCAGGCTCACCCCAGAAATCGTGGGCTATAGCTCACCAATTTGGCCCGAAAACGCCCCGGTCGCGCCATTTTGCCCCTTTGTCAAATGACCACGAAAATTTGAAAGGACCACACTAGGACGATCCCCAACATACATGCACACCCCCGATGATTTTTGCCCTACGGCACGCCCGAACCCCGGGCCCACCCCAGAAACCGTGGGCTATTGCACACCGATTTGAACCGAAAATGCCCCGGTCACGCTGTTTTGCCTGTTTGTCCACCCAAATGGCCACTAAAATTTGAACAGACCACATTGGAAAAATCCTGAACCTCTCTCGCACACCCCCGTCGATTTTTGCCTGACGGCACTCCCGGACCCCTGGCGCACCACTGAAACCGTGGGCTATAGCACACGGATTTGGCCTGAAAATGCCTCGGTCCTGTCGTTTCGGCCGAATGTCCACCCAAATGGCCACGAAAATTTGAACGGACCATACTAGGATGATCCCCAACCTCCCTAGCACGCCCCCGTCAATTTTTGCCACACGACACACCCGGACCTCGTGACCACCCCAAAAACAGTGGTCTATAGAATACCAATTTGGCTTGAAAATGCCCCGGTCACGCCGTTTCGGCCGTTTGTCCACCCAAGTAGACACAAAAATTTGAACGGACCACACAGGAATGATCCCCAACCTCCATGGCACGCCCCCATTGATTTTTGCACCACGACACGCCCGAATCCCGGGCCCACCCCAGAAACTGTGGGCTATAGCACCCCGATTTGGCCTAAAAATTCCCCAGTCGCGCCGTTTCACCTGTTTGTCCCCCCAAATGGCCACAAAAATTTAAACGGACCACACTGGGATGATCTACAACCTCCCTGGCACGCCCTCATCGATTTTAGACGGATGGCACGCCCGGACCCCGAGCCCACCCCAAAAACCGTTTGCTATAGCACATTGATTTATCTCGATAATACCCCGGTCGCGCCGTTTCGCCCGTTTGTCCATCTAAATGGCCACAAAAATTTAAACGGACCACACTGGAATGATCTCCAACCTCCCTGGCACGACTCCATCGATTTTAGCCCCACAGCACCCCCGAGCCCCAGGCCCACCCCAGAAACTGTGGCCTATAGCACACCAATTTAGCCCAAAAATGCCCCGGTCACACCGTTTTACCTGTTTGTCCACCCAAATAGGCACAAAAATTTAAACAAACCGCACTGGGATGATCCCCAATAGCCCTGGCACTCCCCCATCGATTTTTGCCATACGGCACATCCGGACCCCATTCCCACCACAAAAACCGTGGGCCATACCTATTTATCATGAAAATGCCCCGATCACGCCTTTTCGCCCGATTGTCCACCCAAATGGCCACAAAAATTTGAACGGACCATACTGGGACGATCTCCAACCTCCATGGCACGCCCCCATTGATTTTTGCACCACAGCACGCCCGGACCCCGTGCCCACCCCAGGAAACGTGGGCTATAGCACACTGATTTGGCCCGAAAATACCCCAATAGTGCCGTTTCACCTGTTTGTCCACCCAAATGGCCACAAAAATTTTAACGGACCGAACTAGGACGATCCCAAACCTCACTGGCACGCCTCCGTTGATTTTTGCCACACGAAACACCCGGAACTTAATCCCACCCCTGAAACCGTGGGCTATAGCTCACTGATTTGGCCCGAAAAAGCCCCAGTTGCGCCGTTTTGCCTGTATATCCACCCAAATGGCCACGAAAATTTGAATGGACCATACTGGGATGATCCCCAACCTGCTTGGCATGCCTCCATCGATTTTTGCCCCAAGTTACGCCCGGACCCCGGACCTATCCCTGAAACCGTAAGCTATAGCTCATCGATTTATCATAAAAATACCCCGGTCGCTCAGTTTTGCCCGTTTATCTACCCAAATTGCCACAAAAATTTGAACGGACCACACTGGGATGATCCCTAGACTTCCTGGCATGCATACATCGATTTTTACCCCACGGCACGTCCGGATCCTAGTTCCACCCCAGAAACCATGGGCCATAGCATATTGATTGTCCCCAAAATGCAAAGGTCGCACCGTTTCGCCTGTTTTTCCACTCGATTGACCACGAAAATTTCAACAGACCATACTGGGATGACCCCTAACCTTCCTAGCAATACTCCATCGATTTTATCACCACGGCACACCCGAACCCAGAGCCCACCCCAAAAATCGTGGGCTATAGCTCACCGATTTGGCCTAAAAATGCCTCGGTTGCACGGTTTTACCCGTTTGTCCATCCAAATGGCCACAAAAATTTAAACAGACCACACTGGGATGATCCCAAACTTCCCTGGCATGCCCCCATCGATTTTCGCCACACGACACGCCCGGACCCCATGCCCACATAAAATCATGGTCTATAGAATACCCATTTGGCTTAAAAATGCCCCGGTCGCACCGTTTCGTCTTTTTGTCCACCCAAGTGGACACAAAAATTTGAACGGACCACACAGGGACGATCCCCAACCTCCATGGCACACCCCCATCAATTTTCACACCACGGCACGCCCGGACCCCGGGCCCACCCCAAAAGTCGTGGGCTACAACACATCGATTTGGCCTGATAATGCCCCGGTCGCTCCGTTTCGCCCGTTTGTCCACCTAAATGGCCACGAAAAATTGAACGGACCACACTGGGACAATCCCCAACCTCTCTGGCACGACTTCATGGATTTTCACTCCACGGCACCCTCAAACCCCGGGCCCACCCCAAAAACTATGGCCAATAGCACACCAATTTGGCCCGATAATGCCCCGATCGTGCCGTTTCGCTCGTTTGAGCACCTAAATGGCCGCAAAAATTTAACCGGACCATACTGGGACAATCCCCAACATCCCTGGCACTCCCCCATCAATTTTCGCCATACGGCACATCCGGACCCCATTCCCACCACAAAAACCGTGGGCTATAGCATACCAATTTGTCCCGAAAATGCCCCGATCAGGCCTTTTCGCCCGATTGTCCACCAAAATGGCCACAAAAATTTGAACGGACGATACTGCGACGATCTCCAACCTCCATGGCACGCCCCCATCGATTTTTGCACCACGGCACGCCCGGACCCAGTGCCCACCCCAGCAAACGTGGGCTATAGCACACTGATTTGGCCCAAAAATGCCCCAATCGTGCCGTTTCACCTGTTTGTCCACACAAATGGCCACAAAAATTTTAACAGATGGAACTAGGATGATCCCAAACCTCCCTGGCACGCCCCCGTTGATTTTTGCCATACGAAACACCCGGAACCTAATCCTACCCCTGAAACTGTTGTCTATAGCTTACTGATTTGGCCCGAAAATGCCCCAGTCGCGCCGTTTTGCCTATTTATCCACCCAAATGGCCACGAAAATATGAATAGACCATACTGGGATGATCCCCAACCTGCTTGGCACGCCTCCATCAATTTTTGCCCCAAGTTACGCCCGGACCCCGGACCTATCCCAGAAACCGTGAGCTATAGCTCATCAATTTATCCCGAAAATACCCCGGTCGCTCAGCTTCGCCCGTTTATCTACCCAAATGGCCACAAAAATTTGAACGGACAACACTGGGATGATCCCTAGCCTCCCTGGCATGCATACATCGATTTTTACCCCACGGCACATCCGAATCCTAGTTCCATTCTAGAAACCATGGGCCATAGCATATTGATTGGCCCCAAAACGTAAAGGTCGCACCGTTTCGCCAGTTTTTCCACCCAATTGACCACGAAAATTTGAACAGACCATACTGGGATGACCCCTAACCTTCCCGGCAAGCCCCGATCGATTTTATCCCCACGGCACACCCGGACCCCGAGCCCACCCCAAAAATCGTGGGCTATAGCTCACCGATTTGGCCTAAAAATGCCTCGGTCGCGCGGTTTTGCCCGTTTATCCATCCAAATGGCCACAAAAATTTAAACGGACCACACTAGGATGGTCCCAAACTTCCCTGGCATGCCCCCATCGATTTTTGCCACACGACTCGCCCGGACCCCGTGCCCACCAAAAATCATGGTCTATAGAATACCCATTTGGCTTGAAAATGCCCCGGTCGCGCCGTTTCGCCTGTTTGTCCACCCAAGTGGGCACAAAAATTTGAACGGACCATACAGGGACGATCCCCAACCTCCATGGCACTCCCCCATCAATTTTCGCACCATGGCACGCCCGGACCCCGGGACGACCCCAGAAGTCGTGGCCTACAGCACACCGATTTAGCCTGATAATGCCCCGGTCGCGCCGTTTCGCCCGTTTGTCCACCTAAATGGCCACGAAAATTTGAACAGACCACACTGGGACAATCCCCAATCGCTCTGGCACGACTTCATCGATTTTCGCTCCACGGCACCCTCAAACCCCGGGCCCACCCCAAAAACTATGGCCTATAGCACACCAATTTGGCCCGATAATGCCCCGGTCGTACCGTTTCAATCGTTTGTCCAACTAAATGGCCACAAAAATTTAAACGGACCATACTGGGACAATCCCTAACCTCCCTGGCACGACTTCAATAATTTTTACCCCACAGAAAGACCCCGGACCTCGGGCCCACCCCAGAAAATGTGGCCTATAGCACACTGATTTGGCCCGAAAATGCCCCGGTCATGTTGTTTTGCCTGTTTGTCCACCCAAATGGCCACAAAAATTTAAACGGACCATACTGGGATGATCCCCAACATCCCTGGCACGCCTCCATCGATTTTTGCCATACGGCACGTCCGAACCCCATTCCCACCCCTGAAACCGTGGGCTATAGCATACCTTTTTGTCCCCAAAATGCCATGATCGCGCCGTTTCGCCCGTTTGTCCACCCAAATGACCACGAAAATTGAACAGACCACACTGGGACGATCTCCAACCTCCATGGCACGCCCCGATCGATTTTTGCACCACAGCACGCCCAGACCCCGTGCCCACCCCAGAAACCGTGGGCGTATAGCACATCGATTTGGCACGAAAATGCCCTAGTCGTGCCGTTTCACATGTTTGTCCACCCAAATGGCCACAAAAATTTGAACGGACCAAACTAGGATGATCCTGAACTTCCCTGGCCTGCCCCCGTCAATTTTTGCCTCACGAAACACCCGGACCCCGTGCCCACCCCAGAAACCGTAGGCCATAACACACTTATTTTGCCCGAAAAAGTCCCGGTGGCGTCGTTTCGCCCGTTTGTCCACCCAAATGGCCACGAATATTTGAACGGACCATACTGGGATGATACCCAACCTCCATGGCACGCCCCCATCAATTTTTTCCCCACGGCTATGCCGGACCCCGGGCCCACCGCAGAAAACCGTGGGCTATAGCACACCGATTGGGCTCAAAAAATGCCCTGGTCGCACAATTTCGCCCAGTTGTCCACCCAAATAGCCACGAAAATATCAGCAGACCAGACGGGGACGTTCCTCAACCTCAATGGAATGCCCCCCATCGATTTTTGCACCACGACATGCCTGAAACCTGGGCCCCACCCTAGAAACCGTGGGCTATAGCACTCCATTTTGGCTCGAAAATGCCCCGGTCGCACCATTTCGCCTGTTTGTCCACATAAATAGCCACGAAAATTGAACAGTCCATACTGGGACGATCCCCAACCTCCCTGGCATGCCTCCGTAGATTTTTGCCCCACGGTACGCCCGGGCCCACCCCAGAATCTGTGGGCTATAGCACACCGATTTGGCCCAAAAATGCCCCGATCGCGTCGTTTCTCCCGTTTGTCCACCCAAATAGCCACAAAAATATGAACGGACTATACTGGGACGATCCCCAACCTCCCTGGCTATAACACACCGATTTGGCCTGAAAACACCCCGGTCGCGTCGTTCACCCGTTTGTCCACCCAAATGGCCATAAAAAATTTTAACAAACCATAATGGGATGATTCCCAACCTCCCTGGCACGCCTCCGTCGATTTTCATCCAATGGCACCCCCGGACCCGAGCCACTCCAGAAACTATGGCCTATAGCACACCGATTTGGCCTGCAAAATTCCCCGGTCGCGCCATTTTGCCCGTTTGTCCACCCAAATGGCCACAAAAATTTAAACGGACCATAATGGGATGATCCCCAACATCCCTGGCACTCCCCGTCGATTTTAGCCAAAAGGAACGCCCGTATCCCGTGCCCACACCAGAAACCGTGGGCTATAGGCATACCTATTTATCCCAAAAATGCCCCGATCGCGCTGTTTTACCCGTTTGTCCACCCAAATGGCCACAAAAATTTGAACGAACCACACTGGGATTATCCCCAACCTCCATGGCACGCCCATTTAGATTTTTGCACCACGACATGCCCAGACCCCGGGCTGACCCCTAAAACAGTGGGCTATAGCACACCGATTTAGCCCGAAAATGCCCCAGTCGCTTCGTTCCGCCTGTATGTCCACCCAAATGGCCATGAAAATTTGAACGGACCACACTGGGAAGATCACAAACCTCCATGGCCCGCCGCCATCGATTTTTGCCACACGGCACGCCCGAACCCCGTGGCCACCCCAGAAACCGTGGGCTATAGCATATTTTTTTGGCCCGAAAATGCCTCGGTGGCTCCATTTCGCCATGTTGTCCTCCCAAATGGCCACGAAAATTTGAACGGACTATATTGGGATGATCCCCAACCTCCTTGGCGCGCCCCCATTAATTTTTGCTCCACGGCACGCCCGGTCCCCGGGCCCAACGCTGAAACCGGGCGCTATAGAACACCGATTTGGCATAAAAATGCCCCGATCGCGCCATCTCGCCCGTTTGTCCACCCAAATGGCCACAAAAATTTCAGCGGACCAGACTAGGATGTTCCCCAACTTCCATGGCACGCATCCATCCATTTTTGCACCACGGTACGCCCGTAACCTGGGCCCACCCTAAAAACCATGGGCTATAGCACACCGTTTGGGCCCAAAAATGCCCCGATCGCACCGTTTCACCCGTTTGTCCACCCAATTAGCCACGAAAATTTAAATGGACTATACTGGGATGATCCCCAACCTGCTTGGCACGCCTCCATCGATTTTTGCCCCAAGTTACGCCCGGACCCCAGACCTATCCCAGAAACCGTGAGCTATAGCTCATCGATTTATCCCAAAAATACCCCGGTCGCTCAGTTTTGCCCGTTTATCTACCCAAATTGCCACAAAATTTGAACGGACCACACTGGGATGATCCATAGCCTCCCTGGCATGCATACATCGATTTTTACCCCACGGCACGTCCGGATCATAGTTCAACCCCAGAAACCATGGGCCATAGCATATTGATTGGCCCCAAAATGCAAAGGTTGCACCGTTTCGCCCGTTTTTCCACCCAATTGACCACGAAAAGATGAACAGACCATACTGGGATGACCCCTAACCTTCCCGGCAAGCCCCCATCAATTTTATCCCCACGGCACACCTGGACCCCGAGCCCACCCCAAAAATCGTGGGCTATAGCTCACCGATTTGACCTAAAAATGCCTCGGTCGCGCGGTTTTACCCGTTTGTCCATCCAAATGGCCACAAAAATTTAAACAGACCACACTGGGATGATCCCAAACTTCCCTGGCATGCCCCCATCGATTTTCGCCACACGACATGCCCGGACCCCGTGCCCACCCAAAATCATGGTCTATAGAATACCCATTTGGCTTGAAAATGCCCCGGTCGCACCGTTACGCCTGTTTGTCCACCCAAGTGGGCACAAAATTTGAAAGGACTACACAGGGACGATCCCCAACCTCCATGGCACACCCCCATTAATTTTCGCACCACGGCACGCACGGACCCCAGGCCCACCCCAGAAGTCGTGGGCTACAGCACATCGATTTGGCCTGATAATGCCCCGGTCGCGCCGTTTCGCCCGTTTGTCCATCTAAATGGCCACGAAAATCTGAACGGACCACACTGGACAATCCTCAACCTCTCTGGCATGACTTCATCGATTTTTGCTCCACGGCACCCTCAAACCCCGGGCCCACCCCAAAAACTATGGCCTATAGCACACCGATTTGGCACGATAATGCCCCGGTCACGCCGTTTCGCTCCTTTGTCCACCTAAATGGCCACGAAAATTTAAACGGACCTTACTGGGACAATCCCCAACATCCCTGGCACTCCCCCATCGATTTTTGCCATACGGCACATCCGGACCCCATTACCACCACAGAAACCGTGGGCTATAGCATACCTATTTGTCCCAAAAATGCCCCGATCACGCCTTTTCGCCCGATTGTCCACCCAAATGGCCACAAAAATTTGAACGGACCATACTGGGATGATCTCCAACCTCCATGGCACGCCCTCATCGATTTTTGCACCACGGCACGCCCGGACCCCGTGCCCACCCCAGGAAACGTGGGCTATAGCACACTGATTTGGCCCAAAAATGCCCCAATCGTGTCGTTTCACCTGTTTGTCCACCCAAATGGCCACAAAAATTTTAACTGACCGATCTAGGATGATCCCAAACCTCCCTGGCATGCCCCCGTTGATTTCTGCCACACGAAACACCCGGAACCTAATCCCACCCCTAAAATCGTGGGCTATAGCTCACTGATTTGGCCCGAAAATGCCCCAGTCGCGCCGTTTTGCCTGTTTATCCACCCAAATGGCCACGAAAATTTGAATAGACCATACTGGGATGATCCCCAACCTTCTTGGCACGCCTCTATCGATTTTTGCCCCAAGTTACGCCCGGACCCCGGACCTATCCCAGAAACCGTGAGCTATAGCTCATCAATTTATCCCAAAAATACCCCGGTCGCTCAGTTTTGCCCGTTTATCTACCCAAATGGCCACAAAAATTTGAACGGACAACACTGGGATGATCCCTAGCCTCCCTGGCATGCATACATCGATTTTTACCCCACGGCACGTCCGAATCCTAGTTCCACTCCAGAAACCATGGGCCATAGCATATTGATTGGCCCCAAAATGCAAAGGTCGCACCGTTTCGCCCGTTTTTCCACCCAATTGACCACGAAAATTCTAACAGACCATACTGGGATGACCCCTAACCTTCCCGGCAAGCCCCCATCGATTTTATCCCCACGGCACACCCGAACCCCGAGCCCACCCCAAAAATCGTGGGCTATAGCTCATCGATTTGGCCTTAAAATGCCTCGGTCGCGCGGTTTTGCCCGTTTGTCCATCGATATGGCCACAAAAATTTAAACGGACCACACTAGGATGATCCCAAACTTCCCTGGCATGCCCCCATCGATTTTTGCCACACGACATGCCCGGACCCCATGCCCACCAAAAATCATGGTCTATAGAATACCCATTTGGCTTGAAAATGCCCCGGTCGCGCCGTTTCGCCTGTTTCTCCACCCAAGTGGGCACAAAAAATTGAACGGACCACACAGGGACGATCCCCAACCTCCATGGCACACCTCCATCAATTTTCGCACCACGGCATGCCCGGACCCCGGGCCCACCCCAGAAGTCGTGGGCTACAGCACACCGATTTGGCCTGATAATGCCCCGGTCGCGCCGTTTCGCCCGTTTGTCCACCTAAATGGCCACGAAAATTTGAACGGACTACACTGGGACAATCCCCTACCTCTCTGGCACGACTTCATCGATTTTCACTCAACGGCACCCTCAAACCCCGGGCCTACCCCAAAAACTATGGCCTATAGCACACCAATTTGGCCCGATAATGCCCCGGTCGCGCCGTTTCGCTCGTTTGTCCACCAAAATGGCCACGAAAATTTAAACGGACCATACTGGGACAATCCCCAACCTCCCTGGCACGAATTCATCAATTTTTACCGCACAGAAAGACCCCGGACCCCAGGCCCACCCAAGAAACTGTGGCCTATAGCACAACGATTTGGCCCGAAAATGCCCCGGTCATGTCGTTTTGCCTGTTTGTCCATCCAAATGGCCACAAAAATTTAAACGGACCACACTGGGATGATCCCCAACATCCCTGGCACGCCTATATCGATTTTCCCCATACGGCATGTCCGGACCCCATTCCCACCACTGAAACCGTGGGCTATAGCATACCTATTTGTCCCCAAAATGCCATGATCGCGTCGTTTCTCCCGTTTGTCCACCCAAAAGACCACGAAAATTTGAACAGACCACACTGGGACGATCTCCAACCTCCATGGCACGCCCCCATCGATTTTTTCACCACAGCACGCCCAGACCCCGTGCCCACCCCAAAAACCGTGGGCTATATCACATCGATTTGGCACGAAAATGCCCCAGTCATGCCGTTTCGCATGTTTGTCCGCCCAAAAGGACACAAAAATTTGAACGGACAAAACTAGGATGATCTTGAACCTCCCTGGCACGCCCCCATCAATTTTTGCCTCACGAAACACCCGGACCCCATGCCCACCCCAGAAATCGTAGGCTATAACACACTTATTTTGCCCGAAAAAGTCCCGGTAGCGCCGTTTCTCCCGTTTGTCCACCCAAATGGCCACGAATATTTGAACGGACCATACTGGGATGATACCCAACCTCCATGGCACGCCCCCATCAATTTTTTCCCCACGACATGCCCAGACCCCGGGCCCACCGCAGAAACCGTGGGCTATAGCACACCGATTTGGCTCAAAAATGCCCCGGTCGCGCCATTTCGCCCAGTTGTCCACCCAAATGGCCACAAAAATATCAACAGACCAGACGGGGACGTTCCCCAACCTCAATAGAATGCCCCCATCAATTTTTGCACCACGACATTCCCAAAACCCGGGCCCACCCCAGAAACCGTGGGCTATAGCACACCGTTTTGGCTCGAAAATGCCCCGGTCGTGCCATTTTGACCGTTTGTCCACAAAAATAGGTACGAAAATTTGAACGGACCATACTGGGACGATCCCCAACCTCCCTGGCATGCCTCCGTCGATTTTTGCCCCACGATACGCCCGGGCCCACCCCAGAATCCGTGGGCTATAGCACACCGATTTGGCCCAAAAATGCCCCGATCGCGCCGTTTCTCCTGTTTGTCCACCCAAATAGCCACGAAAATATGAACGGACTATACTGGGACGATCCCCAACCTCCCTGGCTACAACACACCGATTTGGCCTGAAAACACCCCGGTCGCGTCGTTTCGCCCGTTTGTCCACCCAAATGGCCACAAAAAATTTTAACGGACCATACTAGGATGATTCCCAACCTCCCTGGCACGCCTCCGTCGATTTTCATCCCATGGCACCCCCGGACCCCGAGCCCACCCCAGAAACTATGGCCTATAGCACACCGATTTGGCCTGCAAAATTCCCCGGTCGCGCCGTTTTGCCCGTTTGTCCACCCAAAATGGCCACAAAAATTTAAACGGACCATACTGGGATGATCCCCAACATCCCTGGCACTCCCCCATCGATTTTAGCCAAACGGAACGCCCAGATCCCGTGCCCACACTAGAAACCGTGGGCTATAGCATACCCATTTATTCCGAAAATGCCCCGATCGCGCTGTTTTACCCGTTTGTCCACCCAAATGGCCACGAAAATTTGAACGAACCACACTGGGATTATCCCCAAGCTCCATGGCACGCCCTTATATATTTTTGCACCACGACATGCCCAGACCCCGGGCCCACCCCTAAAACAGTGGGCTATAGCACATCGATTTAGCCCGAAAATGCCCCAGTCGCTTCGTTCCGCCTGTATGTCCACCCAAATGGCCATGAAAATTTGAACGGACCACACTGGGAAGATCACAAACTTCCATGGCACGCCGCCATCGATTTTTGCCACACGGCACGCCCGAACCTCGTGGCCACCCCAGAAACCGTGGGCTATTGCACATTTATTTGGCCCGAAAATGCCTCGGTGGCTCCATTTCGCCAGGTTGTCCTCCCAAATGGCCACGAAAATTTGAACGGACCAAATTGGGATGATCCCCAACCTCCTTGGCACGCCCCCATTAATTTTTTCCCTACGGCACGCCCGATCCCCGGGCCCAACGCTAAAACCGGGGGCTATAGAACACCGATTTGGCATAAAAATGCCCCGGTCGCACCATTTCGCCCGTTTGTCCACCCAAATGGCCACAAAAATTTCAGCGGATCAGACTAGGAAGTTCCCCAACTTCCATGGCACGCCCCCATCTATTTTTGCACCACGGTACGCCCGTAACCTGGGCCCACCCTAAAAACCGTGGGCTATAGCACACCGTTTGGGCCCAAAAATGCCCCGGTCGCACCGTTTCACCCGTTTGTCCACCCAATTAGCCACGAAAATTTAAATGGACCATACTGGGATGATCCCTAACTTCCATGGAATTCCCCCATTGATTTTTGCCCCACGGCATGCCCGGGCTCACCCCTGCAACCGTGGGCTATAGCGCACCGATTTAGCCCGAAAATGCCCCGGTCGCGCTGTTTTGCCCATTTATCCACCTAAATAGAAACGAAAGTTTGAACGGACAACACTGGGATGATCCTAAACCTCCCTGGCAAACCCCCATCAATTTTTACCCCACGGCACGCCCGAACCCCGGGCCAACCCCAGAAACCGTGGGCTATAGCTCACTGATTTGGCCCAAAAATGCCCCAGTCGCGGCATTTCGCCCGTTTGTCCACCCAAATGGCCACGAAAATTTGAACGGACCGCACTAGGACGATCCCCAACCTCCATGGTATTCCCCCGTTGATTTTCACCCTACGGTAAGCCTGGACCCCTGGCCCACCCTAGAAATCGTGGAATATAGCATACCCATTTGGCCCAAAAATGCCCTGATCGCGCCGTTTCGCCCGTTTGTCGACACAAATGGCCATGAAAATTTGAAAGGACTATACTGGGACGATTTCCAACCTCCATGGCACGCCCCCATCAATTTTTGCACCACGACACGCCCGGTACCCTATAGCACACCGATTTGGCCCGAAAATTCCCCAATTGCGCCGTTTTGACCATTTGTCCACCCAAATGGCCACGAAAATTTGATAGGACCACATTGGGACGATCCCCAACCTCCCTGGGACACCTCCGTAGATTTTTGCTTGACAGCACGCCCGAGTCCAACCAGAAACCAAGGGCTATAGCATACAATTTCGGCCCAAAAATGTCCCGTTCGGACTGTTTTGCCCATTTGTCCACCCAAATGGTCAAGAAAATTTGATCGGACCACACTGAGACGATCTCCAACCTCCCTGGCATACCCCCATCAATCTTTACCACACGAAATGACCGGACCTTGAACCAACCCCAGAAACCGTGGGCTATAGCACACCGATTTAGCCCAAAAAAGCCCTGATCGCCCCGTTTCGCCTGTTTATCCACCCAAATGGCCATAAAAATTTGAACGAACCATACACGGACGATTTTCAACCTCCCTGGAACGCCCTCGTCTATTTTTTCCCCAAAGCACGCTCGGGACCACCCAGAAACCGTGGGCTATAGCACATCAATTTGGCCCAAAAATGCCTCGGTCATGCTGTTTCGCCCGTTTGTCCACCCAAATGGCCATAAAAATTTTGAATATACCACATTGGGATGATCTCCAACCTCACTGGCATGCCCCCATCAATTTTTGCCCTACGGCACGCCCGGACCCCGGGCCCACCCCAGAAACTGTGGGCTATAGCATACTGATTTGGCACGAAAATGACTCAGTCACACCGTTTCGCCCATTAGTCCACCCAAATGGACACCAAAATTTAAACGGACCACACTAGGACAATCCCCAACCGCGCTGGCATGCCCCCGTCGATTTTATCCCACGGCACGCCCGGGACAACCCCATAAATCGTGGGCTATAGCACACCGATTTGGATAGAAAATGCCCCAGTTGCGCCGTTTCGCCTGTTTGTCCACCCAAATGGACATGAAAATTTAAACCAACCACATTGGGATGATCGCAAACCTCCCTGGCATGCCTCCATCGATTTTGGCCTCATACAACCCCTGTACCCCGGGCCGACCCCCAAAAATGTGGGCTATAGCACACCAATTTAGCCTGAAAATGCCTCGATTGCGTCGTTTCGCCCGTTTGTCCACCCAAATGGCCACAAATATTTGAACATAGCACACTGGGATGATACCCAACCTCCCTGGAACGGCCTCGTTGATTTTTGTCACAGGGAATGCCCGGACCCCATGCCCACCCCAGAAACCATGGGCTATGGCATACCCATTTAGCCCGAAATTGCCCCGGTCAATCCGTTTCACCCGAAATGCCCACAAAAATTTGAACGAACCACACTGGGATGATCTTCAACCTCCATGGAATGCCCCCATTGATTTTCGCACCACGGTATGCCCAAACTCCAGGCCCACCCAAAAACCGTGGGCTATAGCACAATGATTTGGCCCGAAAATGCCCCAGTCGCGCCGTTTCGCTCGTTTGTCCACCCAAATGGCCACGAAAATTTGAACGGGCCACACTAGGATGATCCTCAACCTCCCTGGCATGCCCCCATTGATTTTTGCCCACAGAACACCCGGGACCACCCAGAAACCGAGGGCTATAGCATACCAATTTGGCCCTAAAATGCCCCATTCGGGCCGTTTCACCCGTTTGTACACCCAAATGGCCACAAAAATTTGAACGGACCACACTGGGATGATCCCCATCCTCCCTGGCATACTCCCATTGATTTTTGCCCCTCGATACGATCGTACCCTGGGCCCACCCCATAAACCTGGGCTATAGCACACCGATTTGGCCCGAAAATGCCTCGATCGCGCCATTTCACCAGTTTGTCCACCCAAATGGCCACGAAAATCTGAACAAACCATACAGGGACGATCTTAAACCTCCCTGGAACACCGTCGTCCATTTTCTCCCCACGAAACGCCCGAGCCCACCCAGAAACCATGGGCTATAGCACATCAATTTGGCCCAAAAATGCCCCGGTCGCGTCGTTTTGCCCGTTTGTCCACCCAAATGGCCATAAAAAATTTGAACGTACCACATTGGGATGATCCCCGACCTCCCTGGAATGCCCCATCGATTTTGCCCTAAGGCACGCCCATACCTCGAGCCCACCCAAGAAATGGTGGGCTATAGCACACCGATTTGGCCCGAAAATGCCCCGGTCGCGCCGTTTTGCCCGTTTGTCCACCCAAATGGCCACGAAAATTTGAACGGACCACACTGACACGATCCCCAACCTCCCTGGCATGCCTCTATTGATTTTTTCCATACGGCACGCCCGAACCTCGTGCCCACCCCAAAAACCGTAGGCTATAGCATACCTATTTGGCCCGAAAATGCACTGATTGCTCCGTTTCACTCATTTGTCCACCCAAATGGCCACAAAAATATGAACAGATCACACTGAGATGATCCCCAACCTCCCTAGCATGCCCCCATCAATTTTGGCCAGACGGAACGCTCGGACCTCTGGCCCACCCCATAAACCGTGGGCTTTCGCACACCGATTTGGCCCAAAAATGCCTTGGGCGTGCCGTTTTGCTCATTTTTCCACCAAAATGGCTAAGAAAATTTGAACGGACTACACTGGGACGACCCCCAACCTCCATGCCATGCCTCCATCAATTTTTGCACCACGGCACGCCCGAACCCCGATCTCACCCCAAAAATCGTGGGCAATAGCACACTGATTTGGCCCGAAAATACCCCGGTCGCACCATTTCGCCCGTTTGTCCATCCAAATGGCCACAAAAATTGAACGGACCATAATAAGACGATTCCCAACCTCCCTGGCACGCCCCCGTCAATTTTTCCCCACGGCACGATCGGGCCTACCCTAGAAATTGTGGACTATAGGACACCGATTTGGACCGAAATGCCCCAGTCGCGCTGTTACGCCCGTTTGTCCACCCAAATGGCCACTAAAATTTAAACGAACCATACAGGGATAATCCCCAACCTCCCTGGCACGCCTCCATCGATTTTCGCCCTACGGAACCCTCGTACCCCGGGCCCACCCCAGAAACTGTGGGCTATAACACACCGATTTGGCCAAAAAATGCCCCGATCGCACTGTTTCGCCCGTTTGTCAACGCAAATGGCCAGAAAATTTTGAACGGACCACACTAGGATGATCCCTAACCTCCCTGGTATGCCCTCATCAATTTTTGTCATACGACACCCCCTGACCCCGTGCCCATACCAGAAACTATGCGCTATAGCATCCCTATTTGTCCCAAAAATGCCCCGATTGCGCCGTTTTGCTCGTTTGTCCACCCAAATGCCCACAAAAATTTGAACGAACCACACTGGGATGATCCCCAACCTCCATGGCATGCCCTCATCTATTTTTTCCCCACGGCACGCCCGTACCTCGGGCCCACCCCAAAAACTGAGGGCTATAGCACACCGATTTGGCCCGAAAATGCCCCGGTCGCGCCGTTTCGCCCGTTTGTCCATCCAACTGGCCACGAAAAATTTGAACAGACCACACTGGGACGATCCCAAACCTCCCTGGCCCGCTGCCGTCGATTTTTTCCCGACGGAACACCCGAGACCACCCAGAAACCGAGGACTATAACATACCAATTTGGCCCAAAAATGCCCCGTTCAGGCCGTTTTGCCCGTTTGTACACCCAAATGGCCACAAAAATTTGAACGGACCACACTGGGATGATCCCCAACCTCCCCGGCATGCCTCCATTGATTTTTACCCCACGGCACGCTCGGACCCCGAGCCCACCCCAGAAACCGAGGGTTATAGCACACCGATTTGGCATAAAAATGCCCCGATCGCATCGTTTTGCCCGTTTGTCCACCTAAATGGCCAAGAAAATTTAAACGGACCATACTGGGACGATCCCCAACCTCCCTGACATACACTCATCGATTTTTGCATAATGAAACGACCAGACCCTTGGCCCACCCTAGAAACCATGGGCTATAACACACTGATTTGACCCAAAAATGCCCCAGTCGCGTCGTTTCACCCGTTTGTCCACCCAAATGGCCACAAAAATTTGAACGAACCATACTGGAAGGATCCCCAACCTCCCTGGAATGCCTCCGTCGATTTTCGCCCCACGGCACGCCGGTCCCACCCAGAAAATGTGAGCTATAGCACATAGATTTGGCCTGAAAATGCCCCGGTCGCACCGTTTCGCTCGTTTGTCCACCTAAATAGACAAAAAAATTTGAACGAACCATATTGGGATGATCCCTAACCTCTCAGGCACACCTCCGATCGCACCGTTTTACCCGTTTGTCCACCCAAATAGCCACGAAAATTTAAACAGACCACACTGGGACGATCCCCAACCTCCCTAGCACGCCCATATCGATTTTTTCCCCACGGTACGCCTGGGGCCATGCCAGAAACCGTGGGTTATAGCGCATCGGTTTAGCCCAAAAATGCCCTGGTCCCGCTGTTTCACCCGTTTGTCCACCCAAATGGCCACAAAAATTTGAACAGACAATACTGGGATGATCCCCATCCTCCATGGCACGCCCCCGTCGATTTTTAGACTACGGAACGCCCGGACCCCGAGCCCACCCCAGAAACCGTGGGCTATAGCTCACCGATTTGGCCTGAAAATGCTCCGGTCGCGCCGTTTCGCCCATTTGTCAATCCAAATTGCCATAAAAATTTGAACGGACCATACTAGGACGATTCCTAACCTCCATGGCACGCCCCCATCAATTTTTGCCCCACGACATGCCCGTACCCCAAGCCCACCCCAGAAACCGTGGGCTATAGTACACCGATTTTTCCCAAAAATGCCCCGATCGCGTCGTTTCGCTTGTTTGTCCACCATTATGGCCACAAAAATTTGAACGAGCCACAATGGGATGAACACCAACCTCCCTGGCATGCCCCCATCAATTTTTGCCCCACGGGACGCCTTAACCCCGAGCCTACCCCAGAGATCGTGAGCTATAGCACACCAATTTGGCTCGAAAATGCCTCGGTCGCGTGGTTTCACCAATTTGTCCACCCAAATGGCCACAAAAATTTGTACGGGCCATACTGGAATAATTTCTAGCCTCCCTGGCATGCACACATCGATTTTTACCCCACGGTACGCCCGGATCTCGGGCCCACCTCAAAAACCATGGGCTATAGCACACCGATTGGCTCGAAAATGCTCCGGTCACGCCGTATCGCTCGTTTATACACAAAAATGGCCACAAAAATTTGAACGGACCACACTGGGATGACCCCCAACCTCCCTGGCACGCCCCTGTTGATTTTCTCCCAATGGCACACCCGGACCCCGAACCCACCCCAAAAACCATGGGCGATTGCACACCAATTTAGCTCTAAAATGCCCTGGTCGCGCCATTTTGCCCGTGTGTCCACCCAAATGGCCACAAAAGTTTGAGCGGACCACTCTGGGTCGATCCCCAACCTCCCTCGCATAACCCCATCAATTTTTACCCCACTAGACGCCCGTACCCCGGGCCCACCCCAAAACGGTGGGTTGTAGCACACCAATTTAGCCCGAAAATGCCTCGGTAGCGCTGTTTCGCCCATTTGTCCACCCAAATTGCCACAAAAATTGAAACGGACTGCACTGGGGTGATCTCCAACCTCCCAGGCACACCCCCATCCATTTTTTCCCACGACATGCCTGAACCCTGGGCTGACCCCAGATACCATGGGTTATAGCACACATTTTTGGCTCGAAAATGCCCCGATCGCGCTGTTCTGCCTGTTTGTCTACCCAAATATCCACAAAAATTTTAACGTACTACACTGGGATGATCCCCAACCTCCCTGTCATACCCCCGTCGATTTTTGCCACACGACACGCCCAGACCTCGAGTCCACCCTAGAAACCGTGGGCTATAACACACCGAGTTGGCCCGACAATGCCCCAATCACGCCGTTTCGCTCGTTTGTCCACCCAAATGGCTACAAAAATTTGAACGGACTACATTAGGATGATCCCCAACCTCCCTGGCATGCCCCCATCGATTTTTCCCCATGACACGCTCGGACCACGATTCAACCCCAAAAACCGTGGGCTATAGCACACCCATTTGGCCCAAAACTGCCCTGGTCGCGCTGTTTTGCCCGTTTGTCCACCCAAATAGCCACAAAAATTTGAACGTACCACACTGTGACGATCCCCAACCTCTCTGGCACGCCCCAGTCGATTTTTGCCTTACGACATACCGGAGCCCACCCCAAAAACCGTGGACTATATCACACCAATTTGGCCCAAAAATGCCCCGATCGTGCCGTTTCTCCCGTTTGTCCACCCAAATAGCCCTAAAAATTTGAATGGACCATACTAGGATGATCATGAACCTCCCTGGCACGCCCTAATCAAATTTTTCCCCACACCACGCCCGGGTCCACACAAAAACCGTGGGCACAGCACACCGATTTAGCCCAAAAATGCCCCGATCGCGTCGTTTCGTCTGTTTGTCCACCCAAATAGCCACAAAAAATTTGAACGGACCATACTGGGACAATCCCCAACCTCCCTGGCACGCCTCCATCGATTTTTGCCACACGGAAGCCCCGGACCCCGGGCCCTTCCCAGAAACTGTGGGCTATAGCACACCGATTTGGCCCGAAAATGCTCCGATCGCGCCGTTTCGCCCGATTGTTCACCCAAATGGCCACAAAAATTAAAACGGACCACACTGGGATAATCCCCAACCTCCATCTCACGCCTCCGTCAATTTTTGCCACATGGCACGCTCGGACCTCGTGCCTACCCCAGAAACCGTGGGCTATAGCACACCCATTTAGCCCGAAAACACCCCGGTCGTGTCGTTTCGCCCGTTTGTCCACCCAAATGGCCATGAAAATTTGAACAGACCACATTGAGACGATCCCCAACCTCCTTGGCACGCCCCCATCGATTTTTGCCACACGAAACGCCTGGACCCGTACCCACCCCTAAAACCGTGGGCTATAGCACACCCATTTGGGCCAAAAAAGCCTCAGTCGCACCGTTTCTCTCGTTTGTCCACCCAAATGGCCACAAAAATTTTAACGGACCAAACTGGGATGATCCCCAACCTCCCTAGCATGGCTCCGTCGATTTTCACCCCATGGCACGCCCGGACACTAGGCCCACCCCAAAAACCATGTGCTATAGTGCACTAATACCCCATCGCACCTTTCACCCTTTCATCCACCCAAATGGCCACAAAAATTTGAACGGACTACACTGGGATGATCCCCAACATCTCTGGCACGCCCCCATCGATTTTTTCCCCAAGGAACGCCTGGACCCCTGGCCCACCCCATAAACCGTAGGCTATAGCACTCCGATTTGGCCCTAAAACGCCCCAATCGTGTAGTTTCATCCGTTTGTCCTCCCAAATGGCCACAAAAATTTCCACGAACCACACAGGAATGATCCCCAACCTTCCTGGCATGCCTCCGTCAATTTTTGCCCCATGGTACGTATGGACCCCGAGGCCACCCCAGAAACCGTGGTCTATAGCACACCGATTTAGCCCAAAAATGCCCCGGTCGCACCGTTTTGCCCGATTGTCAACCCAAATGGCTACAAAAATTTGAACAGACCACACTGGGATGATCCCTAACCTCCCTGGCACGCCCTCGTAGATTTTTTCCCCACGGAACGCCCGGACCCCGGTCCCACCCCAAAACTTGTGGGCTATAACACACCGATTTACCCCGAATATGCCCCGGTCGCATCGTTTCTCCCTTTTGTCCAACCAAATGTCCACAAAAATTTGAACGGACCACACTAGGACGATCCCCAACCTCCCTGGCACGTTCCAAAGATTTTCGCCCTGCGGCAAGCCCGGACCTCGGTCCCACCCCAGAAACCGTAGGCTATAGCACACCGATTTGGCTCGAAAATGCCCCGGTCATGCCGTTTCGCCCGTTTGTCCACCAAAATGGCCACAAAAATTTGAATGGACCACACTGGGACGATCCCCAACCCCCATGGCATGCCCCCATCAATTTTTGCCCCACGGCACGCCCGGGCCCACCCCAAAAACAGTGAGATGTGGTTCAGGATTGATAGGTAATAATGGCTGACTCGATCTCCTTGTACTTGGCATGGACGATGGTCAATCTGTTCAAAACAAAAACAACAAACGAAAAGTAAAGTTTGGGAATATTTGACCAAATGGTCTATTAATAATCACAAACTTAGTTGACAACCGTATTCTCCGGCAACGGCGCTAAAATTTGATACGCCCAAATTACAACTCTCGTTAGAAAGTGTAAGCGATCGTTGTCAAATATAGAACCCAACTAGGTTGGGTGTTGAATCCCACAGGGAATACTATGTTACTAAGTACTGTAGCTGTTATTGGACTGTTGATCAGAGTTTCCTGAGTAAGGGGGGGTTTTGATTATGTAACTTATAGATTAACTTCTCTTAACAAGAGTATTTCAACTGACAATGTCTCTTCAAGTAGTAGATTCAATAGTGTTAAATAAACCAGGGTTATGGATTCCAAAATGCTAGAGTAATTGGGATTATGAATCTTTGGTGAGTTTCAAATAACAACTTCAAGTGCAAGAAGGGTTGAATCCTATTCTTTATTTCTTAGTTTCTCAACCTAAGTGAATATATTATCCTTGAGTTTTCTCAAAGCTAAAGGATACATTGTTATTTCAACCATTTTCTCATGTAAGCAAATCCTGTTCAGGCATTAGCTATTAATCTAAAGGTTAGAGCCATTATAATTCATGTAAACTCTTTCTTTTCCCAACAACACTTTTCTATTCAAACAAGTGATGTTCTTGGGCTCACTTTTCAAGTTTGCAACCAAGAAAAGTCATTAAAGTGAAGAAAGGTTTATACAATATATGTTGTTTATGAAACTTACTTTAATTCACAACCCATGGATACTTTTCACATCAAGGTCCCCATAACCCTAGTTATGGGAACTTAGCCATAAAACTCCATTAAAGAAGAATGAATGATTCTTGTATTATTCATAAAATAAAATGTGAGTTTACTTACAAAAATCTCAAGAATCGGTTCTTGAGTCTTAAATAAAGGAATGAATGATTGATTCCCAAGATTGAGCTTCAATCCCCAGTATCACTAGATTACCGAGCTTTTTCTTGTTCCCAACTTTTTCAAAAGAAAAGAAGATTCCTCTGTAACCCTAAAATTTGGTATTTATATGTTCCCAACGAAAAAAAATTCGAAGTCAGAAAGACCGCATCCAAGTTGACGGCCAAAGTGGTGGTCCGTCGAAAGTCTGACGGTCCACCACTTGGTCCGTCCGTGAATACTTCAGGATGTCTGGTTCTGAATAAGCTCTGACGGTCAACCTGGTGGTCCGTCAAGTGACTGAAGGTCCACCATCTTGTTCGTCGCTGAGTCTTTCTGGTTGGTACTTTCTGGATAACGACTGACGGTTCACCTGGTGGTCCGTCGTAAGTCTGAAGGTCCACCATCTGGGCCGTCACTTGAGTCTTTAGAAAGCCATGTTCTGGTTCAGGTTGACGGTTATACTGGAGGTCCGTCACAAAGTTGACGGTCCACCAGTTTGACCGTCAAAATGCTCTGTTCTGCCATTTTTTCCAATTTTCTTCTGTGGTTCACTTCTTTACCTGAAACACCAAAAACCTTTATTAAATAACACTTTGGTTGCTCGAAAACATATAATTTTCCTAAGAAAATAATGTTAAATGTTCCATCAAAAATCGGAACATCATCCACCCAAATGGCCACGAAAATTTGAACGGACCACACTGGGACGATCCCCAACCTCCCTGGCACGCCTCCGTCGATTTTTGCCCCACAGCACTCCCGGACCCCGGGTCCACCCCAGAAACCGTGGGCTATAGCACACCGATTTGGCCCGAAAACTCCCCGGTCGCGCCGTTTCGCCCGTTTGTCCACCCAAATGGCCACAAAAATTTGAACGGGCCACACTGGGACGTTCCCCAACCTCCCTGGCATGCCCCCATCAATTTTCACCCCACGGCACGCCCGGACCCCAGGCCCACCCCAGAAACCGTGGGCTATAGCACACTGATTTGGCCCGAAAATGCCTCGGTCGCGCCGTTTCGCTCGGTGCACCGGTGCCCATGGTGCCATGGGTCCGTTGGTGCTCGGTGCCCATGGCCCATGGTAGTTTGGGGTGTCGCTCACCTATGTTATCTACCTCATTTTAGAAAATTCACTTTCAAATATTGAAATTGACATTGACATCTGCCTTACCATGTTATTTTGATCTTCAAATCATTTTCTTTTTATTACTTTTTTTGCCAAAGAAGAATGAAAATTACATATCATATTGAGAAAATGTGCCGATTGAGTGGGATAGAAGCAGTTTTTTGAAAAATCGGCTCAGCCAAGGCGGTTTGATCACATAGATCTCAAAAAAATACGCAAATTCAAAAAAAAAAAATTACCTCAAACGGACATTTGAGCGCAAAATTATGAAGGTTTAAAGTTTCACCATCTTACAACTACTTTTTTCTATCTCCTTTCACACCCTATTTTTAGTTGACCATTTTATATTATTTTATTTTTATTTACTAGTCATGTGTACGTATGTCTTATGTCAAAAAATAAAATTGTCTACAAAAGAATAATTTTTGTAAAAAAATAGTAATTAACGTTAAAATAAATAAGCTCCAAATAAAAGTAAAAAATTAAAACAAATACTTTTTTCATGAATCACATAAGTGCAAATAGTAAATGTTGTTCGATCTCAAACATTATTAAAATATCACGTTTCTTCACAACAAAACTAAGAATTTTTTCTCTCTATGTATATAATAGATGTCAAGATCCCGTGCCAGCACGGGCCTAATATATGTTATTTTTCAGATAATTAATTATATTTTTAATGTGCTTTAGATATTCTAAGTTGTCAACCGTCGTAATTTATAATACTTTTTATGAAATTTTTAAATAATACATGTTACTTTCTTTGTTCAAACTTTTGTGGCATCTCTAGCCAATTATATTTCTAAAATAATTTAAGTTTTTAATTTTTGAGATTTATAATACCTTTTTTCTATTCCAATTTAAGTGGCACTGGTATAATTTTTAGAGTCGACCAAATATTTTATACTTTTTAAATTTTTTAAGTTGTTAATTATTGTGATCTATATTATTTTTTGCATATTCTTTTGAATATATAATAGATTAATTATTTTTAGATATTTTAAGATGTTAAATATTGTAATTTATAATACTTTTTATGTAATTTTTAAATAATATATGTTACTCCCCTTGTCCATAAATTTGTGACATTGATAGTCAATTATATTTTAAAAATAATTTAAGTTTTAATTCTTCTGATTTATAATATTTGTTCATTTAGTCCAATTTAAATGGCAATGATATAACTTCGAGAGTTAGGCAAATATTTTATATGTTTTAAATTATTAATTATTGTGATTTACATAAACTTTTTCATATTTTTTGAATATATAAAAAAAAAAAAAAAAAGGCAAACAAATTTGGATGAAATAAAATGAAGGCAAGAGAAAGGACCAATGAAGTTGTGCCAAATAATGCATATTGACCTTTAAATATTTTAACTTGTTAATTATTGTGATGTATAGTATTTTTTACGTACTTTTTTTGTAAATATATGGTAGATTAATTTTTTAAAAGAATATTTTAAGTTGTTAATTATTGTAATTTATAATACTTTATATTAATATTCAAACAATATATGTTACTTTCCTTGTCCAAAATCTTGTGGGATTAATAGTTAGTTATATTTTTAAAAATAATTTAATTTTTTTTACTGTGATTTACAATATTTTTTCTTCTATTCCAATTTAAGTAGCACAATGTTTAGATGATCATAATAATTAACTACGGGTGACATAGTAAAATCACAATTGAAGCAGCAAAGTAGACATGTCTTAAATGACTTGTAATAATTGATTCGAAATGATATAACTAAATTATTATAAAAAGATACTTGTGGAAAAAAAATTAAGTGGACCTCATATAAGACGTCAAGTTAATTTAACATAAATATTATTAATTTTTTAATACTTAGATGACTTTATAATAATTTTTAATGTTACTTTTTTAATAATTAGATGACTTATAATAATCAATTAGATGTGATAACGTAAAATTGTGGTTGAAGACATGTCATCAAATGTCGATTTTACCTTTTTAATTAACTATTATTAATTTTTAATATGTAAATGAGATATGATTATTAGGGGTGATATAGTAAAATTACGGAGAAAGCAGTTGAGCGATCGGCAAGCAAGACGATTGGTAGCTGAGTGTTTGGTTGTTATTTTTGAATTTCCTTAAATACTAATAAGTGAAACTTTGAGGAGCTTAGTTGTCATTTCAGAAACTCCTCAAATAATAAAAAATGAAACTTTGAGGAGCTTAGTTGTCAGTTTTAAAAAAACGACCCTAAGCTCCTCTATTTATTTTTTTATATGTTTTTAAAATATTTTAAGTTGTTAATTATTATTATTTATAGTATTTTTTATATTATTTTTAAATAATTATCTCAATTTATGCAACACCACAAGAATTTTGAAAAGCAATGAAATTTTTCATCATGTCTTTTAAATATTTAAAATTAATTATTATAAATAAATATAATTAATTCTAGAAAAGTTCTCAACTAATAATAAATAGAACTTTGAGGAGCTTAGTTGTCATTTATAAAAAACGACCCTAGGCTCCTCATTCACTCTTATTATATAGAGTAAAAAGAGTCCTAAACCTAAAACTAGAAAGGTGTTAAAAAAAAAATAGAATTACCTAGATAAAATATGAAAATATTTAATGCGAAAAATATGATTAATATAAAGTTATTGTAAAAATATGATTTTGTCTACTTTCTCCATTTCTTTTAATTTGCTCCTTTAAGGTGTGTGTTTATTTATTTTTTAAGTGTTCATTTAATCTTTCAAGAATAATTTGATCAATATCTTCCTATTATACCCTTGTTCAAATTGTCAAGATCATTAATTGAGAATTTCTTTTTCGATGTATTTAATTACAAATTTGAAAAGAGGAACAAAATTAATTAATGGTATATTGATAAAATTATTTTTAATTTTCTAGGAACAAGGACTTTATAAAGGGTGTGTCTAACTTAAAAGGAGCAAATAAAAAAGAATGGAGAAAGTATGATAGAATATTTTAATGAAGAGGCAAAGTGATTGATACTCCTGTTGCCATTGTTTTGCAATTTTATGATCTTAATTATGTCATATGAAATATTAAAGTTATATAATTGCTAAGAAACTTCATTTTTATTAAACACACAAAAAAAGAAAAAATAGACTAAACAAATTAAGGATTCATTTGGTCATAGATTTCTCAAGTAGTATTTGAGAAAAAAACTTGGCAGCTACTGTTTTGTCATACAATTTGTCATTATTCGACAAATAATTTAAATTTCTAGATACTAGAAAATACTAGTATTTGTGCAAAAATTTAATTTTTGTGAACTTTTAAAGGTAGAATACGTTTCTCAAATACTATGATTAAACACGTGATAAGATTTCATCCAAATCTTCATTCAAAAATAACTTCTCAAAAATATTTGATAATCTATGGTCAAACGCTAGCTAAAACTAGAGAATAATTACACTAAAAATTGTGATGGTGGGACTAATAACAGTTCAAATAATCGTTTGTAATATAAAAAAAAAAAGTAACTAATAAGTTTGTACATTTTTATTATAAGCTTGTTAATTTCATAGAGAAATAAAAAAAACTAAAAAAAAAAAGAAATTTAGTGTCTAGTTATTTTTTTTTGGCTTTTTTATCTTTTCGTGTTTCGTGTCTATGCTTGTTTAGTCTTGTTTTGAGAACTTCTTGTATACATACTGAGTTGTTAATGATATAATTGAGCATCTAAGTGTTAAACTACTTGATTATAATGTTTAAGATGTGTTTCAACAAGTTTGGAATCAATTTGGTCACTTAGACTTTAGACGAGAAAACTAGTGTTACTAGCTTGAGCTGTGTTGTTTTAGTTAATCTCGATGGATTCTAGTGTGTGTAATGAGTTATTAAGGTTATAATTATGTGTGGAATAACTTTTTTATAGTGTTTAAGGTGCAATTGAAACAACCTAAGAGACAAAACATTACGTTAAAGTTCAAACACGAAAATTAGTGCTACTTGAGCTATGTTCCATTCTAGTTCATCGTGTTGGATTCGATTGTGTTTTGAGCTCTAATTTGTGGTGTTTGATGTTGTGATGCTTGGTGAGTTTATAAAGGTGATATATGATTGATATACAAGCTGAAAATCAAGGAAAAAAAGTCACAACAAAGTAAGGAACAAAGAACCAAAAACATGGGGTACGATGTTGGTCACTAGAATTTTGGGACTCATTGGCGTGCCACGGACCTTAGGCACCGCTTTAGGGTTATGCCATTCCATTGGGGACATATAAAAATGTTATTTTCAGTAGACCGCAGAGATACAATCGTGCCACGGACCCTAGGCCATGCGATAAAGGCGTGGCACGTTGGCTAAGTTAAAATCGGCAGCTTTGATTCCACTATAAATAGAACACTTAAATTCTTATGTAACCACCTTGGAAGATCTTGGACCTTTGAAATACATTGGATAGGGCTTAAATTAGAATTTTTATTCTTTTACTTTAGCTTTCTTTTGTATTTTTACATGGATTCATCTATTGCGATTACGTGTATGTCCATGAGTGCTTAAACGCCCTTTTCTAGGGGTAAGGCCAAGAACATGATTACTCCTGTTATTAATTGAATTAGTTTTGGCTATTTATCATTTTTGGTTGTTTTTTTATCCTTGTTATCACTATTTTAAGGATTTGCGACCCTTACAACACATGTTCAATTCTATCATGAACCAGAAGGAGGAGCGATATGATAGAACATGGGATAGATGGAATAGGATTGTAACCTTTCAATTGAATAAGCTATGATTTGTGCTTAGGATAGGAATATACCTAATACACCGTATTTGGTTCAATTATGAGATTAAATATGAATTAATTCAACTTAGTTATCGCATCCCCATTCAACGACGTAGTTGTAGGCGGCTAAGTTAGATAATGATTAGAGGTTCGAAAGACCATAGTCATAACATCAAACCCGTGAACTAACAACCAAGATAATTAACCAAACCAATAAGGTTATATAGATAAGAATGATTGTTCGTAGTGACTTAACCTTGAGCTTTCCCCATTATTGTCAAAGAAACCTTTACTTTACTGCATTGTTTTAGTTTACAATTGATTATAACTTTTAAACTCGTGTGGTTACGTTTGCCCTAAATTAGATAGTTGTTAACCAAGTCTCCGTGGGATCAATACTTGACTTTCTAGGTAAACATAATTGTTTTGTATCATATCCTTTTTGGAGAAGGATAAATGAAATAGCGAATTATAGTAAAAAATAAGCAAACTTTAACCACAACATTTCCTATGAAAGTAGGATTAATGGGAAAATGGTTAACTTTGTATCACCATGTCATACAAGTTTCATTCATGGAAGATATCCTATTAGAATGACCACCAAATATTATACATGAAGTGATTCATCATTCTTAAACATGAGCCGATCGCTCGTCAGAGATGATTTATAGATCATTAAATTCCCACAAAGCCGCCCAACATAGTAGATAAGGTTCGAGGCAAGATCAATTATCTTATGGATGTTGTAGGATTCTACTCATGTTTTTAGGTTTTGAGTTCTTTATTTGAGTTGGACAAAATTTTAACAACCATGTTTCCCTTCTATAGAATTGCTTTTCACTTTCACTTTTCCTGTCCGTTTAAGCTTTCTACTTATCAATATTTGAACCCGCCAGCCCATCCTCCCTTTCTTCTCTGTCTTCTTGGGGCTGCTGGTCAATTTTCAATCCAAAACACGCCCGGGCTCTGGCCTACCATGAGAATCTTGGGCTAACATCCACCGATTTAGTTTGAAAATGGCCCGTTTGTGCCATTTCGCCCGTTGGACGACCCAAACAACCTCGTCGGCCCATCCTAACTCGATCCACATCCCGCCTAGGGGCTGCCGGTCAATTTTCTGCCTAAAACACGCTTGGGCCTATCGGACTCACCCCAAAAAAACTGGGCTAACACCCATGGATTCAGCTCGAAAATGGCTCGTTCGTGCTGTTTTGCCCGTTTGACCACCCAAATGGCCCCGTCGATCCCGCGGCCTACCCTCACTCGATCCACGACACGTTTGGAAATGTTGGTCGATTTTCAGTGCTAAACACGTCCGGGCCTCGAGCCCACCCCGATAATTATGGGCTAACACCCTCAGATTTGGCCCAAAAATAGCTCGTTTGCTCTGTTTCACCCGTTTGACCACCAAAACGGCACAACCTCACCCAATCCACAACCCGCCTGGGGGCCACCAATTGATTTTCTACCCAAAACATGCGTACGCCTCAAGCCTACTCCAATAACCGTTAGCTAACACCTGCCGATTTGGCCCAAAATTAGATCTTCCCATCGATTCGCCTGTTTGACCACCCAGACGACCCCGCCGACCTCGTTGGTCTACCTTCACCCGATCTACACCCTTCCTGAGTGTTTTCGGTCAATTTTTGACTAAAAAAATGCCCGAGCCCCGATCCCACCCTGACAATCGTAGGCTAACACCCATCGATCTGGCCTAAAAAATGATCCATTCGCGTTGTTTCGCCTGTTTGACCACCCAAATGGCCCCGCTGACCCCGTTTGCACACCCTTACCTAATCTACAGCCTGCCTGAGGCTCGTCGGTCAATTTTTGGTCCAAAACACTCCCGATTCCCAGGCCAACCCAGACAATCGGGGGCTAACACCCAATAATTTGGCTTAAAAATGGCCCATTCGCGCTGTTTCGCCTATTTAACCACCCAAATGGCCCTACCGACCACGCCGGCCCAACCTAACTCTATCCACAATCTACTTGTGGATTGTTAGTCAATTTTTTTCCAAAACACATTAGGTACTCGGGCCCAGACAAATAACTGTGGCTTAACACCCACCAATTTGGCCCAAAAAGAGGGTTGTTTAACAACCCAAATGACCCCGCTGACTCATTCTCACTCAATTCACTGCCACTCTAGAGGCCGCCCGTCAATTTTCTACCCAAAAAACGATTGGGCCCTGGGGACTACCCCGACAACTGTGGGCTAACAACCACTGATTTGGCCCAAAAATGGTCCATTCACGCCGTTTAGCCCATTTGACCACCAAATAGCCCCCACCCCACCGGTGCGTCGTCACTCGATCCAGTCTGCCGTAAATTTTTAACCCAAAACACGTTTGGGTCGCCCAAGCCCTACCCCAATAATTGTGGTCTAACACCCACCGATTTAGCTTGAAAATGACTTGTTCGCACCATTTTTCCAGTTTGAATACAAAAATAGTCTTGCCGACCCCATCGGCCCACCCTCACCCAAAGCACAACCCACCTAAGGGCTGCCCAATTTTCGGTCCCATACACGTCCAAGCCCCGGTCCTCCCAACAACCATACCCACCGTTTTGGCTCAAAAACTGCCCTATCGCATTGTTTTGCCCATTTGACAACTCAAACGGCCCCGTCGACCTCACCGACCCACCCTCACCCGATCCACAACCTGCATGGGGGTTGTCGATCAATTTTTAGCTAAAAATGCGCTTGAGTCCCGGGCCTACCCAGACAACCGTGGGCTAACACTCATTGATTTGGCTCGAAAATGGCTCATTCGCGCCGTTTAGCTTGTTTGACCACCCAAACGGCCTACCGACCCCGTCGCCTACCCTCACTTGATCCACAGCCCGTCTGTGGTCCAGCGGTCGATTTTCGGCCAAAATACGCCAGGGACCTGAGCACACCCTGAGAACTGTGGGCTAACACCCACCGATTTAGTTCAAAAATGACATCTTTGTGTTGTTTTGCCCGTTTGACTACCCAAATTGCCCCGCTAACCCACCTTTACCCAATTCACAGCCTGCTAGAGGGCTGCCAGTTGATTTCCTGCCCAAAACACACTCGAGCCCTGGGCCCACACCGATAATTGTGGGCTAACACCCTCCGATTTATTCCAAAAATTACCTGTTTGAGCCGTTACGCCCATTTAACCACTCAAATAGCCCCGCCGACGCACCCTCAATCGATCCACAACACGCTTAGGGTCGCCAATCAATTTTTTACCAAAACACACCCGAGTCACGGACCTACCCTGACAACTATAGGCTAACTCCCACTGATTTGGCCCAAAAATAACCCGTTCACACTGATTCGCTCGTTTGACCACCCAAACGGCCTTGCCGACCCTATTAGTGCACCCCAACCCACAACTCAGTTGGGGGGCTTCCAATCGATTTTCTGCCCAAAACACGTCAAGGACCCAGGCCCACTCTGACAACCGTGGACTAAAACCCACTTATTTGGCCCGAAAATAGCTCGTTCGCGTTGTTTCACCTGTTTGACCACCCAAAAGGCCTCGCCGACCTCGTCGACCCATCCTTACCCAGCCACAGAATGAATGAGAGTCGCTTATTGATTTTCAACCAAAAATACACCTGGTCCCCAGGGACACCCGATAACCGTGGTTTAAAACCCATCGATTTGGCCTGCAAATGACCCATTTGCGTTGTTCGACAATCCAAAAGGCCCTGCCGACCCCACCGACCCACCCTCACCCAATCAACAGCCCTCCTATGGGCCATCGGTCAATTTTCAGCCCAAAATATGCTCGGTACCCCAGCCTACCCCGACAGTCATGGGCTAACACCCACTGATTTAGCTCGAAAATGGCTCGTTTGCCCTATTTCATCCATTTAACCACCCAAATAGCCTCGCGGACTGCGCCGGCCCATCCTTACTCGATCCACAACCCATTTGGGGGTCATCGGTCGATTTTTGACCCAAAACACGCCTGGAGCCCGGGCACACCATGACAACCGTGGGCTAACACTTATCGATTTGGCCCCAAAATGGCACGTTCGCACCATTTCACCCGTTTGACCACCAAAATGGCCCGTTTACCCAGCCAACCCACCCTCACTCGATCCGCAGCCCGCCTGGGGCCGTCGATTGATTTTCTACCCAAAAAACGCTCGGACGCTGGGCCCACCCTGGCATACGTGGGCTAACACCCAGCGATTTGGCTCGGAAATGGTACATCCTAATTCATTATTTTATAGGCTATTTTCGCTCATATATCATTAAAAAAATATTATTAAAAAAAAAAAAAACTTTGTATGTCCCTCCAAAGCAACACAATTTATTTTATAGGTCATCACGAGTGGACCCAAGAAGTTTCACCCAAAATGCATCCCTACCCCCACTTTCCCCATCAATACATCGGCTAATACACATGAAAAATTACAAAAAAAAAATCATTAATTTTTTATATTTCACGCATATATCTTAAAAAGAAAAAGTTCTATCCGCCCCTCCAAAGCAACACAATTTATTTTATAGGTCGTCACGAGTGAACACAGGAAATTTCACCTAAAACGTATTCGGACGACCACATCCGTCATTAATCCATAGGCTACCTACCACACATGAAAATCACAAAAAATCCTCATTTCCTGCTATTCCGCTTATATGTGTTAAAAAACACTTTGTTCGTTCCTTCAAAGCAGCACAATTCATTTTATAGGTCATCACGAGAGGATCTAAGAAATTTCGCTCAAAACGCATTTGAACGCCCTCATTCCCATCAATCTATAGGTTATAACAAACAAAAAAATAAATAATCATCAACTTCTGCTATTTCGCTCATATGTCTTAAAAAAATATTCGTCTGCCCTTCCAAAGCAACATAATTCACTTTACAGGTCGTCACGAGTGGACAGAAAAAATTTCGCCCAAAATTCATTCGAAGCCATATTTTCCATCAATCCATAGGCTATAATATACATTGTTTTATACCAAAAACAATTTTGGAGATACGAGGTTTCTAACATAAAATTAGCCTGAAATGTTTTTTTTTGACAGATTCTCTCACAAATCCCATAAAGTCTATCAAAATTCTATATATGTAGGTCGAGCAAAAAATAATATTTTCAGTTAGATCCATATAATATAATTTTCAGTTGACCCCCACCCCCCACCAACCCCCAACACCCCAATTATTGAACATCAAAATCTAATTAATGAGGCACATAATTTGATAACAATAATTTAAGTTGAATCTACAGAACTCTTCATAAATTCATTCTTCCAAATCAGCCCAGCCATCCCCTTCTCTCCCCAAGAACCCCAAAAAATTAAACATCAAAATCTAATTAATGAAAATTAAACATCAAAATCTAATTAATGAGATGCACATGCATTATATATACATTATTTGAGTTGTGTACAATAATTTTAATTGAATCTACAGAATTCTTCTTAAAATGCTCTTCCTGATGAAACACATGCAATACATATATATATATATATATATATATATATAGTTTGATTTGAGAATAATAAATTCATTTGAATCTATTCGTATGGGACCATCCATGCCCTTCGTCAAATATTATTGTACATCAAAATCTAATTAATGATACACACATGTATTACATATATATGTTCGAGTTGAGAACAATAATTTCATTTGAATTTACATAACTCATCGTTCTAAATTAGTCCATCCGAATGAGACAACCCATCCTCTTCCGCAACGCTATTGGCATCATAATCTAATTAATAAGAAATACAGGAGTGGACCTACGTGAAGTTTTGGGGTGCTCTGATACCCATTAAATTATATGCGAAATAGATAAAATTACAACATAGGATATATACAAAAATTTGTATAAAACATATAAAAGCACCCATGAAAACAAAAAGTTGGTTGGGTGCATTGACATTTAGGTTGATCTTTAAGGTTCTCCACTGGAAGGGATGCCTGGGTTCAAACCTCGTTGAAGGATTTTTTTACTTTTTTCAGCTTTTCAATTTTTTAAGCACCCACGATTCTTAAATCCTGGATCTGCCGCTGAAGACACACGTGCATTGTATATATATGTTATAGTTGAAAACAATAATTTTAGTTGAATCTATAGAACTTATCGTTCTAGATTAGTCATTTTGAATGAGACCACCCCCTCCCCTCCCCCAAACACTATTGACATCCAATCTAATTATTGAGGCACACATGCATTATATTGTGTATATATATGTTTGAGTTGAGAGCAATAATTTCAGTTGAATCTACAGAACTTATCGTTCTAAAACTAGTCTTTTCAAATGAGACCACCCCATCCCATTCCCGAACACTATTGAACAACAAAATCTAATTAATGAGACAACACATGTATTACATATATATTTTGAGTTAAAAATAATAATTTCAGTTGAATCTACAGAACTTATCGTTCTAAAACTAGTCTTTTCAAATGAGACCACCCCATCCCATTCCCGAACACTATTGAACAACAAAATCTAATTAATGAGGCAACGCATGTATAACATATATATTTTGAGTTAAAAACAATAATTTCAAATGAATCTACATAACTCATCGTTCTAAATTAGTCCTTCTGAATGAGACCACCCCATCCTCTCCCTCAACACTACTGAACAACAAAATCTAATTAATGAGACAACACATGTATAACATATATATTTTGAGTTAAAAATAATAATTTCAACTGAATCTACATAACTCATCGTTCTAAATCAGTCCTTCTGAATGAGACCACCCCATCCTCTCCCTCAACACTATTGAACATCAAAATCTAATTAATGAGACAACACATGTATTACATATATATGTTCGAGTTGAGAACAATAATTTCAACTGAATCTACATAACTCATCGTTCTAAATTAATCGTTCCGAATGAGATCACCCCTTCCCCCAACTATTGACATCAAAATCTAATTAATGAGACACACATGCATTATATATATATATATATATATATATATTTCGAGTTGAAAGCAATAAGCTTAGTTGAATCTACAGAGCCTGTTCTAGATTCGTCCTTCCGGACAAAACCACCCATCCCTTCAACCCCAACCCCCAACCCCTAACCCCTCCACCCCTTACTCCCCAACTATAGTACATCAACATCTAATTAAATGAGACACACGTGCATTAGCTTCCTCATGATAAGTCATGGGCATGTAGCTAGGCTGTGTTCCTCTCTTGTTTTGAGTTCAAAATAATGTCTCTTTCTTAAGTTACTTATATTAGTTGTATTATATATGATATATCCACACACCACACGTGCATGTATTTATTGCACTTGCATGGGCACTATTCTTTTATTTGACACTTGTTGATGGACAGCTTGTGGTTTTTTTAGCTTCTAATTATCTGCCATGTTTGTTATCTAAGGATACTGTAAATGTAATATAACTTAAATTGTGTAAAAGAATTTGTAAATTAATTAGCTAGGTCACTTAAAATAGTGACAGAGTTGTCAGAATATAAAGAAGTCAACGTACCTCTCTATGATAGAGTGAGCACGATGATAGGATTTCATACGAACCCTCTTTGTCAAAAAAAATATAAAATGTATATAAAAAGTTAATATTATATTATATGAATATACTGTATATATTTACTAGATGTTGAATTTTCTTGGACAAGGATAGTTTCATCTCTGACCTAAAAGATAATTGCATAATAGTCTATATTCATAATAATTGAACTAATTAATAACATGAAAAATAAGATACTATATTGCTATCATATGTTAAATTACATTACTAGTGCACTAACAAAACGTACAAGTAGTTGCATCTTTGACAAATAATGCTTTAGTTTTTAAAATTATTATATTATTTTAAAAATAATTCCTTATGAGGAATTAGTAACCTTAAAAAATAAGACAACTAATATTTTGTCGTAGATTAGATTATCCAAAATAATTTATAAATTTCATGAAAATTGTTCGTGAATACAAGTTAATAAACCAATGTAATTTTTTTTTAATTAAAAAGTTAAATTGTGAGAGGGAGATTTGGTTGATTAATTAAAGGGGCAGTAATTAATCAATGAATAATCATGAAAATTTAGGTCAAGCTTTCTTGTTAATTAATAAGGCTTTATCATATAGTACGTACCTATATTAATGAATTTTGTGCATGTGGCATCATTTCATATAATTAATGAGATCTAGATGACACCTACTAAATTTTGGTTCGGGTTTTATTGAATATGGATTCGTCTTTATTAGAGAATGTTTAATCTTTTAATGTAAAAAAAAATTTTGTGTGAATTTAATTTAATGGAAGTTCAATACTACAGTGAGAAAATCAGGATTTTTCATGAAGAGGGTTCAGAAGTAAACATACAAACTAATTGAAGGGGTATAACATCTATTACATATATATAAAAAATAATTTTAACTACATATAAATAGTATAGTTTTTCACCGAAGAGGATTCGATTAAACCCCTAGCCTAAGGATAGCTCCGCGCTATCAGATATCATATGAGAAAAAAAAAAAAAAAAAAAAAAGGTGAGCTAGATTTGTTTTTGGATTTAAGTTTTAAAAAAAAAATAAAAAAATCCTATTTTTGTTACTAGTGAAAGAGACATGATTTACCACTCTTGATTGTGGTGAGATATGAACAGAATCTTTTCACCTTTAATTAAAAGTCTCGTGTTCGAATTTTGAATAACTACTATATATATGGATCATACACAAATTCTGTGGTGATTATAGCTAGAATTTTGCATGATAATATAAATTAGGATTATTTTTTTATTTTGAACTATTTTAAAAGTTATATAAATATAGTATTTAATAAGTTACGGTTTCAGACAACATTAGATTCTGGTATAATGTTTGTTCATATATTACTCAATCTTACATACTAACCACAACGCAAAGATAATCGTCTATCATATATAATATATAATATTCTCTATGATATCTTTTTGTCATAGAAGTCAAAAAATATCGAAAAAAATAAAATTGTCATAGAGATGTTTGATTGTCTCGTTTAATTATAATTTATTAATATGCATTCTAACTTTTACTTTAATTTCTAAGGTTAAATTATTTAATTTAGTATAAATATCTGTAATGAAATCAAACGGGAATACGCAATATGATAAGCAAAAGAAAATAAGATGAACACACACAGATTTACGTGGAAACCCTTGACAGGAAAAATCACTAGCAGAGGAGGAGAAATTCACTATATCGGAGAGGAATACAAGGAGGAGCCAAAGTTCTCAATAACTCACGAGAACCGTCCTTTAACCAACCCTCTAAATCGCACTTATATAATACGTACGTGCATACAAGAAAATTCTAAGCCCAAAAACATACATGTCCATTTATCTCAAACTATCGGCCCGATCCCTACGCTACCAGCACAGACCCCCAAAAAAATCTCAAACATGGGTCGCACCGCGATCTTTTCAGGGCCGAATCAATAAAATTCGGGTCACAAACTCGAAGAATATCAAATACACGTAAGTATTTACCTATTTATATCAACTTTTAGCACAATAATTGATCACTTTAATTTATTTATTTTCTTGAGATACGTAGCATAATTGTTAGCAATTCATTGATGGTGTAGGAGGGAAGAAAGGAATAAAAACCAACTAATCATGGACATAGTTGAAATTATTTGTTTCAAATTTTCCGTTGATTGTGGACATTTGCTATATATATACACTATGAATTAATTAATTATTTATTTGAAATTAGGGTTTTGAGAGGATATATGAGAAATTTATATATATATATTTTTTTTTATAGTTTTGTCCCTAATAATGAAATATAGTGATGTAATTTTGCTTAATTACGAACTATAATAATATTTTGATTTTAAAATTTATCAGAATACATTATATTCGCGCGTATAACACAATAGTAAAATACTTTGTATCTAAATGCATAACAAGAAGAAAATATATTGCATCCATCCGCGCACATAATAATCACATAAAAAAGTGTATTCGTGTGTACATGATATCTCTGTAGTGGAATGCATTATATTTACGCGCATAACAATAGCAAAATACTTCTATATATTGTATCCCATGCTTAATAAATATATTCGTGCGTATATAATATCTCTACCTAACTTTCGGTAAAATTTGTACTTCTAAAATAAGATGAATTATCCTCTATACAATACGAAGAAGTGATATAATAGTATAAAAGTTTCATATGAATTGAGTCGAATATGACCAGATCCAATCGAACTTGATATAGCGCGCTATGACTCAAAGTACCATACTATAAGCGAATCGAAAGAATGAAAACATCAAACTTTCTACCAAGAGATATCTGATCAATAATGTATATAACTTAAACTCGAAAATAGCCAAAGTACCATACTACAAGTGGATCGGAAGAATGAAAACTTCAAACTTTCTACCAAGAGATATCTGATCAATAATGTATATAACTTAAACTCGAAAATAGCCAAAGTACCATACTACAAGTGGATCGGAAGAATGAAAACTTCAAACTTTCTACCAAGAAATATCTGATCAATATTGTATATATATATAACTTAAACTCGAAAATAGCCAAAGTACCATACTACAAGTGAATCGAAAGAACGAAAACATCAAACTTTCTATCAAAAGATATCTAATCAATACTGTATATAACTTAAACTCGAAAATAGCCAAAGTATTACCATACTACAAGTGGATCGAAGGAACGAAAACTTCAAACTTTCTACTAGGAGATATCTGATCAATATTGTATATAACTTAAACTTGAAAATAGCTAGAGTATCATATTACAAATGGATCGAAAGAACGAAAACATCAAACTTCCTACTAAGAGATATCTGATCAGTACTGTACATAACTTAAACTCGAGAATAGCCAATATATCATACTACAAGTGGATTGAAAGAACGAAAATATCAAACTTCCTACCGAGAGATATCTGATCAATACTGTATACAACCACAACAACAACAACAACAACAAATCCAGTATGTTCCCACATAGTGGGGTCTGGGGAGGGTAGAATATACGCAGTCCATACCACTACCTCTAAAGAGATAGAGAGACTGTATACAACCTAAACTCGAAAATAGCCAAAGTACCATCCTACAAGTGGATCGAAAGAACGAAAACATCAAATTTTCTACCAAGATATATCTGATCAATACTGTATATAACTTAAACTCGAAAATAGTCAAAGTAACATACTACAAGTGGATCGAAAGAACGAAAACACCAAACTTTCTACCAAGAAATATTTGATCAATAATATATAGTATAACTTAAACTCGAAAATAATTATGTGACAAAAAAAAATTACATTTAAACTTTTGGACCATAGGAATTGAGGGGGGGGGGGGGAGTAGGGGTATACCCCTAATGATTGATAGTTATAGGACTGTTTAACTTTGTTAGGACAAATACAATGGCCCCATCCATGTGTGCACATGCAATTTTATTCACCTTTTTTTTCTTTGATACGACAATTCTATTTCCATAATAATAATAATAATCTTTAAAACATATAACTAGCTAATGTAATTGTGTGTGTATATATGTACGTGTAAATGTGCTAAAATTTTAAGTATTTTAAATTTATATCGCGTAAGATTCAGTTAAGAATATATATTTTCCAGAAAATAGAATATATAATGTCGATCGTCGAAGATAGAGCACTCAATGAACTGGGATGACCTCATTTCGTCATACAAAGCCTCTTCCTCGGATTTCACCATTGGGTTTGCCAACCGACCTGACATGCTCAGATTGAGGCGCCTGACGATGATTTAGTTGTAGTAACTCAATGACAATGCTTATGTTTCGTGTTATTACTATTGGTTGGGGTTTGCTGAGCGATAGTTATTGGCTCAGACTTTATATTTGTGTTAAATTATGAATTTGTCTAAAAGTATCGGCTCCGCTTTTGATGTTTCCTTATTAAGATTTTATCTGTTTCACCACAATCCTCGATGGCGAAGATGGTTCACTATACTTTATTACAACTTACAAGTCCACTCCCAACTATTTATTGCTTAGGACAAATTGCATGGGCCATTATATGTCTCTTTTATACCCTTTAGTTTTAATAATTAAATAAAAGAAATATTAGCTTTATTTCTTACTTTTGTGGAAAAGACATTTTTGATTCTAACGATTGAATTGTGAATTTCTAGATTGTTTTAATTATGTTCATGAAGATTAAATTTTATAAAAATACAAAATTATTGTATTATTATTTTACGCTAAATTTGGATTTACTTGAATCTTATTTCCATAATTCAATCAAATCAGATCTAGTTGTAGTACCTAGCTAGCTAATCTAAGGAATCAAATGAAGTTTATATTTGAATTTCTAGGTTGTTTTAATTCATGTTCAATGAAGATTTTTATTTTTATTTTTTTTTGAGAAAAGTACAAACTTATAATCTTATTTTTATGTTGAATTTGTATTTACTTGCATCTTTGGATTTGTCTAATAATTACTTGCGTAATTCAATTAAATCTAGTTATACTACCTAAATGAAGAAAGGAAATAACCAACATGAATTAAATTATTCCACCCTTAATCAGAGATCCCGTTTTCGAGTCTTGGGTATGGAGAAAGTCTTGTTGGGAGCATCACCTCCAGAATGGACTTACAGTGCACGATCCAAATTAATCAGAGTTTCAATACGAGTACTGAATACCGGATCAGAAACCCCAACCCCCCAACCCCCAAAAAAAAGGAAATAAAGCTTATATTTATTTTATTTTCATAATTTTGCAACTTGACCCATCATCTCCACCTTGTAAGAATTACGAAATCACCCCAAGGACGCCTTCATAATTTGAAAGAGGCATAATACATACCGCACCCTTTGCTTCGAAAGTCCATTTGAAAAAGACTCTCGAAAAATGAAGCGTGATAATAATAGACCTTAAGGAATATTTCATACGGGACAGCTCAGTGCACTAAAACTTTCGCTATGTACGCAGTGGCGGAGCCAGAATTTTTACTAAAGAGGTTCACAAGTGAACATACAAACTAACCGAAGGGGTTCAACATCAACTATACATACATATATATATATATATATATATATATAAAAAGTCATGTATATATAGTATAATTTTCTTTCGAAGGTGATTCGGATGAACCCTCTATTTCAAGAATAGCTCCACCTTTGTATGTACGGGATCCAAAAAAAAGGATTGGACCACAATTTACTATACATAATTTTATTTTGTATTTTTATTAGAAGTTGTTTTTATATTTTGATTTTGCGTTCTTCTAATCACATGGAAATATCTTAAAGAATATTTATTTTAAATATTTATAAAAACTCATAAACTTTAAATTTTAAATTTATTGGAGGTACTTGGAGAACATAAGGGACATGAGCAATAAGGTTGACATAACCTAAGTTTTTTGAAAATTTTCATGTGCAAATCTAATCAAACATAGTGTATGTGATTACAAAATACTTTCATGTGAGAATAGCCGCAAATCCCGGGGGATCTTTAATTCCTTTTTTTTGCTTGACTTGAGTTGGACCCCATTGCATGTGTGAGTTGAGGTATATTAACGGACCGGACCGTTTGGTGTAAGGTATTAAAATAAATAATTTTTGAATAATAAAAATAGTTTAGGGATAAAAATTTTGATGTCTTATTTGGTTGTTAAATTCGGATAACTTATTTTGAGATTAATGAATAATATCGAGATAAGTTATTTCGTTTGTTTGGTGGTATAATAATTCCAGAAAAATTTATCTTAGGATAAAGACATAAAATGATAAAATTTATCTTGGGATAAAGTCGTAAGGGATTATTTGGTATATGGTATTATAATAAAATAGTTTTGGAATAAGAAAATAATTTTGGGATAAAATTTTTGATGTCTTGTTTGTTTGTCAAGTTTGGAATAATTTATTTTGGGATTAATGAACAGTATCGGAATAAGTTATTCCGTCTGTTTGGTGGTATAATAACTCCAGGATAATTTATCTTAGGATAAAGACATAAAATGACAAAATTTATCTTGGGATAAAGTCATAAGGGGCTATTTGGTGTAAGCCGTAAGGTATTAAAATAAATAATTTTTGAATAAGAAAAATATTTAACGATAAAATTTTTGGTGTCTTGTTTAATTGTTAAGTTCGGAATAACTTATTTTGGGATTAACGAATAGTATCGGAATAAATTATTCCGTCTGTTTGGTGGTATAATAATTTCAGGATAATTTATCTTAGGATAAAGTCATAAAATGATAAAATTTATCTTGGAATAAAGTCATAAAATGACAAAATTACCCTTCAAATTTGTTGATTATCACTTTTCACCAATATAAGGTGAAGGACATTTTTATAAACAAATAATATATTCCTAGAAAAAATGCAATGCATATTATTTTTAAACCATAAACCAAATAACCACCAAAAAAAATAATACCAGAATAACTAATCCCAGAAAAACTAATCACAACATAACTAATGTCAGCATAATTACTCCCGACATAACTTGTCTTCGTACCAAACGACTCCAAAGAATGACGAGGTTATCACAAAATGTTCTGTCGGCTGTGATAAAGATTGTGGATTTTTCCGAAACTTTCAAAAAAAAAAAAAAGAGTGATTTTTATAAAGACATGACTCTATTAGAGTTTTCAGGTTCGAGTTTGAATTCTTGAAAAAAAAAAAAAAAACTATCTAATAATATAAGGTAGTGTATTCTTTTAATATTTTTTTATAGTGGTATTTTGAAATAATTATACAACATCACAAGATTGTGCATTTTTTTTTATAGAATATATACAGTAAAATTGATATCTTCATATGGCATGCACATGCAATTTGAAATACATACATTGAATTCAGTTGGTCACACATATAATTTATTTCTTTATATACATACATATACATTCAAATTCTGCTTTGAAAATACGTAAATATACATGCAGTTAATCACACATATATTATACTTCTGCTTTGAAAACACATACACAATGTACAATTATAATCACGTATTGTATTCACATGATTTCAGTTAAAATTAGAGTTTGTATGATCACGCGAATACATTGTATATACGCGCAAAATATAACATATTTTGCTACTTTTGAAAGGAAAACATGGCTACATTTTAAAAAATTAAATACATTATGAAAGATCACCAAAATATAATCGTCTTTCGTAGAAAATGCTTTATCAAAGTTGAATTTTGTGTGAATCAAGGGAGTTAATTAAATTCACAAATAGAGTACACATAATTGATGAGTCGTCACTATCATGAAGTTTCAAATTCCACGGATGAACCTTTAGAAGCTCCTCGCTCAGTCGAGGGGCCGTCCGTCGATTTTCGATCCAAATCGCGCTCGGGTCTCATATCCACCCCAAGAATCGTGGGTTAACACCCCACGGAATTGGCCTGGAAATGGTTCGTTCGCGCCATTTCGCATGTTTGACCACCCATGCCTTGTCGGGCCACCCTCACCCGCTTCTCGCCCAGCCGAAGGATCAATACAATACTATAACGCACATCATAGAGTATTATAAAACTACAATATAATACAATGATTTTTTTTTCTTAAAAAAGATAGCTAAAAAATAGTTATTGGATGCTCTTTCTACTGAATACTGAATAAGAAACAAGAAAATAAATAAAACTATTGTACAAAAAGCTACAAAAACAAAACAAGTTAATAAAATTAGAATTCAACTTAATTTGCACATTTGATTGATTTCCTCGTATATTAATTTGCACAAATAATATTATATTTTCCATTTCACAGTAGATTGATAATATTAAATATACAAAAAATTTGTATAATCTTTTTTGAAAAAAAAAAGAGGAAAAAGGAAAAGGATAATAATTATATTTATCATTTTCTTGTATTTCTTTAAATTCAAATTTTATTTTATTTTTGCTACTTTCTTCTTTCTTCATGTAAATAAAATTTGAAAATGATTTTTAATTATTGCACATTTATCTTTGATTATAATGACAATATTCTATTTATGCCAAGCCAATTTTTTAATCTAATTATCTTGTTTTCGTTAATAACGTTTTTTTTTCCTCCGTAAATATTCAATATCATAAGCTTTTCAAGCATGGTTTAATAATCGAGAGATCTCCGAGGGCCAATGGCACACGATATAAAATTTAGTGGATATAAATCAACATTTTTATTCTTTTCCACTTAAATACTACGTCTACGTTAGGATTAAAAGTACCCTAATGTGCCTCTCTATCCACACATCATGCGTCTACACTCCTAATTATCACAAGACGATACCTTCAGGAGCAAGACTGGTTATAATACATTCTCATCCAGCGTGAACTATATGATTAAGGTCTCAGATTTCAAATTTCAGTAAAATCAAGAAAGAAATTAGTGAGTTAGCAATTATGATAAGTCAGTAAAATAATCAAAATGCGTGTAAACTGATTCGAACCTAATGATACACAGTGTTATAATTAGTAATACCCTTGGTCCAAATCTTACTATGGTATATATATTATTAATCAATTAGGAAATTAAATAATTTCGTGATTTATGTCAAGCATGAGACATGTCTAATCATTGAAGAAGATTTTGTACTCTTTGAGCCAAAATAAAAATAAATAAAATATAAAAAAAAAAAATCACATTTTATTATCTTTCATCACAAGGACCATACTTTAAAATCCCCCATGTGGAGACCATGTGAGTGATTTTTCTCCTTTTCTTTGCCAAAGCCAAAACCTATGCCTCTCTAAGAATTTTTCATTGCAAGTGGGACCCACTATCCACACCCCACACCCCACCCCTACCCCACTATCACTACCCACCCCACCCCAACTTCACCATGTTTTCTGGATCCTGCCAAGTTATCCTTTTTCTCTAATTAGTCAATGTTCAGAGGCCGTTTTGTACGAGTCATAAGGATAAATAGTCTCAGGATAAATTATTGTTCAGAGATTGTTTGGTACGAGATATAAGAAATAAATCAATGTTCACAGACCGTTTGGTATGAGGTATAAGGAATAAATAGTCTCAGAATAAATTAATGTTCAGAGGCCGTTTGGTACGAGGTAAAAAGGATAAATAGTCTCAGAATAAATTATTGTTCAGAGGCCGTTTGGTACGAGGTATAAGGGATAAATAGTCTCAGAATAAATTAATATTCAGAGGCCATTTGGTACGAGGTATAAGGAATAAATAGTCTCAAAATAAATCAATGTTCAGAGGCCGTTTGGTTCGAGGTATAACAAATAAATAGTCTCAGGATAAATCGATGTTCAGAGGTCATTTGGTACGATGTATAAGGAATAAATAGTCTCAGAATAAATTAATGTTCAGAGATCGTTTGGTACGAGGTATAAGGAATAAATAGTCTCAAAATAAATCAATGTTCAGAGGCCGTTTGGTTCGAGGTATAACAAATAAATAGTCTCAAGATAAATCGATGTTCAGAGGTCATTTGGTACGAGGTATAAGGGATAAATAGTTTCAGGATAAATCAATGTTCAGAGGCCGTTTGGTACGAGGTATAAGGGATAAATAGTCTCAAGATAAAATGAAGGATTACTTAAATCTCATGTTTGATTGAAGGTATATTCAGTATCGAAATTATTATCCCACTATTTACATCATAGTGATAAGAAAAGTTATCTCATATACATGATGGAATAATTAATTCTGAAATTAATTATCTCGGGATAACACTTTTTCAACCAAACAACCCATTTTTTTGTTTTATAAAGAATAATTAAATAGTCTCGAAATAAATGAAGGATTATTTTATTGCATGTCTGGGGTGAGATATTAGTTAGTGCTGAAATTATTTATCCCACCATTTACACTGTAGTGATTGAATAAGTTAATTATTCCATATATATGGTAGGATAACTAACTCCGGATTTGAGACGGAGCCTGAATTTCAATTAAGGGGTTCAATATTTGAAGAAAACCTAGTCAAAGGGGGGTTCAACACCTACTATAGATACATAAAAATATTTTAATTATGTATAAATATTTTTCTATTGAAAGGTGTTCATCCGAACCCCCTACCAAAGGTCTGGCTTCGCCCCTGCCCCGGATAATCTCGGGATAACTAATTTTGAGATTAATTATCTCAAAATTACTAATCCCGACATTAATTATTTTGGGATAACTCTTTCCCAATCAAACGACAGTTTCTAGTAGTCCCTTTAGGTATGGAGTTGCGTTTATTAGGGAGTGTTTTATCCTTTATATGAGATTTTCGAATGCGAATTTAGATTTAGCCGTGCGTCAATATGAATATTAACACCGGATGGGAGATTTTTTTTTTTAAAAAAAAAAGATATATGAAAAAATTTCAAAAATTATTTCATCATTGTGATTATGCATAATACAAAAAAAAAATAAAAAAATAACAATAACGACGAAAAAATTATGTAATTAAACATCAAATTTTGTCGCTTAATCTTATTTAGTGATGAATTATCAAAAAATTTATTGACTACGAGCAATTTAACAATAAATCAACGACAAAATTCGTTGCTAAATTTATTTTTTAAAAAAGATTTAAAATTCTAAAAGCTATATTTAATGTTCTTTGACTTAGTCTCTAACCACATATTCCTCAAATCAATCATTTGTATGATTGTACCGATTTTCTATGGATTAACAGTGTTTTCATGTTGAATTTATTACAAATGATGACTTTGGAGTAATATATGTACCATGTGAAAAAACTTGAAAAGTAATATAAATTATATAATTAAATTTAAATTATGAATATGCATTAATACTATAATTCTTGACTTCAATATTTATAACAAAGTTTCTATGGATTAACAGTGTTTGCATGTTGAATTTATTACAAATGATGACTTTGGAGTAATATAACTACCATGTGAAAAATCTTGAAAAGTAATATAAATTATATAATTAAATTTTAAACTCATTAAATTTAAATTATGAATATGCATTAATACTATAATTCTTGACTTCAATATTTATAACAAAGTTTCTAAATTGTAGCAAAACTTTGTTCATTAAAATGTATATATGTCAATTCATGCATTAAATTTTGTGATACAAGGACGTAATATTAGTGAAGCATATTACTCCTTTCATTTTTTCTATTTATAATTTTTTTTAGTTTTTTATTTGATGCTCGGTATCTGTATTGGTACTCGATTAAATTTTGTTTCGCGCATAGTACGGTACATTGACACTTCCGACGTAATTTTTTCCATTCTCAGGAGCTCGAACTCGAGACGCTCCCAATATAATTTTTTTCATTCTTACAAGCTCGAATTTGAGACCTCTAATTTTTTTTACACATGATTTTCTTATTTATATTTAGAGCTCTTTGACTTTTTCTCTAACTACATATCTCCCAAATCAATCATTTGGACTTAATTTCTATGAATTAATAGTGTTTGTATGTTGCATTTATTAGAACGGCAGAATTAAAATATATATTCGGAGTGAGTTTAACAGCTTAAAATATATTGAGGGTAAAAATACATTTTTTAATGGATAAAAAAAAATTATTTGCATCTTATATTTATATCACTCTAATAAATATCATTAGAGTTCTTAATTAATCCCACCCCCTATATCTGTCCAAACAAAATAAAGATAAAAGATAAGATTTAATAATATTTTTAGTCCCTCGATTATTAGTAAATATTATATTTAGTCATTGTGATATCTGATTATGCACATTCAACTTTTAGTTACTTGAAATGAGCACTTTTGATTTATTTGCTTATTTATATTCATAAATTTTCAAAACTATTAACCATTTCGCCGTTTAATTATTCATGTAATATGCATCTAAAAATAGTCTAAAAATAACATATTTCCTACACAAAAAGGATTAATACACATAACTAATTAAATATTAAACATGTTGAGTCATATATACATAGACTCAATAGAATTTACCAATATGGATTGTGGTGTAGTAGCGGGATTACTTCACTCTTAATCAGAGTTTCGAATTCGAGCTCTGGGTATGGAGAAAATCCATGTTGGAAGCGTCACCCCCCAGAATGGGCCCTACAATGCGCGATCTGAATTAATCAGGCGCGTACTGAATACCGAGAGGGAAACAAAAAAAAATAGAATTTGATCAGTCAGGCCTATGTTAGGTCGTTAAGGTGGAGAACTGAACCGAGAATTCTCGTTCTTCATCCTCAATCGAATCACTGTTCGCGACCCAAGATTCTATTTTATCGTCAATCCTATATACATTTTTTTTCTTAAAAATGAATAAATCTCTTTCTCGTATGACTTAAATGTCTCGTATTTTCTCGAAAAAGTGATTAGATTGATGAGGGACTAAAATCATAATATACAAATAACCGAGGGACCAAAAGTGTAACTCTCCCTAATCCAATCGGCATTTATTTATTTATTTTCAAAATGAATAAATCTCTTTACTGGTATGACTTAGATGTCTCGTATTTTCTCGAAAAAGTGATTAGATTGATGAGGGACTAAAATCATAATATACAAATAACCGAAGGACCAAAAGTGTAATTCTCCCTAATCCAATCGCCATTTTTTTTTTCAAAATGAATAAATCTCTTTACTGGTATGACTTAGATGTCTCGTATTTTCTCGAAAAAGTGATTAGATTGACGAGGGACTAAAATCATAATATTCAAATAACCGAGGGACCAAAAGTGTAATTATCCCTAATGATAAAGAAATTAAAGAGAAAGATTGATATATAGTTGACCGCTAATGACGCTTATGTTTCTCTTTACCCTACATTTGCCCTAATTATGTTTTTGAAAATTTAATAGTATGTCTAATTTATTTGTAATTTTATATAGAAACAAATTAAACATGACTACAATTTCAAAAAGAAATTTAGATTCTAAAAGTTCATTGCATCAAATAGTAGATTGTGCCAAATCATATGTTACTTTAGTCAATTTGGATGACTAAAAAAAGAAGAAGAACAAAAATAATTCATCAACATATATGGTTTTTACTTAAGCAAATTTTCTTCCTTTTAAGTTTCTTTAAAGTACCACTTATCCAGGGCTGAACATAAAATACCAAAAATCGAATTACCAAATCGAATCGAAAAATTTGGTATTCGGTAATTTGGTATTTGATATGGTATTTAGGAGTAAGATTTTAATATTTCGGTATTCGGGATTGGGTTTGGTACAAGATATTAATACCGTTTGGTATTCAGCATTTACCGAATATCGAGTTAGATATATATAATATACGATATGTCTAACCAACTCAATAGACAATAGTATTAGTTATCCAAAAGAATCTCTTGGACCTTTGTAATATATTTGTAAAAAGCAATAAAAAAAATACTAATTAGGGTTTTTACTAAATATAATCTTTGATGTTTAAACGTACATTTGCACATCTCCAACTTTAATATAATATTACCAACAAACGAACCGAACCGAACCGCAGTTTACTTTATCGATTACCGAATTATCGAATCGATGTTTATAAGTATGGAATGTGGTATCTACATTCAAATACCGATTACCCAATTACTGAACCCGAACTTTGAAAATACCGAACGCCCACCCCTACACTTATCTCCTCACTTTCCTATCCACTAAATCTTCAATCAAATAATACAATAACATATTCAATATAATCTTATAATAAAATGCGAATGAAATATGAAAAAAAAATATAACGTACACATATCTTAATGGAGTTTGAAAAGTGAAAAAAGAAAAATCTCCATATATAGGAGGGTAAAATTCACAAAATAGTCAATTTTTTTAATTTTTGTAATTGAAAAATAGCTATTGTCATTATTATACTAGTGGAATTGAAATTCTATAATGATTATTTTTCAAAGACATAGTCAAAACTTGACCATTAAAAGTTATTTTATCTTGATATAGAGTGTCATTCGTTATAATTAATAATTCTCATGCGGCAAAAATTTGAATTAATCGGACCAATACATTTCAGATAGATGATCTCCTCATACTATAAGGGAGAAAAATCATAAAAAGAAAATTAGAGACAAATATTAAATCCATGAAAATTTATTTATTTTTGAAGAAATTATTTAATGAACAAAGAGTAATTATAATTCATGGGGCAATATAATTATGTTGGGGGGTTTATGTTAATGTACTTTTGTAGTCAAATTAAGTTACAAATGTTAGGTTTTGCATGGCATTTAGGGAACCTTTTTATTCTGTCTTAAACCAAATATTTTTGGATATAATAATTATTATATCTTCTCTTTTTTAGGGTTTTATTTGCTTAGTGGGTCATAGTCCTCCATGTGAGTGCATGTGCTATGTCCTTCTCTCATTGGCCCACCACCCCACCCCACCCCCCACTACCCCACCCCCACCCCTTTCATTTGAACAAATAAATTGACATTTTCATCACTTATTTTCTCCTTCAAACTTCCATTCTTTTCATTTTCTTCTTCAAGAACAACATACTTTATCACCTCTTTATTTCAAATTTTTCCAAGAATAATACAAGAAAAATCGCCAAGGTATGTCATTTTTGTCACTCAAATTTTCATTACACCTTATTATATAATTATATAATATAGTCATATGTTGTTCATGTTTATTTTCTTTTATCTTGCATGTTGTTCTTATCATATGTAGCTTATAGACATTATTCCTTTAATTTCTAGTTGCCCTTTTCTTGTTCTAACACCAAATTGTATACTTATAAGAACATGTAAATCAAACTAGAGAAACTTTATATCACTACTAAAAAAAATTAGAAATTAGTGACGGTCAAATTCTGTAGCTAAACAACAAAATTTGTTTATAATCCTGTTCATTGATGGATTATTAGAAAATTCTAGTAGCTACGAGCTATTTAACAACAGATTAATTATGAAGTTTGTAGCTAATTTCAATAAAAAAAAAAAATTGGTAGTGGTTTTTTTTTTTTTTCCTTTTTCTTGCTTCAAGAATATCTTCATATTGCTAATCCTATTTAACGATGAATTATCAAAAAGTTCTAGTAGCTACGAGTTGTTTAACAACAGATTAACGATGAAGTTCATAGCTAATTAGTGGAATTTTTTCTTCTTGCTTCAAAAATATATTGATATTGCTTATATTACTATTTCATAATCTTTTTTTTTTTTCTTGTTTTTTTATAGTTGTGAAACTAACATGTCAATGTATTTTTTTATTTTATTTTCTTTTTTGTAGTTTCAAGTTTTTTTCTTTTGAAGAAATGAGGAATCCTAGTTCACTCAAGCAAGAATTTCTCAAGAAATGGATGAAGGGTCTTCAAATATGTAATTCTACAAAGAAAAAAATGAGTATAATGGAGAGAAAAAAAATTATAAAATTATCAGCAGATATAGCAATGGCTTCAACAAGAAAATCAACAACTTATTGGAGTCATGCACTTATGGTAAATGCTTCAAAAGATGATACAAATAAAATCATCATAGAAAATATTCTTGAAAATGATGATGATAATAATTCTAAGGGAATTAGAATTATTAATTTCAAGAAAGCTTCAAAGGGAATTATTAGAAGCAAAAAAATTGTGAAAAAAAGTTGGAAAATTTCAAGAAGAGGTAGAAAAATTATTTCACCAAATATTATAGCAAAAAAAATGGTGAAAAAAAGAACAAAAGTTCTTAAAAGTCTTGTTCCTGGTGGAGAATATATGGATAATGCTTTATTAATTAAAGAAACCCTAGATTATATTATTTCATTAAGAGTTCAAGTTGATGTTATGAGGCATCTTGCTAATAATGCTAGTTATGAGATTAATAATCCTAAAAAAAGTTTGTAGTTTTATTTTATTTTTTTTGAAAAATAAATAAATTATATGATGAAGTCATGATAAATTCCTTCTTTTATTTATTTCTTTGTTTTTACTCTTGTGGAGTTTTTTTATTTATTATCATTATAGTACAAAGAAGATGTAACAATGTACATTATATTTGAGGCTTTGAGCACTATTATAATGAAGTTAAATTTACATATTAATGTTATTTTCTTGTTTTGTTCTTGTTTCTATGAATTTGGATTATCTTTTACAATGTTAAGTTCATCATACAATGGTGAATTTCATAATATCATATTATCTCGTTGTTGTTACTGTTTTGATTTTCGTATTCCCTTTTTTAAACTGCTTTGACTCTCGTTGTTGTTGTTACTGTTTTGATTTTCGTATTCTCTTTTTTAAACTGCTTTGATTCTCGTTGTTGTTACTGTTTTGATTTTTGTAATCCCTTTTTAAACTGCTTTGAATGTCGTTGTTGTTACTGTTTCGATTTTCGTATTTCCTTTTTTAAACTGTTTTGAATCTCGTTGTTGTTACTGTTTTGATTTTCGTATTCCCTTTTTTAAACTGCTTTGAATCTTGTTGTTGTTACTGTTTTGATTTCCGTATTCCCTTTTTAAACTGCTTTGAATTTCGTTATTGTTACTGTTTCGATTTTCGTATTTCCTTTTTTAAACTGCTTTGAATCTCGTTGTTGTTACTGTTTTGATTTTCGTATTCCCTTTTTTTAAACTGCTTTGAATCTCGTTGTTGTTACTGTTTTGATTTTCATATTTCCTTTTTGAAACTGCTTTGAGATGTTTTACTAGAGTTGATAGTCTATCGAAAACAGTCTCTCTTTTTATATAAAGTAAGAATAAGGTCTACGTGCATCCCTACCTATGATGGTACTGTCTAAGAAATTATGGCCATTATAATCAAGCATAAAATTCAGTAAAATATTTTTTTTATGTATGGTTGTGGGTGTTTATAAAGTGAGTTTCCCTTTCGTATATGGACCTAATAGTTTTATTAAATGCAATTTATTTCATATTATTAAAAACACAACTTATTTTCAATGAAAGTTTAAATAGAATTTTCGAAAATATTCGCCGTTAGCAAAGATGGATTCAAAATTTAAATTTTCAACTTTTACGATTCTCATAGATGAAACCGTAGCTCCTTACTTTAAGAAGTTTATCAGCCTAAAAGCGTGTCAGGGCGAATCTAATCCTAATTGTTGGGTGTTTCAGCACCCGTTAAATTCGAGATAGAATAGGTATAATTATATAAAAAAAATGTATTAAAATTAGTATAAGTAGGGATGTGGAAAAAACAAACCGACCGATAAACCGAACAGATAAAAATGTTATTGGATTATTGGGTAAACTGTTAACCCAATAAGATATATATATATATATATATATATATATATATATATATATATATATATATATATATATATACATACATATATATGACTTATTATATATTTCTCTTAATTTCTATTTCAGTTATACAAACTCTTAATTTCTTCTAACAACATTTAGCTCAAACTTGAAGTTTCTTGTAAATTAAAACACATCATTTTGGTTGCAACTAAGATTCGGGTTTTTTTCATGTTAGTTACTCCTATTTCTATTTTATGGGTATGTTCTTATCGGTTAAATCGAAAATCGAACCGTTAAGGACTAAAAATCGATAAAAAATATCTTATTGATTTGGTTATTGGTTTAGCATATTTAAAAATCGAAAACCGATAAACAAAACCGATAGTATATAAAACTGAATCGATCGATGCACACCTCTAAGTATAAGACTTAGATAGGTGTTTTAGTTTTCACGCGGAACTTTAAATTTTTGGCGTCAATATATGCGTTCGGACCTCCATGGCACCTACGACCCCTAAGTTCTGAATCCGCCACTGAAGTTTGTCAATTGTGCTTGATTCGTCCTCATTAGCCCGCCCTCCATCGAGGGCTTATTTGTACTATTACAAAATTAATTAAAGAGAAAAGAGGGACAAATTTGAAGTTGTAACTTCATGTCATAAATGTCTATTTTTACCTTTTTTTTAATTAAATATTATTAATTTTTTATATGTAAATAATTTAAAATAATTAATTAGGGATAATATATTAAAATCACAAAACAGCTGAAACAGGTGAAAAAGCAGCATGTTGACGAAAAGTTACCTGCTTCTTCACACTTATTAATAGTAGTAATACAAGTCAAAAATAAAAAGTTTCTTTTATATTATTCCTTTTAACTATTATGAAATTAAAGTTTCAATTATTATCATGTCAAAGATTTCATGAAACACCCGTGAAGAGACTTGGAAACATTAAATGATGATTCTAAACTTTAAGAGAAGTAATAATATATATCATGAGCTCACAAACTCATAAAAAATCATCACATAAAACTTTTTTTATTAGAAATAACAAAAAAAAAAAGAAAAATAACAAGAGAACGCTTCGTGTTTTCTTATATTCGTAACGATTTATCAAAAGTTCAATTCTATTCAAATTATTCATTTTTAAATGATATTCACATTGTTCACAAATACTCGTAATTGATTTTAAAATTTTTATATCCGTCAACACTATAGTTAATTTTTGCGTATTTTCACGAAACAATTGTTGTTAATCAGTCAATACAATCGTACTTGATCACAATTTACTGAACACGATCATTCTAGGTGAACGAGAATTGTGGATATTTGTTAGAGTTGGTGAAAGTCCCACATTGATTGGAGAATGGATAGGTGGTTTGCTTAAGTGGACTTGGGCAATCCTCCTCTTATGAGCTAGCTTTTGAGGTTGAGTTAGGCGCAGATGTCAGATTTTTAGAATTCTTGAACAGCAAACAACCAATTCAGATATTCACAACCAAGAAGTACTGAATTATCTTTCGAATAGGCTTGAAATAAGAAAGAAGCCGGGCAACTAACCTATACCTTACTAATAAAAAACGGCTTTTCTTTTTCAACTGCATTGCACTGCCTCATAAACAATGGATCCGCTGGGCTGGATGAGCAACCTTCTATCTGGCCACTGTACCAATAGTAGAGTGGCTTGCTACTTTCAATCAGAAAAAAAAAGATTGAGCAAGCCAAAGGAGAAAGGAGTTGTCCCCTCTTCTCTGGTAACCCGCCGCCGCATATGTCGAAAAAGAAGGAGCGGAGAAGGAAGAACAACCATCTGACTTTGGCACATGAGGTGACGGGTTTGGCTAGGTAACATAATGAAAATGTATCGGACTGCAAATCCTGGAATGACGGTTCGACTGTGAGCTCACGAGTCGTCAGTCACTCGGAGAATTTTATCGACTGGAATGCAGCGATAAAAGGCGAAGGCTAGTATTTAGCATATAGCTAAGATAAGACGGGGTTGTCTCTGTTACAATCGTTTATAGTCCTTGCGCTGAAAGCTTAGTGAGGAAAATCCTCGACAGAGAGGAAGTTTTTCTTGTAATGTTTTAATAAGAGTGACCTTTCAAAGTGACTTTTTCCTTCTTAAAAGAATGGCTCATTGGAATGCCAACAGACGTCTATTATTTTGAAATTACTCGATAGTCCCCATTTTAGGAACGCCCAGTGCCAAAGTCACTGTATCAGAACTAGGTCCATTCATGTTTGGGCTCCCGACCCATGCTTCAGTTGGACCCTGGACGTGAAGGGGGGTAAAATGGGTGAAAATCCCCCATTGCTTGGGGGAATGGTGATACAAGAAAATAAGAGGAGCACAAAACAACCACTAAACAGTCCAATACACCCTCCAAAACAGTCCACTAATCTTAAGGATTTGAGGACCAAGATGGAGACCACTCTCGGATTCACTACAACAGCAACCTACGAGATAACAATGGTGTATTTGACACCCAAAACAGCCACAAAACGTGAAGAACAAGATGATAACAAGAACATAAATTTTTGGATTCAAAAAGGACCCAAAAACAGTCCACTACACAAGATAACAACAAGAAAAGTAAAGGATAGATAGTGAGGCCAATATTATGACAAGAATCAGAAACCAAGTGTATATCATACACTAAAACCCCTAATAAATGTAATAATAAAAATCACACTCTTACGGTGACGTACCAAGGGAATGAACTCACCTCAAGATCTACCGTTTCCAAGCAAAGATCAATATTGGCTTTTCCAAGCCCTATGCTAAGGATGGCTTTTCCAAGCCCTACAACTAAGGGTGTTACACTCTCAAAAGAGAGAAAATATGTCTTTCAATTCTTCATCATTCAAAATCTCCCAAGAAATGAGCTAAAATGACCTATTTATAGCGTAATACAAAAGAAGACAAAAAGATAACTTTGCCCTTAATGATAGGTGAGGCCATGGTGTGTAAATACACCATGTGTAATGTCCAAAATGCCCTTAATTAAGGTCCAAAACCGTGAGTCCTCAATCTTAAATGCTTCAAGCAATCTTCCACACGCGAGATTGCTTTAAGTTATGCTCAAAACGGGTCCTCCATGCATGTTCTTGTATTCTCGAGGTGACCAAGTCTTGAGTCTGCTGGCCTCCAAAGATGTCATCAAAAGCTAAGATGTCCATTTGTCCCGTATCAAATGGATAGGTGGTTTGCTTATATGGGCGTGGACAATCCTTCCCTCGTGAGCTAGCTTTTGAGGTCGAATCAGGCTCAAACATCATATCTTTACAATATTGTATGTATCCATATAGTATAAAACACTAGCATGAAAATACATTATTATTATACATGTCCTATATTACCAAATTATGGAAACATGACATGTACATGTAAAGTAATAAAACGTAACTACAAGAGCAAATAAATTTGGATAAAATTTTTGTTCTTACTACAAATGCATCTGCCAAAATTCAGTATATGCATTAAAATATTCACTAAATATCTATAAATATTTAATTATGAACGTAATTATTATCTTATATTAATTTAAATCGTTATAGAGATCCGTAACCTTCAAGTCGTGAATCCGACTCTTTTTATATGATTATCAACCCTCTCTCTTTTTTACATTTTTCTTTTCAAGACAAATACCATTCGAAAATTTAGTTTACAATATATGTATATAGCGTATACTTTATACTAAATATACATAGATTATACATTCTTAAACATATCTATATACATCATACATCATAAACAGATAAAGTGTATTGATAGTGCATACTCTGACCATATTGATAAACTAGATGGTTGAAGGGTACATTTACGTGAGTTTTCGATCTTCTTTCCCTTGACAGTCAGAAGATCATAATTTGTTGGAGCCCAGTTATATAGCAGGCTATTTGCTACTTTTGGGCCATTACAAATCAACTTGAAGCCCATCATTGCAATGGGCCAGAATGTAGAAAAAATACAGGCTATTTGCTACTTTTGGGCCATTACAAATCAACTTGAAGCCCATCATTGTAATGGGCCAGAATGTAGAAAAAAACAGGCTATTTGCTACTTTTGGGCCATTACAAATCAACTTGAAGCCCATCATTGCAATGGGCCAAATTGTTGTAAAAACTTACATAAATCCCAGTTAATTGTTTGGTAGATTTGCACAAATAGATGGAAGAACACCAAAAGAAAGATCGAGATGAATGAAATTCTTTCATCTTTAACTATAAGTCTCGTATTTGCGTACACCAGCAAATGAAGAAACTCATCATAAAGAGTACTTTTGTTTTTAATATATATTCATAAAAGCGAAATCCAAATTAGTCGCGCCAATTATTTGGGACTTAGTGAAGTACTCTATGCAAGGGGAATCTGAATTAATGAGTCAATCAACAACAACAATAACATACACAGTAATCTCACAAAGTGAGGATGGCGGGGGGACGGGGACGTAGAGTGCAAGGTTCAGGGAAGGATCGGACCACAAGGATCTATTGTGCAACCTCACCTTACATTTGTACAAGGAACTGTTTCCACGAGTTGAACCTGTGACCTCCAGGCAGAGGCGGAGTCACCTTTAGCAAAGCGTGGTCAGATGCACGCCCTTCGCCGAATTATGAGTGTATATTTAATTTTGCACATTCTTAACGCAACTAAGAATAAAATTTGTACACCCTTCGTCAAATTTCTAGCTCCGTCACTGCAGCTCCAGATCACATGGCATCAGCTTTACCATTTACTCCAGTACTCCCCTTCTTCCATGACCTTCAAAGGTCAAGTGCAAAACATACATGCAAATCCATTTTTTGGTAAGAAAATTGGTGTTTCTTGAAAAATCCAACTTATGTCATTTCCATAACCATGCATTATAAAAATGACATCTTTATTAGGACAAAAAGTGTTTATAGGGAGCCAAGATTGTGTGAAAAGAGATTAGACCTCTTGGTGAAATGAAAAAAGAGTTGGTTGATTTGATGCCTTGGTGAGTATAGTATTCTTCTTGATTTTACTTTTTCTTTTTGTTTTCATCTGGTGTTCGATATCTGCATTGGAGTCCGACTAATTTGGATTCGCGCCGTACAGGACCCATTCGGGAGAAGCGCTAGCTCTCTACCAAAGATTTTTTCATAGCCAGAGCTCAAACCCGAGACCTCTGGTTAAGGAAGGAACAGCTCCATCCGTGCAGTTTGATTACAGTTTTATTTTATTGTAGTACTATTCTGTTATTATTTTATGTTTTTTATGTTATCTATTGTCTTTTGTACTTTCACTACGTCATTTTTTAGATTTCTTTTGTCTTGAGTCGAGGATCTATCGAAAGCAACCTCGGGTAAAGGTAAGATCTGCAAACACTATACCTGCCTCGAACCTTACTATATTGGATTACGCTCAATATATTATTATTGATGTTGTTTTGTTTTATAATGTTAATATATCAATGTGGTGTTTTTTTATTGAGAGGACTTAGGGGTTAGTTTGGGATGGGATTGGGATAAATAAAGTTATCTCATGTGATTGGATAAATTATCTTATTATATATATTGAGTTAATTTATTCTATTATTATAATGTAAATAGTGAGATAAATAATATCGAAACTCAGTAATATTCCAAACCAAATTAAAAATAAAGTAATCGTGAATCTTTATCTCACTATATCTGCATATGTCCTATCAGACTAATTAAATCTTACCCAAAACTTTTATCACCCAAACTTGCTAGACTAATTTAATCTATTTATATCTTTAACAACTCTTACATATATATTTAATAAAAAAAAATGACATAATACAGAAGCAGACGCTCAAATTTTGGTCTCAGATGGCAAGTAAGTACTCTAATTTTGAGTATGCATATCTAGACACTTTAACTTGTCGGTTTGAAACTCCAACTTACAATGTGATCATCTAGATACCTCCTAATTTATTGTCACGACAGTGTTGAGTACCCATAAGACATAGTAGAGACGAATAATTGAGATCAGAGATGAATTCAAGATTCGAAACTTCCGGGTGCCACATCGCTTAGAACGATAAGTACGTAGCAATTTGTTCAAGTGAAATCAATATAATAAGCTACACATCAATTTTGCACGCAATGAGCTTCATGGCCTATTGGCTTTATTCAGTCTTGTCTTTAAGGAGGTTTATGATTCGATTCCTACTTACTGTAGTATCAGTGGCACCACACTCTCACTTGAGCTTACGGGTGCCATGGTTAATATCTATATATTGTAAGTATACATATACACACATATATGCCAAGTTTCGATCGAGATGACCGGGTGTCGGAGCACCCCGCAGTTGTACCTAAATCGCCCCGACAGAGATTCCCTTCCAAAAAATATCACGTGATATATTTTCATACTATAGGGATGTGCAAAATATATATATATATATATATATATATATATATATATACTAAGGGTCGGCGTTTAAATATAAAACGTAAACCATACGAATCAATCGAAGAGGTTTAACATCTATTATATATATATAAAAAATAATTTCAACCACGTATAAATAACATAATTTTCTGTCGAAGAAAATCCCTGACCCTAAGCTAGCTCCGCCCTGTACGCGGAGTATCGAAAAGACTGATTTAACGTTGTGAATATTAAAAGACAAATGAACAAACATGCTTGTTATTTTAATTTCTTTTTCATGTCCTTTTATGGTAATAATTGAATCAAAATATACTCTTGCTTTGTTCAAATTAATTAGTTGTATACTTTATTTTCCTATATTGATTGATGTTCTCCTATCAATATTTTTTCACATTATAAAAAAAAAAAAAAAAAAAAAAAAAGACAGTTCGGTGCACTAAAGCTGCCGCTATGCGCGGTGTCCGGGAAAGGGCCCCACCACAAGGGTTGTACCGTATGCAGTCTTACCTTGCATTTCTGCCAGAGGCTGTTTTCAAGGCTTGAACCCGTGACCTCCTGGTCACATGACAGCAACTCTACCAGTTACTCCAAGGCTCCCCTTCATGCGCGGTGTCCGGGGAAGGGCCCCACCACAAGGATGTATCGTACGCAGCCTTACCTTACATTTCTGCCAGAGGCTGTTTCCAAGGCTTGAACCCGTATTTTTTCACATTATAATTGTGCAAAATTTGTTTTCTACTCTTAATACAATAGGAATAAGATATGAACATACCAAAAAGCTGAGGAGATACATATATAAAAACTAGTTAAGTGTACGTGTTTTGCACGTGTATATCACGTTAACTATAATCTTTGAATATAAAAAAATAAAAATAAAAATTATTGTGATTTTGGCATATTCTTAAAACTACAATAATCGATGGGATGATTATTTCTCTTTTTATAATATGATGAGTATTGGATATTATTCAATTGTAAATCTAGTTTTTAACGTTGAATAGAAAAGTCTTGTAAAAAGAATATTATTTGGTTTGAATTTTTAATTTGAGAAAATAGTTCTTCTTCTTACCATATATTTTAGAACTACTTAACTATTAATTCTCCTAATATTTATTACCATATATTTTTTCTTACCAAATAATTTAGGACTCTTCAATTTTTAAAATATATTATTCTCTTTCCAAAATATTCTAGGACTCCTTAATTTTAAATATTATAAAAATAAATAATAATTAAAGAAAAAAAGTGAAAAGACAATTTTGTTTATTATAGGGTCTTTTAATGAAGGACAAAAAGTTCAAATCACTTTTCTAGGATGTTTACACTTTTAATATATTATAAATATAGATATAGATTACAGATTATAAATTATTGATAATAATTTTAATCTTATAGTATATATTGTAATTTAGCGATGGAGGAAATTCGGACGAGCCCTCTTACAGATATTATATCTCAGATGATTCATAAAAACGAAATCTACATTTTGATTCATATATTACGGTATCATTTCAATATTACTATAGTTTTGAGTTTGATAAACTATTAGAGTGTCTGCTTAACATTTATAAATAAGATTTTTTATTTACTCAAAAGTGATCCAAAATCAGCATTAAAATAGAGGAATTTTAATCATCTCATCGCTTCTTATTACTTAGTAGTAATATAACTGTCGAGGCTTGTAATATCTATTAATAGTAATAATATTAGTATCTTTATTTCCCCAAAAAATGATTGTATATAATTTCGTTCTTTACGTGCATCATAATTTTCAATGTCATGATTAAAATTCATATCATTAAATCCTATATAAAAAATAGTACTTTTTTTTTTTACGTTATAGCTACTTCACACTTTACAATTCTCCTTTTTAGAAAATTATATCAAAAAAAGAATTACTAGTAGTATTAATCATTATTGAGAAAATTCCAATGAAGCTTCATTCTAGAGATATCTTAGATTTTAATCTTTGAATTTTTAAAGAAAAAAAGATTCCTTCTCTTAATATTAGTTAATCATCAAATATTATGGCTTATTTATGTTGATTAATTAATTAATTAATTAATTAATGGGGGACAAAAAGATTGTTGATATGAGGGAACATTCATGCATGGCTAAAAAATACTATTTATTTATTTTCACTAAGTGGGCCTTTTAATCACATAAATTAGCATTAAATAGCTAATATATACTCTTCCAATCACATGAGCTCTAATGATCACACTTAAAAAATTAAACCCCACAAATCCAAAATATACTTTAAATTTTATTTTTTATAATATCATAAAGAAAAGAAGAAAAAAGATGATTTAATACATCTACAACCTTTTAAAAGTTGTTAATTAATTTTATTTAGACACCCGAATTAATCAACTGGAACATGTATGAGATTTTACGACTTATTAAGATTAATACAATGAATGGAGATGGCATTTTTAATGAATAATTTATTTATGTAATGGCCACTTGAGATCACATGCAAAAACTTTTTCAAAATTTTGAATCAGAAATATCTAACATGAATACTTTATCATATGTTCAGGTGCTCAATCGAAACATATTGTAATTCAAGCATCTAAATGAAATTTAATTACAAACTAAAAAGTAATTAAACAATCCATTATTTCAGAAAAGGCATAGGGTAACACTATATACAAATATTTTAAAAGAAAGTTAGTTGCATAAACTTTTTTTTTTTTTTAATCATCTAAAAAGCTAATCTTGTTCTTTAAAAGTCATTTTCTTGAATAATCTATTTGTATTTGTATAATACTAACATAAAAGGTGTCCTAAAAATATATATATATATATATAATGTACTAACTTAAAACTAAAGTTGTCCCTGCGCATGCTTGGTTAATAATGTTTTAGAACATGATTAGTATTTATTACTAGCTCTTATAAATCCTACACAAAAAAGTGAAAATACAACTTTTTCATTGAGGAATTAAATTATGATTTTTAAAGTCAAATCATTAGTTTCAAATAATTTAAGCTTGAATCATGATTTCGTCAATTTTTATTAAGATTAAGATATCTGAATCTGAACGCATATTCAGTCGGTGGTTGGCGATGGTTCTTGTAGAGTAAAGCTAGTGGTGGAGATCATTAATAGTGAAGACTATTGGTGGTGATGGCGGTCGTTGATAATCAATAATGAAGATGGCTAGTGATGATGGTAGATGACCGTAATTAATTATTGTAGAATAAGGCTAGTGGTGGAGGTCGTTAATAGTGAAGATGGTGGTTGGTGATAGTGATTGTTCGCGAGGGTCATTGTGTAGCGGAATCTAGTGGTTGAGGTGTTGATGGTGATGCCCGATTGTGAAAGTGGCGATGAAAGCGACTGCGATGGTGGTTATGAAGGGAGGTCAATGGTGATGGTCATTGTGTAGCGGAATCTAGTGGTTGAGGTGTTGAAGGTGATGCCCGATTGTTAAAGTGGCGATGAAAGAGACTGCGATGGTGGTTATGAATGGGAGGTCAATGGTGATGGTCATTGTGTACCGGAGACTTAGTGGTTGAGGTGTTGAAGGGGATGCCCGGCTGTGAAAGTGGCTAGCGATGAGAGTGATCGCGATGGTGGTTATGAATGGGAGGTCAATGGTGATGGTCATTGTGTATCGGAGAATGGTGGTTGAGGTGTTGATCGCGATGCCCCGGTTGAGAAAGTGGCTAGCGATGAAAGCGATCGCGATGGTGATTATGAATGTAAGTCGATGGTGATGGTCATTCTGGACCGAAAACTAGTTGTTGAGGTGTTGATGGCGATGCCCGATTGTGGGAAGTGGCTAGCGACGAAAGTGACCGCGATGGTAGTTATGAATGGAGGTCAATAGTGATGGTGGTGCGATAAAATAGTGGTAAAATGTCATATTTACGCGATCTTTAAATAAACATCTTAACAATTTTGTACAAGAACTAAAAAAAAAAAAGGACAGCCCAGTGCACTAAAGCTCCCGCTACGCGCACGGTCCGAGGAAGGGCGCCTCCACAATGGTGTATTGTACACTACCTTGCATTTCTGCCAAAGGTTGTTTTCAAGGCTTAAACTCGTGGTCTCCGTTTCGATTTTGTACAAGAACTACATAAATCAAAATAATTAGAAGCAAGCAAGAAGTTGTAAAAGCAAATAGATACACTTAATGAATTGAGATCCAAATAATTCAAATCCATACATTGTTGAAAGAAAAAACAAATGAGACACAACACATCTAAAAACTTAGAAACTTCCAACCTAGGCCATCCAAACAACATAATTCCAACACACAAAAGGAACTAAAACATCATGGCCCAAAGACAACTCTAACCTTGTGATGTTGTTACCTATTTAGCCATCTAGAAAGTAATTGATCTTAAGCTTGAACACATGGTATAAATTTAAAGTTATAAAACATTAGGGACCTAATGGAAGTTTTCTCTTTTAGTATTTTCATTATCTTACAACCTTTCATGTTTGTATAGTGGATAACATGTGTTAAAAGAATCCTCAAATGGAAAATTAATTTGGCTATTTGTTAAATAACATGTATTGATTTGCAAAAATCAAATTTGGGTCCCCTTTCATCTATAACCATCATTATAACATTAAAATATCATGAGGGGACATTAATTAAAGGGATTTTTTTTTTATTTTGCTATATCAATAAAATATCAAGATGGGCTAGCTTTTAAATAATCTTTATATCTGTACAAACATCTCATCAAGTCAATTTTCTTCAAAAACTTGGATAGCCTTTGTTGAGGGGATTACGATTTTGTTTAAAGTCTTTTTGTCCTGAGCCGGGGATATATCGGAAACAGCATCTCTGCCTCTTCGGAGGTAGCAGTATGGACTGCGTACATTTTACCCTCCCCAGACCCCACTAGGTGGGAATACACTGAGTATGTTGTTGTTGTTGTTGGCTTTGTTGAGGGGACACAAAGAAGCCATAGCGCGCTCAAGGATGTGGTCTAATGGTTAATGAAGCGAGTGAAACTATGCAAGATCAAGGTTCACGTCTAAATTTTTAAAATAACAACAAAAAACGGTGCACAAAGCATCGCACGTTCATGCAAGGTAGGGGGGAAGGGTGCACAGTCTATCCTAACGTAAGTATTAGCAACTAATTCCATGATTCGAACCCGTGACCTATAGGTCATTTACCGTTGCTCCAAGACTCCCCTTCGTCAAGGTTCACATCTCATTAGACAAAGTCGTTTGATGAACTCCTCCCATCTTCCTAAGCATTGGTAGGCAGAGTTACGAGTTACTTGTTATCTGTCTTGGTAGGAGGTAACAAGTATCCAATGACATAGTCGAGGTGCGCATAAGCTATCTCTAATGTCACGTTATCAAAAAACGGAAAAAGAAAAGCACTTAGCTTTTTCAAGAACTCATATGCACACGTGCAACAACATACCGAGGGTAATCTCACGAACGGGTCTGAGAAAGGTAGAGTATATGCAGACCTTACCCGGCCCAGGGGCGGAGCCACTTTTGGACTAGAGGGTTCATCCGGCACCTTAACCAAAAAACTACCCCTTCGGCTAGTTCGTATATTCACTTCTGAACCCCCTTAGTGAAAATTCTGGCTCCGCCACTGACCCGGCCCCTACTTTGTAGAGATAGAGAGGTTGTTTCCGATAGACCCTCGGCTCATATTCACACATGCATTTTTGGAATTAGATACGAAAGTAAACTTTATAAAACTTGTTAATCTTAAAGTAAAAGGTGGATTAAAGATTCATAATAAAGCTATGAATTGACACTTTATATGGACCCTATGATGATAAAAAACAACAAAACAGCTCAGAATAAGAGGTGATTTAACACTTTTGAACTTTCTATTTATATCTCTCTAAGTGAATTTAGCATTCTATCAAAACTTCACTAACCTTAAAAACAACTGTTCCGTCGTGGCTGAAAGATCGATGGATCTTGATTCGAATCCAACACTTTCACAAGCACATCCCGAGACGATGGACTTCCTTTCGCGCACTTGGTGCAACTTTGCAGTTCAAGCGTTCCATCCGGAGATGCAAGATCAAGCTCTCGTTCTACATGAAAACTCAATCAAGAATCTTCCGGTAAGTTAATCATCGTCAAATACTGTATAACATAACAACAGCTTAACGAGGTTTCATGATTCATATTAATATATCGTGTTGGTATCACAGAAGATGGAGAAGAGCATGAAGATGGATGATACAGATAATTCAATTCCACCGTGGAAATCCAACGATATCAAGGTAAGAAGTAGAATAAAAAGTATGTGCATTATCGACCTCAGATTGTTTCAGAAAAGGCACATGACATACTTTCGTTTGTTTTTTAGTCGTGGATATGGATGCAGCAAGCCATGCATCCCGAGGTGAATTACAACAGCCATTTCCAGAAAAAATGGGTAAGTACAAAATCATTCAATCGCCCAGAAATTTTCACCGGTTATTCCTTTTTGAGACGGTTGTTTAGTAAATGACCCCTTTTGTATTTCTCTTGCAACTTATGGATCTTTATACCACGATCAAAAGATCCATTTCGAGCAAACTGTAACGAGAAAATGTTAGAACAGTCTAGAATTTTGTAAATAATTGAAAGAGTCTAATGTTTTGACAATAAGGTTGAGGCCCTAAGTTGCTCGGACTCTCCAAAAATGTTGCTGCAGCCATGTCGGATCCTTCAAAAATACACTATATTTGGAGGATCCGACAAGCACCCGTCGACATTTTTGACGAGTCCGAGCAACATAGGGTTGAGCAATATATGAGCAAACATTAGAGCCGAGTCTTAACATATTCCGGAGAGGTAATTTCCCAGAGATTATATATGCACAACTTTTAAAATAGGGACAAAATCTAAACGGTGACCTTTATAAAGGACATTTGTGTGAAAATAAACTCAGTACGGAAAGCTTGTTTCATGCAGATGCCATGGAAAATAGGACCGCTAAAAAATGTGTCGATCAAGAAATGGATCAAAGAAATTAAGCAAAAGAGGAAAGAAGAGAAGAGATTACAGAAGGCCGAAGTACATGCAGCAATATCAGTAGCAGGTGTTGCAGCTGCGTTAGCCGCCATCGCTGCTGAAAACTTGAACCGTGATGAGTCAGGACGTACAAAGGAGTCAGCTGTGGCCTCTGCAGCTGCACTTGTTGCTGCACAATGCGCAAAAGTGGCAGAAGCTATGGGGGCAAAACGGGACCAAATCAGCAGTGTCATAGGCTCAGCCATGACCGGCACAAGCACGAGCGACATTCTGACACTTACAGCTGCAGCTACGACTTGTAATGACTTCTCTCCACCTCTTAAAATGCATAGTGTGCACCTAACTTAGCTGTAAGTAAAACTCACCGATTGGACTTGCACCGTGTCTCAGCTATCAGAGGAGCGGAAACACTTAAAGCGAGATCCGGCTACAAGAATATATTAAATGGAAGCACACCAGTCCTCCCAATTGAAGATAGCAACGACTACAACTTTAACTACGAGAATTGCAGATCTATTCTCTCCAAGGGGGCAGAGCTCTACATTGAGAAACCAGATGGTATGTCTATTTCTCTATAACGAACAATTTACTATATAAAGCTGCAAATAAGCAAATTCAGAGAGGGACTAATATATGGTTTTTTCCAGATTCAGTCGCAACAGTTATACAAGGAAATGATAGTTAATGCAAAAACAAAAGAATGAAGTTTCGATTCTCTGAAAATTTTCCGTTATTGGATCACTGTCTGATGCTTTTTTTGTGTGTTTTGCTATGTGGAACAGGAAGATCCAAGCTAAGGTCGGTGTCCATTATCTTAAATAGCGAAGCCAAGGTGTGAACATTATCGAAATCGTAATATCTCTTCAGCTGATAATCATGCATTACCTCTTGTATACATTTACTCCACTAACATAGCAGAGTCATAACTCGAGAATAACGATTTCAAAAAGAAAAATAAAGCACACCGCTCTCTTCTCTGTTCTGTTGTAAAAGTGAACAGTAAAAAATACACCTAAAGTATCATGTTTTCGCGAGTTCCTCCTTGAAATATCATACGTTCACTTTTCCTACCTGAACTATCACCAACTATTTATCGAAACACTATCAGTTGTTCCCTTTCCTACCTAAACTATCATCATCGTTCAAGTAGAAAAACGGAACAAGGGATAGTTGAGGTATGTTTTGATAAATAGTTGGTGATAGTTCAAGTAGGAAAAGTGAACATCTGCTAGTTCAGGTAGAAAACTTGCAAAAACATGATACTTCAAATGTGTTTTTTACCATTATCTCTTGTTTTAAAGATAACCTCGGAAAGGAAGAGCAAATGTCATGCACGAGATCTCGGTATGATGTGTTCAAATACGTAACTTAAATTCCTGTTCGTATGTTACAGGTTATCCTAAGAACAAGGAAGCCAACTGTCTTGAAGGCCTTCTCAAGTCAAACGGAAAGTATGTCCATTTCTTCACCTTAGTATTTCTTGCACAATACTTTCTGTTATGCTAATTAGATAGTTAACAAATTTACGAACACCTCCACATCTAATTGTAGGTGTCGTATTAGACCTACATGCGGAGCTGTATAAGGATTCAAACGGAGCGGAAACTGATAGTTGCTATCTTATTGTGCTAACTACAAACAAGGGAATCGTCAAGCTAGACATGATGGATGATTACCAGCAATACAGAATGTGGTCGATGACTATTAACCAAATGCTGACGCTCTCTACTTCATTTACAAAATATGAGCTCCAATTTTACAAAAACTAATCTAAATAAAGATTTGTGGCATCAGAATATTTTGTCGAATAAGTTTTGTTATGTAAAGGTTATAGTATTTAACAACTTCCAAGCTGCCAGATCTGTTAATAGTTACATAACCGTTGTGTTTGTGGATAAGTTATGTGTTTGTTGATTGTATTGTTTGCTTCAATCCTTTAAGGTTTTTCATTTATCACCTTGTTCACTTGGATAGCAGTTTCTTGAGTCAATCCTAATTATTTTATTTGATGAATTAATTATTCTACGTAAGGCAGAAATGTAAGGTAAGGATGCATACAATACACCCTAGTGGTGGGGCCCTTCCCCGGACCCTGCGCATAGCCGAGCTTTAGTGCACCGGGCTGCCCTTTTTTAAAAAAAAAAAATTATTCTACGTCCAAGAATTCACCTAAAGCTCCTCGGGGAATCTTAGTAGCTCAATTGGTTGGCTACCTGGACTTTTCACCTTGTTGGAGAGGCTTCGATTCTCAACCTTGTATCCCACCCCCACCCCCCCAAAAAAAACACTAAAGCTCCTCAAGTAATGTGGAAAACACATGAATGCGTCACATCACACATTGAGAGCATATATTTTCTCTCTTTCAATTTGTGCGACATAGTTTGACTGGCTAGGGAGTTTAAGAAAGAAAGGTAAAAACTTTTCGAAACTTGTGGTTTTAAACCAACCATAACGTCTGTGTGGCCATAAAAGCTTATCATCAAGGGTAAAAGGGAAAGTTCAAGTTAAATTGTATCCAAACAACAACAACATACCCAGTATAATCCCACGAGTGGGTCCGGGGAGGTTAGGATGTACGCAAACCATACCCCTACATTTATGGGGTAGAGAGGCCGTTTCCGATCAAGTTAATTTCCAAATATATTGCGTTCTTTTCGGGGGGGGGGATCAGAAAAGAAACAGTATCATTCTTTTTAGATCAGAGGAAGTACATATCATACAACAGTCAGATATACGAGACAGGTACTAGAGATAATTAAAACATGGACATGGAGGCAAGAAATGTCGAGGAGTCAAAATTATCGTCTGTCTTCTTTCCATATATTTCCTGTCTTTTCCGTTGGTATTTCTTACAGAACATAATTTAATCAAACCATGCGTACAAAATTTCAAAATTTCCGCTACCTAGCTGAAACTCCAATCCATTCTTTCCAAAAAGCAAATGATACTACCAAAAATTCAACCTAGAATAGTTAAAGAAAAATTAAACAAAACTTTGCTAATCAAGAACAGAATCACTGGCCTTTCCGTGTATACACAGCAACAGATGCCTGAAGTTCTCGATCCACCTTGAAGTGAGCATGGAAGAACCGTTTTATCTGTCAATCATGCAGACAAAATTGAATAAGCACATCGCACTCCCACTTTTTCCACAAAAAAAAATAGAGAAAATATACACTGTTATAGAAGCAGATCGAGGGAAAGAAAAGCAACCTCTCCGAAATTATGCAAAGCTAGAAAGTCCTTTAGTAGCTTTTCCTGATAGTCGAAAAGCACAATGTGACTAGGTATAGACCAGTTCTTAGCAAATTCTGTTGCGAAACCAGCTGGATCCGCCAGGAACTGATCAGACTCGTCTAGAGCTCCTTTCTCCTCACTGTAAAAATGAATAAACAAAGGTTCAATTCTGTCGAAAAAACTCGAAACAAAACATAAGAGTATATCCAGAGATGGCTAAGACATTCACAGTACATCGGAAGTCTATAGCACCTACCTTGGCGTGCAATCCAAGAAACGCATAGGAAGGTTATGGTGAAGAGTTGAGTAGTAAGGTGTGGCATGGCACGGTGTCAAGAAAAGGACGCTTTTCACTTTCCCATTGTACGCCTCGACGGAGAGGTAGTTCATTACATCCTCTGTCCCTCTCTGTCGCAAGAGGTTACAGATAGAATAATAAGTTTCATGGAAATTGAAAGTTTTGATGCTATGAACGAACAAAAAAAAGAGAACTACAGACATCAAGCTTTTGCAAGAAAAATATTTCTTTTGCGAAAGGCGAGAAGAAAGTCAGACTGTTGAAATACCTGATGAACCATACTCATGTAAATTGCCATCGGAATATTACTAACTGCTAAGAACAGGATGGCCAGTTGCAATTTTGCTGAGCAACCGTCATGAGTGCTTGGAGATCTTTTGCCTCGGCCATTAGACTTATCGGGCCCTCCAATTGTTGCCAACCAGTAACCAGCGAACATTAAAGCTATTGGAAGCACAGGAAGGACAAACCTGTTTTTCGGACCGTTTAGAGAACATCACTAATCCAATTCAACTAAGCCTATGACATGAAGTTATTACGGAACATTAAGTTTAATGACTATCTTCATCTATGTTGCTCGGACTCCCCAAACATGTCACCGAACCCGTGTCGGATCCTCCAAAAATACACTAGTTTTGGATGATTCAACACACACACATCGACATTTTTGAAGAGTCTGAGCAACATAGACGACAGAAAGACATAATCTGAACAATTACCTGAACTCTTTGTGACCCAACAAGCTATATATTCCCAAACACCAAGCGATTAGACCAGATAGTTTCCACTGCTTAGATTTGAAAATGCCAGCAAGCGAAAATGGTAAGAATGTGAAGACCATAACTGTAAAACCCTGACTGAAGTACCAATGCCACACATGAGTTCCATAATAATCTCCACCGGAGGAGAGAAAATTGAACTTCAGAAAGTTCAAAGGCACAAGGACCCAAGTGCCATACATCCAGCGATCCACCAGAAACGTAAGTCCCAGAATTAATGTCCTGACTCCATGTGTAAGAAGAGGTAAAAGATTTTGTCAGTATGTAATTTTATAGCATAATGAACAATAGATCGGCTGCAAACACAAATACCGGTATCTAATCATAACGACCAATTGAAGTTTTAAGATAATACTAGAGATCTATGTTGCTGGAACTCCTCAAAAATATCGATGGGTGCATGTCGGATACTCCAAAAGTAGAGCATTTTGGAGAATCTGACACGGGTGCGGCAACAATTTTTGGAGAGTCCAAGCAACATAGCTATAGACGACTTTACCAGAAATAATAAACTCTAAGAATATGGATATCACAAGAAGTAACCCCATTAGTAAAAGTCTTCCCTATTTTTAGTTATATGTTCCATTCAATGGAAGATAAACAATCAAACACAATTTTCATGTCAGAACAGAAAACAGTCAAATATGATGAAACTTCTTTCTTTTCGATGAAAAGCTGTCAACTAACTACATCAGCAACAACTTAATTGTTCTATGAGTTCTCCTGAATCTATAAATTTTATGGATGAGAACAGTAGCGTTGAGGACAAGGTTACATAGGTGTTCCATTTCCTACATTCATGTCTACGTCATTCCTTTTAAGCAAGAGAAACAATGAACAGTTTCAAATATGATATACTATGTCGAAAAAAAACTAAAAAAAATGAATAAACCTTTTCTAATCAGCTTGAATTAGTTTTAAGGGATAGGGAAACTTAGTTGGAGGCTAAGTTGTGCGGACTCTTCGCTTTCAGTGTCGTACCCGTGTCGGGTTCTCGAAAAATATACTGCTTTTAGAGAATCCAACACGCACCCGTAGACGTTTTTGAAGAGTCCGAGCAACATAGGTTGGAAGTGAATGGTCATATTAACTCATATCACCAAAATCTTGAATGTCCAATGTATTCTAAGATAGAAGGGACTCAGCCAGCAACACAATAAAATCATAGATCCAGCTATTGAGTTCGCTTAGTCCCTCGACTTACCTAGTAAACTGAATGCAATTACATATCTCGACAATAGGATGACATAGTCGTGAGAAGTAAAGATACTTACCCAATAGGAATCACCTCAAGAAGAACAAATTTCAGCTTATCAGGTGTCAGGTACAGCTCTAGGAGGCCAATATAGATCCATGTAATGGCACTTGTGGGTCGGACTGCACATGCTAATGCAGCTATAGCTAAACCCCATTTTCTTGAACCCCGTGAAATTTTACTAGCAGACGGTCTAATGCAAGGCCAGTAGTACAGGCTCACAACAGTAAGAACAGTCTCCAGACTATTGGACAAAGTACGCGTGATACAGAAAAACATGAACCAGTTTGTCAACTGCGCAAAAAGCTGCAGATGGATCAAGTACTTCAGTTTCAACAACAATGGAGTGAAGCATACACAGTTAAATGTATAAAATACCCGAATAGCGCACGAGCATTTGTGGATTTCTTATTAACATAAAAAACAGGATCAAGAAAATGGTACGTTTCATAGTTGAAAAGTATACCGCGAATTTTGCAACACTGTCACCAAATATCTCTTGAGAGAGCTTAAATAAATAGAGGTCCCCAATAGCTGAAAATACCGACTGCAGCAGTCGCGGAGTCCTTATCTGGGAAGAATTGAGACTTTGTTAAGCACTATGGAAAAAACATCTAATGCGTACGCGTGCAACAGCAATTATCAATAATGAAACTAAACGTGCAAAACCGCAAACAGCAAAGAGCAAAAAGCATCCATTAAAAAGCAGCATATACTAAATCTTACTTTTAGTTGTCTACAAAGTGTAATCCAGAGTGAGGCAAAATTGGTACCCCTTCCGTTCTAACTTTACACTTATTAAGGCGAAAATTGAAGCTTTATTGTATTTATACAGCAGTAGGCCCAATGATGGAGAGAAACTGAAATCTGAAGAAGTGTATAATCATATCTTTTCTGTAGCACGATATTAAATAAAGTATTGAACTTTCCTTAGAAAGTAGACTAAAATTGTGGATAACCCAAATAGGAAGTACGAAAATAAGACTAGACCGGAGGAGTAATATTAATAACCAAGCTCATCATCTCCATCCAGTTCTTAATTTCTAGTATCATAAAGCCAACTAGATTCTCACCACATGCTACTGCAGACCTAAGTTGCTCGGACTTGGGTGCGAGTGTCCAATACGGGTACAGATCTAGAGGTCGGATCCTTCACGGTCTCAATTTAAAGATTCGGGGATATGGATCTAGGGATGGATACGGGTGCAGGGATTTGGCAAAAAATAATTTAAATATCTAAAAATAGAGTTATAAAACATAAATTATGAGTTATTATATGAAAAAATTGAGGAGAAAATATTGTTCAAGAAGAAAAACTTGGAAGGAGATAAAAAGAAAAGCAATAACATAGAAATTTCTATACACAAGGTATTCCATTTTCTTCAATTTCACCTTAGCTTTTGTTTTAATTACAAAATTTCTTAAATCTTTCCGGACTTTTCCAGTCGATTTTGGTCAAAGTACCCAAAATTGGTTGACCAGATCAAGTACGGATCCCACACCCACACCCATGTCGTGTCGACACGGGTGCAACACCGAAAGTGAAGAGTCCGAGTAACTTAGTTGCAAACCCAAAACCACATACGGACCGCAATGTAGTAACTAGTAAGAGGAAATGTGAGAGTTTCTACACTAACTTTCATGGACAACTCGTAAAACAAGCTAATAAACTAAGGACATAGAAAAACTAAAAATGGAATTTATAGCATCTTGCTAAGGACAAAAGGAATATACTGAGCTATGTTGCTCGGGCTCTCCAAAAATATTGTCGCACTCGTGTTGGGTCCTAAAAAATGCACTACTTAGAAGGATCCAACATGCACCTGGTAGCGTCTTTGAGTAGTAGGAGCAACATAGCTGAGATTTCAACTGCACAAGACCTGTTGTGTTTACATTTACATTTTCATTTTATGAGACAATCCAGAACAAACTATAAATGTTGATTCTCCATTATACTTACTATTTAATGCCGTTTTATTTAAGATAGAACTCATGGGAATTGAAGCACGCATCCTAGTGTCTTGCCTACAGAGAAATGCAGCTTAAGCAACCGAAACACCCTCCCCGAGCTTTTCCGAGATTCAGGGCTTACTGTGCCTTAAATAAGCTTTTGACAACATAGATTCTACTCCAGCCCCAAACACAAAATACGGACCTCAATGAATTAAGAAGAAAATGTGAGAGTTTCTGCACTAATGTTTATGGATTTCACTCACATAACATTGCTTTGTTCCGAGTTACTTGAGCCACGGGTCTTTCAGAAACAGCTTCTCTACCAAGGGTAATGCGTACGCGTCTGGAGAGAGTAGTGTGTACGCAGAACTTAACCTACCTTGGGAGGTAGAGAGCTCCCAAGGTATTACGAGACATTGCCATATCACGAGACAACCTAAAAATACAATAAAGGTTGATTCTTGCATAGCTACACAATCAAGTATCAACCTTTCAGCATCAAAATCACTTTTTTTTTATAACAGTGGTGTCCGGGCCAGCTTTCGCGCACCTCGACTAATTCCACGGGATACCTGACACCTCCCACCAGCAACAAGTACCAAGTGACAAATCACATTAATCAACCCAACAAAATTGAAAAAGTAAAAAACTAGTATGATACAACACAGAAATGCAATAAAGGTTGATTCTTGCATAGCTACACAATCAAGTATCAACCTTTCAGCATCAAAATCACTTTTTTTTATAACAGTGGTGTCCGGGCCAGCTTTCGCGCACCTCGACTAATTCCACGGGATACCTGACACCTCCTACCAGCAAACAGGTACCAAGTGACAAATCACATTAATCAACCCAACAAAATTGAAAAAGTAAAAAACTAGTATGATACAACACAGAAATGCAATAAAGGTTGATTCTTGCATAGCTACACAATCAAGTATAAACCTTTCAGCATCAAAATCACATTTTTCTTGCTAACGGTGGTGTTCGGGCGAGCTTTCGCGCACCTCGACTAATTCCACGGGAAACCTGACACCTCCCACCAGCAACAGGTACCAGGTAACAAATCACATTAATCAACCCAACAAAATTGAAAAAGATAAAAACAATTATGAGACAACACAAAAATACAATAAAGGTTGATTCTTGCATAGCTACATATTCAAGTATCAACCTTTCCGCATCAAAATCACATTTTTCTTATAACGTTGGTGTTCGGGCCAATTTTTGCTCACCTCGACTAATTCCAGGGGATACCTGACAGGCTGACACCTCCCACCAGCAAGAGGTACTAGGTAACAAATCACATTAATCAACCCAACAAAATTGAAAAAGCCAAAAACTATTATGAGACAACACAAAAAATACAATAAAGATTGTTTCTTCCATAGCTACACAATCAAGTATCAATCTTTAGCTCAAACTAATCAACCCCAAAAACTGACAAAACATTTAGTAACTAATTACCATGAACCAAGGTTTGTCAAGATTCAAAAAGGCAAGAACTTTATACAATGCAGCAAATATTACTGGATGCAAATAACTCCTTATACCCTTTTCCCATTCCCATGTCAAATGCCCATACCTGCATAAACCAAAAAAAAAACAGCCAAACAATCAGTTCACATTTCGAGAGTCAAACAGTATAATTTTGACCGTGAATTTGGACATGGAATCTTTAAACTATTTACATATTTCAAACCACGTAAAAAGTACTACAAGTCACAATAATTAACAATTCAAAATATATTAAACTATTACGATAAAAAATCTCGATATCCGAAATGTGCAACATAAATTGTAGTACCAAAATTGGGAAAAATAGTACCCAATTGTACTACTTTACATGACACAGTTCACATATTTCGAGAGTCAAACAGTATAATTTTGACAGTGATAACTACATAAAAAGTACTATAAGCCACAGTTACTATTAAAAAAACATTTGTTTGAATCTCGAAATACGAAAAGTGACAAATAAATTGAGACAACGAGAGTAAAAAATATTTCAAGAATTGGGAAAAATAGTACCCCTTTGTACCAATTTATATGGCACATTTCACATTTCGAGAGTCAAACAGTATAATTTCAACCATAAAAAATACTTAAAAAGTACTCTAAGCCACAGTTACTATTGAAAAAACATTTATTTGAATCTCGAAATACGAAAAGTGACACATAAAAAGTAAAAAATATTTCAAGAATTGGGAAAAATAGTACCCCTTTGTACCAATTTATATGGCACAGTTCACATTTCGAGAATAAAACAGTATAATTTCAACCTTAAAAAGTACTATAAGTCACATTTTACTATAAAAAAAACATTTATTTGAATTTCGAAATACGAAAAGTGACACATAAATTGAGACAGTGAGAGAAAAAAAATACTTCAAGAATTGAGAAAAAGACACAAACCCAAATGAGATATGATGAGCAACTTCAAGGGCTTGCCAATGTTCATCTGGATTGAAATATGTTTGGACAAAAAAAGCATTAATAAATCTAAAGAATAAACATAGGTAAAATACATTATTATTCAATAAAGGGTGTGTGAATTTGTTGTTTTTAGGAGTTTTGGGAATTTTAAGGTTGTTTTTGATGTTGTTATTAGTTGATGAAACATCAAGATTCTTCCTTTGTCTCATGGTGGGATGATTTGATTGAATTTTCAAGATTTGGAAATGGGAAATTCTTTTTTTTGTTGTTAAAATAGGAGGGAGATTTATAGTTTTTTTTTTTTTGTTTATTTGTATTTTATTTTGGACGTGTTTGGTTAGACTGAAAATGTTTTCTTAGAAAATAAGTAATTTTTTAACTCTCGATCTTAATTTGAGATTTAGTTCTCGATCTTGATTCTGACTCTCGATCTGAGACTTATGAACTAGGATCCAATCTTAACGCCCACTCGAGACCCACCCCTGACCCGACAATGGGTTAGGGTTGGGGTCGAGGTCGGAAATCGGATGGCTAAGGTTGAAAGAGAATTTAATTCTTAATATTGATCCTGACTCCCGTTCGAGACTTAGGAACTAGGATCCAATCTTAATGTCGATCTGGGACCCACCCCTGACCCAAATCTAGGTTGGGAATCAAGACTCGGTTCGTGGTTGGGGTTGGGGTCGGAAATCGGGTGGGTGAGGTTGAAAGAGAATTCTGAAAATTATTTTTCAAAAATTATTTTTCTTAAATTTAAGGAAAATTAGTCTATTTATAAAATATTTAAGTCAACTAAATATAGTAAAATTAAAAAACATATTCTAGGGAAAAGTTTTAGTCCATACCAAACACTCCATTATGTCCCTCACTTTTCTCTTTAAAAATTGTACTAAAAAAATAGTATATTTCTATATTTGAAAATAGATTAACTTCTAAAATATTTATGATATAATTTAAACCACAAATTTCAAAAGCATCCGATAGAATTTATTTTTAGGCGATGATCAGTCGAGTTTACGTTAGAAATCATCAATATGAACACAAACGAAATCTTAAATTGTGCATAGAAAGAAAACGAAGCACTTTTATTTTCCGAGTCGAGTACACAAAGAATGGCTTTTCGAACCCTTTCATCCAGTCGTTAGGATATCATCTTTTCATATCGAAGACTCGAGTTCAACGCCTACGGTCGTAAGAGATAGGCACTCATTCCCGATCGCTTTCAGTTAGTGTTCATTGTTGAGTAATAGTCAAATCATTTTACCTTAACAACTTCTTTGGGTGGTACTTCGTTATTCATTATTTTGATGAATATAACGTTTGGATAGACTGAACAAATATCGTATTCAAGTATCAATATGGTATATATAATGCAATAAGTTACATGAAATACATGTTCAATATGAGAATCACAATGATACATTGGAAAAATTATTTGCAATAAGTAATAACACTTTCTGGATTGAAAACAAAGAATTGTGTACATTTTTACATTGAAACATCACAAGAATTGGAGAGATCTGTCCATAAAAGAAGCCTTCGAGGTCGATCTAAGAACCTCGCTTGCCACGCAGGTTCCTCGCTCTCATGTACAAACCCACATTTCACGTACAACTTCTTCGCTGGCTCATTGTCGATGGCAACATGGACGTATAAATCACTTATACCTGTAAGAAAAAACCGCGACAACAGTGACTTAGTACTGTAATTCGACAGAAAACATACACAGATACGTACGTATACATGTAAGGTAAGTCCGACAGAGTGAGATTGCTCAAATTGCCGGTCCCAAGTATGAGGTTGCAGTAGGTTGACAGCGAACGTAAAACTTGTGAATTCATAATGAATCCGCGTAATACGTACCACATTTGTCGGAAGGTGCAAGTCACCAGTTCGTAGGTGTGAAACTAGGTGACGGAGGGTATTAAGTTGGGATGACGTAGACCTAAGATCACGTGGAAAGAAGTTGTCTAGAAAGACCTACAGTTTCTTTGAATCAATGCAGACTTGGCTGCAGATAGGGCGTAATTGAGGAAAAATTCGACCATCAGGTGCACCAGTTCTATTTTTTCGCTGGCTCATTGTCAATGGCAACATGGACGTATAAATCACTTATTCCTGTAAAAAGAAATCGCGACAACAATAACTTAGTACTGTAATTCGATGGAAAACATACTAGATTCCTGTCGATCTAAAGGAAAGAAGATACAAAAGAGCTCGAGAATCGGTATATACAGATACATATATATATATATATATATATATAAAAGGTAAGTCCGCAAGAGTGAGATTGCTCAAATTGCCGATCCAAAATCTGGATAAAGAAGGACGTTGCAGTAGGTTGACAGCTAACGTAAAACTTGTCAATTCATAATGAATCCGAATAATACATACTACATTTGTCGGAAGGTGCAAGTAGCACACATTCAACTTACAGATAGCACCAGTTCGTAGGTGTGAAACTAGGTGACGGAGGGTATTAAGTTGATGAGGTAGACCTAAAGTAGTCGAGAAAGACCTACAATTTCTTCTAATCAATGTAGATTTAGCTAGAGATAGGGCGTAACGGAGGAAAAAGATCCATATAGGTGATATCGACTAGTTGGGAATAACTTTGAGTCTTCTCAGGGGGACTTATAATATTATTATAAAAAGTCGACCTACAGACGCACAAGTTCAATTTTTTATTTGGTGTGACGATGACATGAGCTGAGCTTAAATGGAAGCTATGTTGCTCGGACTCTTCAAAAATGTCATCGCGTGCATGTCGGATCTCTCAAAAACAGTTCATTTTTTGAGGATCCAGCACGGGTGCGGAACATTTTTGAAGAGTCCGAGCAACTTAGAATGGAAGAGCAAGGATTCATATAGCCAACCAAAACTTGTTTGGGACTGACGCGTAGTTGTTGTTGTTGTAGTACACATATACAACGTAAAGTGCGTGCGCGCACACGCGAATATGGTAAGGCTACGGGATATTTAAAGCAAAGTAAGTACGTACCCATGTCTTTAGCAACCATCTTTGCCTTAGATATTAGAGCGTAACCGAGGCCATTTCTTTGCAATTCTCCAGCAACGCATACGTTACTCAAGTATCCCCTAGCAAAATCAGCTCCAATTCCCTGTTCGGATGCAGTATAACGATATAATTACTTACACAACGAGAGAGACGTTTATATATTTATACATGCAATAAGGACCGCAAATGCAGACAACGCGGCAAGTTTGAATACAACAAAACAAATGAGCAGGTATCTAACGATACCTTTGGTTTCATTCCCGTGATTTCATCCGGAAGCCTGATGCACTGGTTAACGTCCAGGGTCCCAACAACAACTAAATCCACATTATCATGAGAAAACTACAAGTAACGGAAACTGAAAAAGATTAAATGCAAAAACCAGTTGATATAATCCAAATCCATTCCTACACTAGTTGACTAGATAGCAGATACGCTAGTTGCATAAACAATCGAAGATATTTTCCTAAAGAAGGTAAAAACGCGGAGAAGAGAAGAAACAAAAACGTAAAGATTCTTACATTACAAGAAGTACTCAAATCATTCGCAACATTTGAGACTTCGGAAAATGGAAGGGTGGCGTTGATGCAAGAAACTTTTCCAAAGCCGACCCTTTTCCCAGCGATACGCTCTGTCAGCGCTTCAAACTCACGTTCAGTCAGGTACTTTGTATGATCCTAATAGAACTTGATAAGGAGGATATAACAATCAATATATACTTTAACACGATGAGAAATATTAGCAAATTTCGGCATAACACGAACACGACGAAGGACAGCTAGTCAAACAAAGATCACATTTTTCTTTAACCGGAACAGATATAGCTTTGGTAGATAAAATTACCTGATACAGGCACTAGTGGGCTATGTTGCTCGGACTCTCCAAAAATGTCAACGGGTGCGTGTCAGATTCTCCAAAAGTAGTGTATTTTTGGAGAATCCGATGCGGGTGCGGCATCAAAAGTGAAGAGTCCGCGCAACGTAGCTAGTGGGAGTACTCCCCTTGTTCCCTTAGCGTTAATTACTTATTCCCCAAATCATTTTTCAATACCTATTTTCTTAACGGGCATGTCATGTCAGAAAGTGACAAGTAAAAGCGAACGGAGGGAGTACTAGTCAAATTTAGCATTATTAATAAGGTTAGTTTCGTCTAATCAAAGCTTTCTTAAGGGTGCGTCAGGTCAACATGTCAGGTAATATGAAACAGAGGGAGTATATGTTCTATTGTCGTTTGGTTCGGAAAGAGTTATCCGAGGATAATTAATTCCACGATTAGCTATACCGAGATTAGTTATCCCACCATGTATATAGGATAATTTATCCCATCATTATGGCATAAATGATGGGATAAATAATCTCAGGACTACCTAATACCTCCAATAAAATAATCCTACACTTTATCCCGGGACTATTATACCTTATACCTCACACCAAACGACCCTTTAGGGATATTCTTGGAAAGACAATATCACAAGCTCTCACATAATGTACAAATAAATCTAAATACTAACAAAAAAGCTACTAACTTTAAAAACTTGTTCAATACGGTAGAGAAGAGAAATACCATAAAATTGAACTAGAAATTGCAATTCTTGAATACAGCAACAACATACCCAGTATATTTCAACTAAGTGGGGTCTGGGGAGGGTAAAGTGTCGCAGTCCATACCACTACCACAGATAAAGTAAAGAGATTATTTCCAATAGACCCCCGGCTCAGGATAAACAACAACATAACAAGCGAAAAACATAAAAACAAACAACAAAATAAGGTAACACATCACTAGATAATAAACGAAACAAGACACTCGAAGCGTAATGCTATGAACTATCTGTCCCAAAATCACAAACATCCCCAAAACACTACGAATAAGAAACTACAAGACACATACATAACATTATGACTACAGGTATATCGACAAACTAAGCACTCCTCCCTACTATACACTATGACTCCAGGTATATCGACAAACTAAGCACTCCTCCCTACTATACACTATGACTACAGGTATATCGACAAACAAAACACTCCTCCTTACTAGTAAAAACGCACTCCTAACTACTAATCCTCTATCTTACTCCACATCCTCCACGCTTTCCTATCAAGGGTCACGTCTTCTGTAAACTGCAACTACTCCATGCCATACCTAATCACTTCCCTCCAATATTTCTTCGGCCTACAGTACCCCATCTAAAAGCATCCATAGCAAGCCTCTCACAGTGTAATGCTATGAATTATCTATCCGAAATTACAAACATTCCCAAAACACCATGAATAAGAAACTACAAGACACATACATAACACTATGACTACAGGTATATCGACAAACTAAGCACTCCGCCTTACTATACATGACTACAGGTATATTGGCACACTAAGCACTCTTCCCTACTATACACTATGACGACAGGTATATCGACAAACTAAGCACTCTTCCCTACTATGCAGTATACACTATGACTACAGATATATCGACAAACAAAGCACTCCTCCCTACAATACACTATGACTACAGGTATATCAACAAACTTAGCACTCCTCCCTACTAGTAAGGACGCACTCCTAACCACCACTCTTCTATCCTATTCCGCATCCTCCACACTTTCCTATCAAGGGTCATGTCCTCTGTAGAAGCTGTAACAGCTCCATGTCATGCCTAATCACTTCTCTCAAATATTTCTTCGGCATCCATAGCAAGCCTCTCACAGCGTAATGCTACGAATTCTCTATCCGAAATCACAAACATCCCCAAGACACCGCGAATAAGAAACTACAAGGCACATGCATAACGCTATGACTACAGGTATATCGACAAACAAAACACTCCTCCATACTAGTAAGTACGCACTCCTACACACTAACCCTATGTCCTACTCCGCATTCTCCACACTTTCCTATCAAGGGTCATGTGCTCTGTAAGCTGTAACTGTTCCATGTCATGCCTAATCACTTCCCTTCAATATTTCTTCGGCCTACCACTACCCCATCTAAAACCATCCATAGCAAGCCTCTTAATGCTATGAATTATCTATCCAAAATTACAAACATCCCCAAAACACCACGAATAAGAGACTACAAAACACATGCATAACACTACGACTACAGGTATATCGACAAACTAAGCACTCCTCCCTACTATATACTAGGACTACAGGTATATCGACAAATAAAACACTACTCCCTACTATTACGAACACACTCCTACCTACTAACCCTTTATCCTAATCTGCGTCCTCCACACTTTCCTTTCAAGGGTCATGTCCTCAGTAAACCGCAACTGCTCCGCGTCATGCCTAATTGCTTTCCTCCACTATTTCTTCGGCCTACCACTGCCCCCATCAGAAATTGTGTAGCTAAATTCACAAATTCTTTACAGTACATTAACAAAAAGTAAACAAATTTAGTTAAGCAGAATTCAAAAATGGATCAAGAAACTCACTTGGGTGTTGACAGTTTCATTGTGAAAGCCATAAAAAGTCCTAACACGAAGACAAGAAGCAGCCCACAACTCATTTGTAGACTTAGCTTCAGTTACACTTAACAAAGATTTATCAATCAAGATTCTTGATGGTGAAGATATTTGTTGAGATGAACAAATAACAAAGGAACTAATTGGGGTATTATTATTATTATTATTATTATTGTTATTGCAATTATAATTGGATCTTTTAGGGAACAAAGAATATGAAAATGGTGTGAAGAGAATTGCCATTTCTTGATTTTTTTTATTTTTGTGTGTTTGGTTTGTTATGGTCCAAGCTTTTTCAATAGCTTACTTCTGATTTGGATGATTCCAAGTAGATACTCAATTGTAACACTTTTCTTTTCTTTTCTTTTAGGGGTTGTTTGGTTAGGAAACAATTTATTTCGGGATTAGCTATTCTATTTCAAAAAAGAGATAAAAATATTAGTATTATAATTTTGGGATAACTAATTTCGTGATAAAGTATTTCCATGAATTTTATTTTAATCAAACATGGGATAAGTTCATCTTATAATTAATCCCGAGATCAATTATTTGTTATCCGTCCTACCAAACGACCCCTTAAATTTTTAGTGGTCGTTTGGTAGGAGGAATAAGTGCTAAGGAGTGTGCAAAAATCGAACCAACCAATAAATCGAATCGATTAAAACGTTATTGGTTTATTATTGTTGGGTTATTGGGTTAACGATTTTTTAATGATTTTATAAAAAAAAATATTGGGTTATTGGTTTGGTTTCGATTTTTTTATTGGGTTATTGGGTACACCGATAATCCAATAAGAATATTCCAAATTACATTTTACCCCTACCTTAAGCGTGAAGATTCTTGTAAAATAAAACACATCATGTCGAATTTTTGCTGCAACTATGATTTCGTTTCTTTTCTTGTTAGTTGCTACTATTTCTATTTTATGCATATTTTTTTATCGGTTAAACCGAAAATTGAACCGTTATATCTTATTGGTTTTGTTATTGGTTTAGCATATTTAAATTAAAAATCGATAACCGATAATATATAAAACCGAAACTGAACCACCCGATGCACACCCCTACTAACAACAACAACAATACATCTAGTGTATTTTTTTAAAGTGGGGTTTGAGAGGGTAAAGTGCATGCAGTCCATATCACTACCTTAGATGAAGTAGAGAGGTTATTTTCGATAGACCCCCGACTTAGGACAAATAACAATAATTTTGAGATAAAGGCTAAGGGATAGTTTATTTTGAGATTATTTCGTGTTTGGTTGGAATCACTCGTTACGGGATCAGTTATTTCAAAACTATAGTGTTATTTTTGTTTCTTTTTTAGGATGGGATAACTAATCTCGAGATAACTTGTTTTCCAACCAAAACGACTCCTAAACGAGAACTTGATATAAAGAAAATTGAATTAAATAATAAGTGATCTCACTCCTACAAGATTTGTGTATATTCTAGCCTTCTCATATCTCATTTTTACTAAAGGGCCCAAATGGTTAGATTGGTTGGGCTTTTTTTTTTTCTTTCTTTTTGTAATGTTACAGCATTTCAAAATCCGGCCCAATTAGACAGGTTGATTGAAAATCGGCCCAATAGCCCAAAACAAGCTTTCATCAAATTTACAAAAAAAAAAAAAAAAAAGATTAGTAAGTTTTGATTATATTTCAAAATGTGCATAGTAATAGCACATTTGATTTTAAAATATAGCAGAATATATGCATCCACATCCATATAATATCTCATTCTAATTGAATATCACGAGAATACAGGATTGTAACTGTATGTGTATGTATATGTAGCTAATTGTATGTATATATATATATATATATGCATGTGTCACGAGAGTACAAGATTGTTGCCGTAGGTGTGTGTATGTGTAGCTAAACGTATAACTGTATATATGCACGTGTCATGAGAATACAAGATTGTAACCGTAGATGTGTGTGTATGTGTGTAGCCAACTATATATGTATATATGCATGCGTCACGAGAATGCAAGATTGTAATCGTAGGTGTATGTATGTGTAGCTAAATGTATATATTTATATATATATATATATGTGTGTGTGTGTGTCACGAGAATACAAGATTGTAATCGCAAGTGCGTGTATGTGTAGCTAACTGTATATGTATATATGCATGTGTCACGAGAATACAAGATTGTAACCGTAGGTGTATGTATATGTATATGTAGATAACTGTTTATGTACATATGCATGTGTTACGAGAATACAAGATTGTAATCGCAGGTGCGTGTATGTGTAGCTAACTGTATATGTATATACGCATGTGTCACGAGAATACAAGATTGTAACCGTAGATGTGTGTGTATGTGTGTAACTAACTATATATGTATCTATGCATGCGTCACGAGAATGCAAGATTGTAATCGTAGGTGTATGTATGTGTAGCTAAATGTATATTTATATATATATATATGTGTGTGTGTGTGTGTGTGTGTCACGAGAATACAAATTTGTAATCGCAGGTGCGTGTATGTGTAGCTAACTGTATATGTATATATGCATGTGTCACGATAATACAAGATTGTAACCGTAGGTGTATGTATATGTAGCTAACTATATATGTATATATGCATGTGTTACGAGAATACAAGATTGTAATCATAGGTGTATGTATGTATAGCTAACTGTATATGTATATATGCATGTGTTACGAGAATACAAGATTGTAATCGTAGGTGTATGTATGTGTAGCTAAATGTATATTTATATATATATATATGTGTGTGTGTGTGTGTTACGAGACTACAAGATTGTAACCATAGGTGTATGTATGTATAGCTAACTGTATATGTATACATGCATGTGTTACGAGAATACAAGATTGTAATCGTAGGTGTATGTATGTATAGCTAACTGTATATGTATATATGCATGTGTTTTCAAAGCAAAAATTGAATCTACGTATTTTCAGCATAACTAATTCCGAAGTAACTTTTTTTTAACCAAATTATGAATGTTTAAAATAAGAAATCTTATTCGATTATGAATGTCTAATCAAAGTTCTTACCTTTTTCCTTTTTAACAGGTCCCTAGTGGAATATAATTGCTTTTTTCTTCAATTAATTTTCCACTATACTTTTTAATCTATAAAAATTATTGTCAGACTGATTATACATGTTTCCCAATGTAAAAACTCTGAAAAAGAAATAACAAGACATACTTTTATTTTTATGTGAATTGAAAACTCACTTACACTCTTATCTGGTCTACTATTTATTTAATACATTAAATAGTGTACTATTTAGCAAAAAAAAAAATCAGTTTTTTTTTTGTAAAGGTGTTTTATGTTTTACTTAACCCTAAATTATCACAAAATCTTCTTTGGTTGTGTAGATTTATTCATTGTAATATTGTGTTATTAATGGTGGAAAAGGAAAAAAAAAAAAAAGAAACTAATAATATAATACCATTGTGCATTTAGTAGTATATGTTAATTTGTTTTTCTTTCACGTAAAAAGTGATGGTTAGATCGACTTTATTGTATACATGAGAGCAAAATGTTGATCACTGGTCAGTTAAGAACTCTTATATTTAATTTAGATAATAAAATTACGATGGATGCGTGGACATATTAGGAGCGATAATTAAGATTAGAAATGAGGATATCTGAGAGAAGATGGAAATGGACTCCTCGGTGGCCGACAAGAAGAGGGCGCGGTGAGATTAAGATGATTTGGACACGTGAAAAAAGATGCACAAATATCCCAACGAGGAGGTATGGGAGGTTGGATATAGTGGGTAAAGATAGAAGTAGACAAAAGAAATACGGGAGAAAGGTGATTAGCAGGGGCGGACCGAGCCCTTTGGCAGGAGGTTCATCCTCATCTACCTCCACGAGGTAAAAGTAAAATTTCGATACACTTTCCATATCAATGGCGGACCCAAGATTTAAACGTTGTGGGTACTTCGGAGGTTCGAATACACATATTAACACCTAAATCTTTAAGGTTTCGACTGGAAATCAAGGACCCAACTATTTTGATTTCGTGGGGTGCTTTTTTCCATTTCATATCAATTTTTTATACGTTTTTTAGATAATTCTATTTCGGATCGAGTTTAATGAATGTCAGAACACCACCAATTTATGAGACTACACTAATATATATTGATAAGTAGATATAACGACTATTGTTATTTATTACGTAGTACTTATATATATACTTCTAGATTGAGAATAAAATTTACTGTTTTACTAGCTAGTCAAAAGGTCTAATGAAAATGACTACACAAACATTAAATGTTTCTTTATTATTTATTTTTTTCATTTATTACGAGTTCGATTCACTAGTGGAGTCAGAATTTTCACTAAAGAGTACTTTAAAATATGACGGAATAAACATATATGAAGAAGTTGAAGGAGTTTAAAATCTACTATATATACATAAAAAATAATTTAAATCAGGTATAAATAATATAATTTTATGCAGAAAGAAGTTCGAATGAACCCCTCGGCCTTGTTGGCTCCACCCCTAGTTTTATCATGTAATTTGAAGCTTAAATTTGAAATTTAAATTTAAAATCACCATTTGGTTATTACATTTCACCAAAACTTCAATTCTAATTCAAAATTTTGAATTCAAATATGAAATTTTACTAAACTGAGTTATTTGATTTTCAGGCGAAACCTTAATGGTTTGGGTGTTAATATTAGTTTTTGAATCTCCCGAGTACTCATGACCCTTAAATCCTGGATCCACCACTGATTATATGCAACGCAAGGTCCAGAAAATGACCGGACCATAAGCGTCTATTATATTCTACCAGATGTTGTTTCGCGGCTTGAACCCATGACCTTCTATTCATAGGACAACAACTTTATCAGTTGCTCGAAGGCTTCGATCCCCTCCATATAAGAGATTAATCTGGAAAAGATAAAATATACACAGACCTTAATTATATCCATTTCGTGAACATACAGAAGTTGTTTCCGATAAACCTAATATTTTAATTTGATCACAACACATGTGATAAGTAGTCCAAAACATGACTAACACTACAAGCAAACTTCATTTTTTTTCAAAAAAAAAGGTGCAGAATCATATTTATGATAAGTCTTCACATATCACTTCATTGCATACATTTGGCAAATGTCGAATTCTTTTCGATTAGTTTTTCTTTAAATTTTCACCCCTCTTCTTGAAAATCCTGGCTCCGCCTCTGGTCAATCCATGACGTTCTAATCACATGACAACAACTTTATCAGTTACTCGAACACTCTGATCCACTCCATATAAGATCGACCTGGAAAGATAAAATATACACAAACCTTAATTATACCCATTTTGTGAAGATACAGAAGTTGTTTTATTCGATAAATCAAATATTTTAATTTGATCACAACACATGTTTGTTCGTATATAGTAGACGTTGAATCCCTTTAATTTATTCGTATATTTATTTTTAAATTTTTTTTTATTAAAATTCTGACTCTGTCACTGATGAAAAATAGTACAAAACATGACCAACACTACAAGCAAACTTCAGAATAATATTTATGAGAAGTCTTTCATATATCACTTCACTGCATGCATTTGGCAAATTAAAAAATATTACTTGGAATATACACATATATATAAATAAGAAAAAGACATGCATGCATGCAGAGTGATTTTTTCTTTTTAAGACAATTCAGAGGGAGTTTGCGTATAAAAGATAGTAAACAGTTGTAATTAATTAATTAGTACTTACTTTTACTATTTTGAGATACTACTGCTATAACCTATAGTACTCTTAAGGGTTGTTTGGTTGGGAAATTGTTATCCCAGAATTATCTGGGATAACTTATCCCACCATGTATATGGGATAAGTTATTTCATCACTATGAGAAAAATGGTAGGATAAGTTATCCCACCATGGATTAATCCTTCCAACTAAACGAGGGATAAAGTGATCTTTTATTTTATCCTAGAATTATTTATCCCTGGGATAACTTATACCTCACACCAAACGGCCCCTTATTCATAAATCCCATCATGGATCCTCTCATAAATTAGTTTGATTTTTATTGAGCCGACGGCAGAGGCAGAGTCAGAATTTCAACTCAGAAGGATTCAATATTTGAAAAAAATCTAGTCGAAGGAGGTTCAACACCTATTATAGATGGATACAAAATTATTCTAATCATGTATAAATAATATATTTTTGCGTCAAAGCGGGTTTGAATGAATTCCTGGCCAAAGGGCTAGCTCCGCCTCTGACCGAGGGTCTATCGGAAGCAAACGCTCTCCTTTACTTATGAGGTAATTGTGCGGACCGCATATATTCTATCATTTCCAAATTTCACTGTGTGGTAATACACTGAGGGGTCGTTTGATAGAAGGGATTAAAAAAATAATCCTGGAATAAAGTTTGGAATTAACTTTATCCCATATTTGATATAAAATATTATTTAATTTCGAGACTATTTTATCCCACTATTTGTAATAAAATGATGGGATTATAATACCATTCCATGAGAAGGGAGTGATAAAATAATCTCATAAAATATCCTTACTAATTATCCCATCCAGTATACTAAACGACCCGCGAGTATATTATTGTTGTTGGTCAATTTTTATTTTTTTTGGAGAAAATAATACAAATGGTCCTTTGAGATAGATTTAATGGGAATTATAAAAAATATTAGGTGATCTCTGTCCTTCGACCGAGCATTTTATGGTAATCTATTCTTTATACAATAGCTTGTAAATCACACATAAATACAAATCGCAGTAACACAGTTTCATGAGACGAACTCATGAAAGAACGACAGACAGATATTAGTGTAGACACGTAAAATTTATTGGGTCAAATTCATATAAAATTTGAATTTTGCCCATATTTTATTGGGTCTAAAATCATTTTGGGCTATAAAAATAATAAGCCCATTTTATTCCTCATCAAGGACTTCAAGGTCCATCCCACCTTGAGGCCCGAATTTATGCCACGTGTCAAGTGACGTGGTATCTCAGTCAAATTAAAGACCAATGAGGCAAGGTCACACACTCAAATGATGTGGCAATCCAAGTCAAGTTCAAGAGCCAATGAAACATCGTCAAGTGTCCCAAATGACATATTCTTGGCCAATCACAAGCAACTTATCACATAACACTTGTGATAAATTTAAAAATTAAATGGACCAATCAGAATAAGGCAGAAGAGGTTATTTACACTTGGACTGTCTACCTCCTACAACTATAAATAGGAGGGTCACATAATTTTCTGGGGTCATTCTCCAAACATTAGAGAAAGCTCATACACAGCTCTTCAAAGAATTGACTTACGGAGTTCTGCCCGGAATCAACTCGACAAGCCGAAGTGTTGTCTGATATTCCTGGAGATCCAAACGCATCAACTCAATCAACTCGACAAGCCGAAGTGCTGTCTGATATTCCTGGAGATCCAAACGCATCAACTCGACAAGCCGAAGTGTTGTCTGATATTCCTAGAGATCCAAACGCATTTCTAGGAGGCTCAAATCAACCGGAAGTTCGAGAATTAAGCTACAAAAGGCCCTCGAATCACGGAAAAGATCAAGAATCGAGAGAATAACGAAATTGTACTCACAAAATCCATTTAAATAAAATCATTCTTTTTGTTTATTTTATTTTTGCTTGCAGTTAATTTTCAGCTTTAAGAAAATTTGTTACAAACAATTAGATTCGATCGCAATTCTCCTACGTGCAGGACCCACCTTTCAACCACTCAATCATCCCGTTGCGAACAATTTAGCCATGTTATTATACCAAGCTTCTCACTTCTTTTTTTTACCAGTAATTAACAGGTAAATTCGAGTCCCCATGCATGGCATTGGTAATTGAATTTATCTTTTTTCTTTTTTACTGAATTCCTTCTTATTCTCTCTGCTTTTTTCTCTATTAACATATTTAACGTAAGTTAGAAGGTAAAAGATATGTGTTGACAGAAATAGTTACTGCACTTGCAAGTGATACATAGCTATTTAAAGCGCGGAGCTAGAATTTTAATTTTATAAATTTTAAATAATAATAATTAAGTTATAATTGAATATACTTTTTTCGTCTTAAATTGTTTATAGTTTTTTATATATTATTTTTTTAATTAGGAGGATTTTTTAAAATTATTTTACCCTCATTTACGTATTAAGATATAATATCTCTTAGTTAAATATATTTACTCTATTAATGTGTTTGTAATTTTCAAAAACAATTAATACAAAGGATAAAAAAAAAGCTAATTTTAACTATAATTTTAAAAAATAAATAATTTGAGACAATTATTTTTTAAAAATTATGGTAATAATTTGAAACATAGGGAGTCATATATTTAAATATATGCAAACTTAGAGATGAGCGTCCATTAGAAAACAACCTCTCTAGCTATTTTCTTATAATAGAAATAAAATTATGTATACATCGTTCTTTTGAAACTCTATATTATAAAATTATGCTAAATATATTATTATTATTATTAAGTAAATTTTTTAATACGAATAAATTATTTTAAAAAAAAATTATTAGATTCAGTCGAACCCGTAGACAAGCTTCTAGCTTCACACCTAATGGCTATAGCTGCCTTGTTTTGTCACTTCTTACATTACTTTCTTACATCATTAATTCTTTTCTCTATATTTACTTTAAAAAAAAAAAAACTCACGTGGATTAAAAACCTATAAAAATTTGGGAATGTGAATTTATGTTGTATATGTTATCTGGAATAAAATGTGAGATTAACTTTATTTTATATTTGATTTGAAGTATTATTTATGACTATTTGTTTTATCATTTATTCTAAGCTAGTGGAGTTACTATATCATATAAAAAATGAGATAATATAATTCCATAAAATATAATATCCCAACTCATAAAATATTTTACTTATCCCATAAATTATACCAAATAACAAAAAAAAAATGTTATTAGCAAAAGTAAAATATTATTATATACAATATTTTTTTTATAATATTGATTGTCTCGATATCTTTTTGCAATTATAATAAAATTCCTAATATATAAAAGAGCCTTGGAAGCTGGTGAAGGTCGTCCAACCAGCTTCCAAGGGCAATTACATCCTTTCAGTAAAATAATTATACGTATTAGACTTCAGATGATACACATGTAAGTAGTGAAAACAAAGTCGCCTTCTTAATTTCAAAGTAATTGCCGGAAAAAAATAATAATGTAATGGTTTTGTTTATCGACAGCTTGCCACACTCAGGGTCGGGGCTACCCTTTGCCGAGGGGGTTCGGATCAGCAAAAAATTATGCTATATAATATATATGCATGAATAAAATTATTTTCTATGTATAAATATTAGATATTGAACCCCCTTCGGTTAGTTCGTATGTTCACTTATGAATCCTTTTAGTAAATATCCTGGCTCCGTTTCAGGTTGCGACTCCATCACCCCGTGAGTTCTCTTCCGTCAACGTTTTATTTTTCTGTTTCATTGTTTATGATTTATTCTTGTATCGTTATAAAAAATATATAACGATGTAACATAACTTGAGAAGTCAATCGATTTCTCCAAAAAAAAAAAAAAAAGTCCTTTATTTGTATTAATTTTTTTTTATCAAATATGCAAGTATTTTAATGTGACTTATTAACTACGATGATTATAATAAGTGTTATAACAGTTTAAAATCTATAAACTTTAAATTTTAACTACACTTTGATCTTCAATACAACTTACTACGTATACGGCAAGTTAATTGTATTTTAATTGCTATCACATGATAACTTGTATTGATAATATAATTATTATTTGTTTTACTATATATGTCAGCATTTAATTTAAATCCAAAAATAAATACTTATTTTATAAATTTTACATTATTATATGAGTCCTAGTTACAACTTGCATGCATGACCTAGTCTATATTATAGGGTATATATATATATATATAAAGAAGGGATTATCAGAATTTCATTTATTTCTGATCAGTCTACTTATTTGATTAAAAATAAATAAAAAATAAAATAAAAATAAAATGTCACCTGTACTTTTATTTTATTTTTCTCCTCTATATAAACAACAATCCATCTCTTCATAAATCCATCAATCTTATTCACCTTCTATCACTTCATCACATCATACTATAATTTCAAAAAATATTTATATATTATCTCTTAATATATAAAAAAAAAATCATGTATTCAATTTTTATCATATTACTAGTAAATATATATTCATTTTCTTTTTATTTTGAACGAGATAAGTATTCATGTTCGTTGACGAGTAACAATGAAGATGACTTTCTGAGAATTGAACGGTTGTAGGTCTTTGTCGGTGCTATCCTCGCTGAGCTTGTGTTTCTTGTTTTTTTCGTTTCTCGTATTTTTTTTGTTTTGCTTTTTTTCTTGACCTTGCAAGGCTTTTCTCGAGTTCTTGCTCGAGTTTTTTTCTTTTTCGTTCTTTTTATGCAGTTCAAATCTCCCATCTTTTCTTTCTTTAGCTATTCCTTCTGAGCTTGAGTCTGGAAGTCGTTCATTATTTCTAATAATGATCGATGAAGAAAAAAAAATATTACGAGTTTCGTTCAGAAAAATATTATATGAGAGAAGACAAAGCTAGTTGTTCTTCATTATTTTGTTAGTATTTATTTTTCTTTTTTTTTAATTTATAGTTTGGATATAATGTGGTATTATTGTATCAGGAACTTCTTATCAATGTGTATGTAATATAAATATTGTGATTGATGTAGTTTTTGACTGATTCTCTTTGTTTTCAATTTTGAATTCGAGAATTATTTATTTTTTATTTTAAATTTAAAAAGATAGCAATGATTATATGTGTGCATCAATGATCGATTTGATTTTATATATGTTAAACCAATAACAAATTAATAAGATATTTTTATTGATTTTCGATTTATCGGTTTTTAGTTTTTATCGGTTCGATTTTCTGTTTAACTGATAAAAAAATACTCATTAAATAGAAATAATAGTAACTAACATGAAGAAAAATTGAATCCTAGTTATAACTAAAAATTCTACATGATGTGTTTTAATTTACAAGAATCTTCAAGTTTGAACTAAATGTTGTTGGGAGAATTTAAGAGTTTTGTTAATTTATATAATTAAAGAGAAATTAAGATATATATATATTCTTATTGGGTTATCGGTTTACCCAATAACCCAATAATTTTTTTTTATAAAATCATTACAAAACCCACTAACTCAATAATAATAAATCAATAATATTTTTATCGATTTGATTTATCGATTGATTTGACTTTTGCACACCCCTAATAATTATATGAACCAAAAGAAAAATGCACTTGAAACTACTTGTAGGAAAATTGACATGCAGGGCCTAATAATAATTACATCTCAATTTCAAGAAAACTTGTTAAATTTAAATATATTATAGAATATTTGTTCAAAATTGTATATTTTAGCTTAAATTTGTAAACCTATATTCCCTATACTCATACCTTTTTCATTTGCAATTTTCTCTAATGGTAAAAAGGCAGCTCGATGTACTAAAACTTTCGATATGTGTGAGGTTCGGGGAAAGGTTGGACCATAAAAGTCTATTTTTACGGTTTAAAATTATGACGATAATTTTATCATATACTTATAATATATGGTATGAAATTTATTTTCATTTAAAATTTGTGAAATAGTGAGGTTGTCAAATCTAGAGATAGCAATTTCTGCCAATTAAAGACAGTACAATTTATTTATTTATTTATTTATTTATTTATTTTAGTCCTTTTTGCATTTATTAAATATCGAATCAATTCACATGTTTCATTTTTATTTACTTGTACTTTGTGTAAAATAGGACTAAAGTACTTCATTTTTGTACCTTGAAACACTATGTTAAACTGTTTAATTTTAAAAAGTATTAATTGAGTAGGCCAGCTTGAAATTTGTGGTCAATATTATAATGAAAGAAAAAAAAAAGGCGTAATACATAAATAAGTAAAAAATTAAATAGGAAGATTAAGTTAAAGTGTGTGTTTATGTATTATTATCGAAAAAAAAAACCTTAAATTAGATTTTAAGAGTAAAGTTAAATCTATTTCTTATATGCTAATTCAATTATACTAATTTCTCTTTTTCTATTAAAATACATATCGATCGATTTACTGGGAAAATAGACGAGCCTTGAACGACAGAAATTCTTACTTGAAATTTCTAATTAAAAAACTATTAAAAGACAAGAATTTCAATAAAACGCGTTGTCAGAAATTCATCGAAATTTGACTCATCGATAGTATTTTTCATGAATTTCCAACAAGTTTTCACCTTTTACCAATGTTCAAAAATACAGTGAAATGATTATTTTTTTCTATTCACAAAGTAAAACCTAGAAATTTTCACTGTATTTTTCATTGTAATTTTACTATTTGAATTTTGTCCTAATTCTAAGTTTTTTTTTCTTGTGAACTTATAGTCAATGACAGTCTATTGTCTGTTGTCTGTCATTTTCTGTTCGATAAAATTTGTGAAAAATTTAATAATACAATTAAAATTACCCATTTGATATGATTTGTGAATAATTTAACGAAATAGTAAAACGAATATAGTTCCATAGTCATAGTTGTCAATATAAACTCGTGAATAAGGCAGGATTTATTGATCCAACAGAAGTTACGTGAATAATTAACAAGATTAGAAAGACGATAAGATTAACAAAAAGTTACACCCAATGTGACAAAACTCATGAATCAAGATAAGATTTGTGAACAATTTAATAATACAGTCAAAATTACGTATCCGACATGAAACTTAACGAAATAGTAGAACGAATATAGTACCATAATTATAGTTGTCAATTAAAGCTCGTGAACAAGGCAGGATTTATCGATCCAACAGAAGTTACGTGAATAATTAACAAGATTAGAAAAACGATAGAGTAACAAATTACGCCCCACGTGACAAAACTTGTGAATCAAAATAAGATTTGTGAACAATTTAATAATACAGTCAAAATTACGTATCCGACATGAAACTTAACGAAATAGTAGAACGAATATAGTACCATAGTTAGAGTTGTCAATTAAAACTCGTGAACAAGGCAAGATTTGTCGATCCAACAGAAGCTACGTGGATAATTAACAAGAATAGTAAGACGCTAAGAGTAGCAAAAAGTTACGCTCCACGTGACAAAACTTGTGAATCAAGATAAGATTTGTGAACAATTTAATAATACAGTCAAAATTACGTATCCGACATGAAACTCGACGAAATAGTAGAACGAATATAGTACCATAGTTATAGTTGTCAATTAAAACTCGTGAATAAGGCAAGATTTGTCGATCCAACAGAAGTTACGTGAATAATTAACAAGAGTAGAAAGACAATAGAGTAACAAATTACGCCCCACGTGACAAAACTTGTGAATCTAAGATAAGATTTGTGAACAATTTAATACTACAGGCAAAATTACGTATCTGACATGAAACTTAACAAAATAGTAGAACGAATATAGTACCATAGTTATAGTTGTCAATTAGAACTCGTGAACAAGACAAGATTTATCGATCCAACAGAAGTTACGTGAATAATTAACAAAATTAGAAAGACGATAAGAGTAACAAAAAGTTACGCTCCACGTGACAAAACTCGTGAACAAGATAAGATTTGTCCCTCGAGCGAAACTAGTGAACGATCTAACAAGATAGATGAGATCAAGATAGTATCAGAGTCGCATCATGATCTGATAAAACTCGTGAACAATTGAACAAGCGTAAATTTTTCATTATTTGTGCAAATTTCTAGTTAAAATCCTCCCATATCGAGCTTTATTCGGATTAATCGAGCCAGTGAATTCTAGACACCGACATTTGCACATCATCATGAAAACACACTTATCTAAAAAGGACATTGTTAATCGCGACAAATCTTACCGCTCTAGTATGCGATATTTGAGTCGAAGGTCTTTCGGAAACGATCTCTGTACCTCGACAAGATAGGGGTAATTCTGCATACACTCTACCTCGAATCTACAGACTGCACCTACGGAATTTCACTAAATTTATTGTCGTTGTTAAGTACAACAAAATCTCAATAAAAATGAATTGATTGGAACTCAAAAATATCATCATAATTCAACAAGTGGGGTCTAGCCATCTAGGGAAGATAAAGCATATGTAGACCTGACCTCTTACGTTGAGAGGTACAGGTTGTTTCCAATATACCTTCGGCTCAAGAAAATGCATATCAAGCAAATCGAAAAAGAAATGACGCCTTGAAAGGCAGAGGTTGTTTCCGATATACCTTCGATTCGAAAAAAAACATATCGAGCAGATCGAAAAAGAAATAACGCCTTGAGAGGTAGAGGTTGTTTCCAATATACCTTCGGCTCAAGAAAATGCATATCAAGCAGATCGGAAAAGAAATGGCGCCTTGAAAGGCAGAGGTTGTTTCCGACATACCTTCGACTCGAGAAAAAACATATCGAGCAGATCAAAAAAGAAATAACGCCTTGAGAGGCAAAGGTTGTTCCCGATATACCTTCCGCTCAAGAAAAAACATATCAAGCAGATCGAAAAAATAATAATGCCATGAGAGGTAGAGGTTGTTTCCGATATACCTTCTGCTCGAGGAAAAATATATCAAGCTGATCGAAAAAGAAATAACGCGCCTTGAGAGGTAGAGTCTGTTTCCGATATACCTTCTGTTCGAGAAAAAACATATCAAGTAAATCGAAAAAGAAATAACGTCATGAGAGGTAGAGGTTGTTTCCGATATACCTTCTGCTCGAGAAAAAACATATTGAGCAGATCAAAAAAGAAATAACGCCTTGAGAGGCAGAGGTTGTTCCCGATATACCTTCCGCTCAAGAAAAAACATATCAAGCAGATCGAAAAAAAAAATAATGCCATGAGAGGTAGAGGTTGTTTCCGATATACCTTCTGCTCGAGGAAAAATATATTGAGCAGATCGAAAAAGAAATAACGCGCCTTGAGAGGTAGAGGTTGTTTCCGATATACCTTCTGCTCGAGAAAAAACATATCGAGCAGATCGAAAAAAAAATAACACCATGAGAGGTAGAGGTTGTTTTCGATATACCTTCTGCTCGAGGAAAAACATATCAAGCAGATCGAAAAAGAAATAACGCGCCTTGAGAGGTAGAGGTTGTTTCCGATATACCTTCTGCTCGAGAAAAAACATATCAAGCAGATCGAAAAAGAAATAACGCCATGAGAGGTAGAGGCTATTTCCTATATACCTTCTGCTCGACAAAAAACATATCAAACAGATCGGAAAAGAAATAACGCCATGAGAGGCAGAGGTTGTCTCCGATATACCTTCCGCTAGAGAAAAAGCATATCAAGCAGATTAAAAAAGAAATAACGGAAGCAAAGAAACTAAAAACTAAGTTGCTTGGACTCTTCAAAAATGTCACGGGTGCGGGTCAATTCCTTCAAAAGTAGTACATTTCGGAGGATCCCATACGAGTACGACAACATTTTTGAAGAGTCCGAGCAACTTACACTAAAAAAAAGGTCAGACAAAGAGGCATAAAATAGAGAACAACAATAAATAGCAGCCCAAATTCTTTTGCATTTCACTTATATAACATATTATTTACATGCCAAACTTCATATAGATGAAATATTTCAATTACATTTTAGTGGACAATACTCAAAGAGGTATATAAACAAAAGATTTTTTGAATAAATAAGAACCAAAAAATAATTTTATTTAAAAAAAGAAAAAGAAAAAAAAAGATGTGAACAAATAGTTCCATGCACACTTCAGCAACTGCTTCCAGTTTCTACAGATTGGCTGAAGGAACACAACCATCTTCTAGCTTCGACGTTTGACGTTGATCGCCTAAAGGTCGATCGTGAACATCGAGTTAGATGTTCTCGGTCACCGGTTCTTGGAACTAAAGATGGACTCGTGTCTGGAGTTCCCATACAAAGACCTGGGCTGAACTTCAATGCCGGGAGCTTTTGGCAGCTTAACGAGCGGAAGGAAGAGCCGAGAGGGGAGAGCCGGGTGCAGTATAAGTCCGGCTTGCAGAAAGGCGTTTCTAACGTAGTTGGTTCTTGTCCGTCGGCTGTACAGGAACAAAAAGGCAACGATAGACTCGTTCTTCCTGCTTCTTTGATGATTGGGGTCGTGTGCGCCAGCTTAATGAATGAAACAATGCCGTGTCGGCATAAAGGGCAAGGAATCGAGCCTGGCGGGCCGTGGGCTACGGTTGATGTGCTACTGGTGGAACATAGGTACAACGCACAGCGCGTGCAGAACTCGTGAAAACAACCTGCAGAACATGGCAAGCATTAGGTACTGCATCAACCTGTGTTGCTCGGACTCGTCAACGGATGCGTGTCGGATTCGCCAAAAATAGTGTATTTTTAAAGAATCCGACACGGGTGCGGCATCGAAAGTGAAGAATCTGCGCAACTTAGGGTAAAACGCTAAAAATGAAAAAAAAGCTATATCATCATATAAGCTTCCATTCTGAAATATACGAGAAGATAAACTAATGGACAAATCTTAAAAAAACGATAAATCTAGATAGCACGAAAAAGATCAAGAGGAACAGTTAACGTAATCAATCATTCCGATGATATCAAGCAGTTCACATGTAGATTGCAGATTTAAGCTAAGTTGCTCGGACTCTTCAAAAATGTCTTCGGGTGCATGTCGGATCCTCCAAAAATAGTGTATTTTGAAGAGTCCGAGCAACTTAGGATTTAAGTATATGAAAATGGCATCAGAAAAAAGAACCTCCAGCGTTGAGCATATTATATATCACGATGCTGAAATTTCAAGAACTTCCGGAGTTCCAACGCAACGTGAAGAAGGAACACTCTATCCAGCAAAGGAAAGTACTGTTGAATGAGAGAGCATCATTTCATAGTTTTAATTCTCGGAGTTACATGTCCACAACTCGTGAGTAGTTTAATTTCATTTACGCGTCAATTGGAAGTAAAAGAATAAAACAAAAAAGTACTATATTTGTAACAGATTTGATTCAAACAAATTATCAACTATTTCACGTTAAGCTTCTACGTATTATCAAGCAGTTTCAGAAAGACGCACCTTCTGCAGCAACAGTACACTTCCTTTCCAGACAAACGACACAAGGATCTAAACACGACGAGTGTGAATCAATCGTTCTCCATCCGCATTCTCTGCAGAAATGATAACTTATTTTCAGAATTCTCATCCCCGAGCCTTATCAGTATGTAACTTACAAACGGAATACCGAAAGAGAACGATATTCAATTAAAAGAAATAAGAAAATAGAAAACTGGAAATAATGATTTTTCACCATCTTATCAAGAAGATCAGATACTGGTACGAGGCAAGTATATCAAATAAATCGACTCAATTATTAATGTTATCCGTGCCAAATTTTGGAAATGCGTCGTAATAAAGAGCCATTCAGATGTAGAATACGGCTTGGAGCACGTTTGGATTTAGAAACTTATGGGAGTCAACATGTCCTAAATACTTCCATAAAGCCGAAGATGTGCATACCATAAATCTGTCGATGGTTGCAAGTCAGATCATCCAAAAAATAGTTCATCTTTTGAGGATTTGACATAGGTGTGGCAACATTTTTGGAAAGTCCGAGCAACATAGGTTCGTGGTAAATCTTTCACAACAATTTGATTTGTCTTCTTTATTCTACCTCGCACCACAACCCGATAAAACCCAAACAACAACAACAACAACATACCAATGTATTCCCACAAAGTGGGGTCTGGGGAGGATAAAGTGTACGCAGTCCATACCACTACCACAGATGAAGTAGAAAGGCTGTTTCCGACCGACAAAACACAAAAAAAAATTAAAAACATAGGCATACACAACAAATCTTCTGGACACCGATAGTCTGTTGACAAGATATTTCCCTTTGAAAATAGTCTTCAGATAGTTACCAATCGCCAATGAGTCAATTTTCAAGAATCTACTTCCTTACCGTCACCAGCGCGTGAAAACCCATAAGACAATGCAGGAGTTCACCAAAGGCTCTATCCTCGGTCAATTAAAACAACATCCAGTGAAAAATTTAGAGTAGAATTTGAGGTAAAGTGGCGGACAACAGCCCAAAGAGCAACATCATCGCACTTAAGTTGTTAAAACATGTTCCACAAAGACAGCTTCTTCCTTAAACATAATGAGATACATAAAATTAAAAAAAAAACGATAGCATCTAATTCCCTTGTACGCAAGGCGGGCGGTAGCACTGCAGCAATAGCATTGAATCGTAAATTGACAGACAAAGAAAATAACGGAGAATGGAAAATAAGATGAAATGAGTCATTATAATGTGAAATTGACGAATGAGCATCGCCGAGTCCAATCAATAATACTTAGCCCGACTTACCGAGCAATCTTCACTATACTCATAAGAGGGAGGCATAAGAATGATGAAGGAAGAGGACGTGGTTGCTTTTCTGGACGAGCACTTAAAATATCCTCCAGCCCATCTCTATGCCATGATCGAGCAACCATCAACGGGGTCCACCTTAAAACACGTAAAAGAAAATATGCAAGTTAGAAGATTTATCTAAGGTGGCATGATAGAACTACTAGCAGAATTGCTATACGAGAACTACGTTGAAAAAAAAAAATTGAAAGACTGGTACATGATCTCACTAGTCTTTCCAAATTCTATTTTCTGCAGAACTACATAGTATGAAAACGATAACCAAATCCTCAAAGTTCAAAAAGATATAAAATGCAATAGGACTTTATTAGTTGCTTAATGACAAGTCCATAGTAGCAAGACAGTAATGGACTCGCTAAAGTTGACATACGTTATAATTAGTGTCCTTCAGTTAAGGAAGAAAAGTAATTTATTATCTATTAGCATCTGGAGATTCATCATAATAACTGAGTATCCACTTCGTGCATGAAAAGAACGCGAAGGAATCCATTCCGTAAAAATCCTCCACATCACGGCCATAAACTGAACATAATATGCTTGAGAAACGTAGACAAACTTCTGCACTTCTCCAAACGAGAAAAGCATAGTAAGTAAGCATGCACTCTATCACTCGTGATCGGAAATAATGATTCTTCATACAGGAACATGCAACAAATGCGACTAAAGAGTCCAGAATGCAGAATAGTCCATTAAAATCAACATGGAGAGGAAGTATGTATAAGCTAAGTTGGTCAGACTCTAAAAATATTGCCGCGCCCATGTCGGATCCTTCAAAAATATACTATTTTTGGAGGATCCAACACGCATACGTAGACATTTTTGAAGAGTCGGAGCAACTTAGTGTATGAGTAAACAGAGTTTGCATTTGGGTACATTCCTAAGATGTTAGATCACGTAAAGATGTCATACCCATTCACATTTTCTGCACTGAGACTGGCACCTCTGGCAATTAAAAGCTGAAAATTGGGATACAAAATGACAACTTCAGAACTAACGCGAACTGTACCAGCAGAACCAAAAAGAGAAGCAAAAAGAAGAGGAACATACCTGACAACACTGAGCATTCCCGCCACATGCAGCATAATGAAGTGGAGTACTTCCTGCACCTGCAAGGTAAAAATTTTACCTTTCAGAGAGGGGGAGCAAAGAAGATGATATCAACTCTTTTGCGCCGAGGGTCTATCGAAAACTCTATCCTACAAACGTAGGGACCTGCTTGCGGAATCACAAAATTGAAACCGTCAATGCATCCCACTAAGCCCAACGATCATTCACCCTCAGGTAAGGTGTGAACCTACTCTCCCCAGACTCCACTTGTGGGATTACACTAGTTATGTTGCTGTTTTGTTGTTGATTCATCGCATCACGCCTCTAGATTGTAGGCGCCACATATCAAGGATGTTTCAAACTGTTGCTTAACAGAAGAGGAACCGAAACCTAATCTACCACCAAACAAGAGTTTCAGGAGGTCTCAGGTTCCTATTTGTTATCTTCCTCTTCTTACAAAAGTAGGATTCGTGTAAAAATTACTCCCTCCGTCCCATTTTATGTTTCATCATTTCCTTTTTGGTCCGTCCCAAAAAGAATGTTATCTTTCCTTATTTGGTAACTATTTAATGGCATCATCCCCATTTTATCCTTACTAGGTCTCACTTAATAAGAAAAAGCAACTAAAAAGTAAATATTAAAGCTACTTTAAGAGGGACAATTTTGTAAACTTCACAAAGTCATTACTTATTTCTTAAATTCCGTGCCTGGTCAAAAGGCGACACATAAAATGGGACGGACGGAGTATGATGGATTAGTTAACAACAAGAATAGCAAAACCTGTTCTTCAGTCCGTGTCCCCAGGAAAATCATAGATAATTGCATTTTTTTTCTAATGTTTGCTCTTTTGCATCACATACGGTAGCTCGAGCTAAAGATTAGCATGACAACTATTATGAAGTGGCCGTAAAGAGTAATCATTGTTAATACACACACACACACACACACACACATACACACACCGGGAAACTCTGCCCACCAAGGCTTAGGCAGATGAGAAGACACGACTAGTGTTTTTTGACTCTGTTATGATTTGAACCCTAATCTCCAAGGTTAGCACCCACTTCATTGACCACCACGTCACACCCTTGGGTACAATAGATTCAGGTTATCTCATATCTGCATCTTTTAATACCTTGTTTTGAAAGATATTGAGTAACACGTGAATCTGATGAGCGCGATCTCTCTCTCTCTCTCTCTCCCTCTCAAATATAATAGACATTATCTTCCTTAAGTACAAAGTACATTACTCATAGTTTACACTATCTAAAGTGCCAAACGAAAAGCACAAAACTTGCAAAGAAATGTCAAAAAGGTAATTAGTGCACATCAAGAAAACTCAGGACATGAACCTCCGTGCAACTTCCTTGTTGACATCCCAGAAACTCCACGAATTATTTACAAAGTTGTGGATATTATATTTTATCAGGTTGACAGAGTTTGCGTATGCTTTTGAAAATGGAAACATGATTTACCCTTCCGGTAAAAGACTGTAATGAATTAATGATTGCTATCTCTAATACTGCTTTAAATGGATAAACATAGTCAGTGAGAAATTCATAGAGCCGACCCCACTTGTTGGGATTGCACATAGTTGTTTCTTGTTTCTAATTCTGCGTCTTATTTTATCTCAAAGCACATCGGAATATTCCAATATTTTGTTCTTCATCGGAGAATTGACGCTGCCACTACAAGTTATAATTATTTCAGATCTTCCAAAATGGAGACTGAAATCTGTAGCGTGATCAGTAAATGTGTGACATTTAAGGAATACTTTTAAAGAACCACGGAAACACATCCGAAACAATCATTCGATCCGAAAACACACAAGGAAATAAGGCATTCCAGAGATCAACATGATATAAGAGTTACTAGTCAAAACTTGGAAAGTTGTATCACCTATCAAATCGATTGTAGTCCCGTCTTCCACAGTAACCTTGGTGACTGAAGCCCCCAAGTCCAAGAGTAGCTGCAGACTATCAACGTGACCATTCAGTGCTGCCATATGAAGGGCGGTTATGCCACCATCGGCAGGTTTATTGATCACCTCATGCAGGGCACTAGAGAAAGCACAAAGAACCTCACGTTAATACAGTTCGACAGAAGCATGAGATGACCTAATATCAAATGCAAAAGCTTGAAAAAGAGATTTACAAGTCATCAAATTCTTGGATAGAGTCTTCGTTTCGTGATCTCTTTCTCATGACATTACAGAAATTTGGGATGCTAGGAATATAATCAGCAAGGATAAGCCGTATACATCGAGAATGTCCATTCAGAGCAGCTAAATGAAGTGCTGTACCTCCGTTGAGATAATCAGCCCTATGAATCTAAAAAACAATACAACTGTAAGTTTATGATCAACCAGTATCGTTGAAATTTCACAAGGAGAATGCAGTTTTAATACATCTATATAAAAGAATGAACACAACACAATTATAAACTGTCATACATTGGCTCTGAAAAGAATGAGAGTCTGAACGACCTCCCAGTGACCATACTGACATGCTTGCATCAAAGCAGTCTGTTAATCATAAGAAAACAAATACTACGTATAAGTTATAGAATTGTACTCGAGCGAGATAAAAGTAAAGCCAAAAACAGTAAGGAGAAAAAAACCCACCTGCCCCCGGTAGTTTCTGAGGTTGATGTCAACTCCAGACACCAGCAAGAGAGTAACAATCTGATAGGATAAGCAAGACTCAAATGACTGATTTGCATACAAAATCCACTAAAAGTGCCGAGCTAAACAACAAACTCCGATTATACCTCGTGATGTCCTTGCGCGGCAGAGTAATGGAGCGGTGAATTTCGAACACCAAAAGTCGAATACCTCACTAAACGCGGATTATAATCCAGTAAAGCCTTAGCTTCCTGGATATCCCCATCTCTAGCAGCAGAAACTAACCGTTCGCCTGACGCAGAGCATCCAAATGAATTCCCCACAAGGCTCAAGAACCTCATAGTTTTCGGATATCGTTCTGGCATGATGTTTAGCAGAATATAAGGAACACAATGATCCTTAAACTATCCTTCTTCTAACAAACTAATAAAAATCATTCCACAACTAAACCTTCCTAAACACATAATTACAAGTCAATAATCAAGAATCTCAAACTGATTATAAACAAATCCAAAGATAATCACCCCTCACAATATACAATTTTTTTTTATATATACAAATATATGATATGTACAATCTTGATAGTGACAAATATCTAAATACTAATAAAGGAGAAAGGGACATTGTCAACTATAAGGTAAAAATGAAATATACCTGAGCTGGTCAAAACACCATAAAAATCAAATCTTTGATCACTTTTCACCAAATTATCCAACTATTTCAAGATTCTTGAATGCACCCCACCAAATTTTCCCAGAAAAATTAACAAGATATCTCCAAAATCTCAAATATTTTCCAGGAAAATTTACCAAGATAGAAACTTTCAACCAAGAAAACCCCAAATTCACAAAATATACCCAAAAAACAACCAAATGGGGTGATCAAGAACCTCAAATTCCTTAATGGGGTTCACCAAAAACACATTAACCAAAAAAAGAACCCCAAATTCACAAAATTCAAAAAAAAAACTACCAAATGGGATGATCAAGAACCTCAAAGAAATCCCAAATTCATCAAAAAAAACATTTTTTTTTTTATTTTCAAGGAAAAAAAAAATCAAAATTAACAAATACCCAAGTCAAAATTTTCCCAAGACTCTCAAAATTTCCAAGAAATTTTGCAACAAAAACCAATTTGGGAAAGTTGAGAGCCTCAAGTTCCCAAATGAGGTTCTCAATAATATTTTTAAAAATTTTTTACTTATTGCACAAATACCAAGAAGGACAATGATCTGCCAAGAATCTCTCTTTTTTAAAAATTTAATTTAAATTAATTCCTTTTTTTTTTGTTTGGATAAATAAAAAAATTGTTTAACACCCAATGTGCTTAAATGTAGGTATATAGTTTACTCATATCATTGACTATTTAGTTGGTGGTGTGGTAAAAATAGATAAAATACATTTTATTTTTTTGTTATTTATCTAAACACATCTCGATTAATACATGATATTGAATAATATTATGCGTGAATAATTAATTATTAAAAATATATTTAAAACATTATATTTTAGCGAGCTTTATAGTTGAACGTGTACGTATTTCCTATCTAAACTATAATTAATTATTTAGCAAAACATGCACTCGAAATTAGTGAGTTAATTGTCGTGTGAATGAAATTTTATATGCAAATTAAGCTGTCACGAGCCTTTTGGTGATTGTACGTTTGATCTCGTCAGTTTCGAGATATGCTTGATAAACTAATAGTTGGTAATAATTCAGATCGAAAATGCAAATACCTAATAGTTTTGATATAAAATTCGTAAAAAAACGTTTACCTCATATACTAATTATGATAATAGTCATATATTAATCAGAGGTCTCTAATTTTAATTTTTAATACGAAAGAACCTAAATTATAGCTAAGTATTTATCAAAACACGCACTTAAAATTAGTGAGTTAATTGTCATGTGGATGAAATTTTATATCCAAATTAAGTTGTCACGAGCCTTTTTGGTGATCGTATACTTGATCTAGTCAGTTTCGAGGTACGTTTGATAAATTGTTGGTGATAATTCAGATCGAAAATGCAAACACCTGATAGTTCAGATATGAAATTCGTCAAAATATTAATAGAAGTACGAACAATGATTATAGTCAGATATTAATCAGATGCTTCGAATTTAAATTTTTAGTATGAAATAAAAGACTTACATCAAAATGCAAGTTCTTTAAATAGTCTTTACGTTAATCTTATATAAGGTAAGTACGAATTAATTAAATGTCTCAATACAAATATCCAACGATCTGATTAAAAAAAAATTAAAAGAAAAAGACATGATAAAAAGACAGCTAACTATTTGTGCTGACCTTATAAAAAAGACATGCCTGCAACAAAGGTAAGTGCTTCATCATTGGTTTGTTTGGATTAATAATGTCACTCAATATTTTGTTAGTTATTTTGTCTTTTTCTTTTTGTCAAAATCATATACTATATTTTTTTTTATATCAATTTGTCACGATCCGGTTTCTCAAATCGTGATGGCGCCTACCTTATCCCCTTAGTAGGCAAGTCAAGCCATAGCCCGAAATAATAGATAACGGGCTAATAGGCAAAAATAAAAAAAGATCGTGTATAATGATAACAATAGTAATAAAAAGTAGTAACAAACAGAAAGTAACTGTATCTTATATGCTAAAACGAGGGAAGAAAAATTACCAAATATAAAAAAGAATTCCTCCCAAGACCTGGTAAGGTCGGTGCTAGAGCCACTGCTAAAATATACCCAGAGCACTAGACAAAATCTCAAATATACCCAATATACACAAGCAGTCTCGAGTACAAAAGACTAAACCAGAGTAGATAGAGAAGGATCGGCCTAGGACGACAGTAAGCTCACCATGCTCCGAATCAGTATAGGAAGGTAGGAATCACGTCAATGTCGGTTGCTAATACTCACTTCTGCATCGGAGAACAAAATCATCTACTATATATTTTTTTCGGGATAATACTCACGAAAATACCTGAATTTTGATCGGATTTTCAGTTGAGCATACTGAACTTTGCGAAGATCCTATTACTCCCTAGACTTTTTTTCCCGTATTTTAATGTCATATATCTGCCCACTTGGACACATGTAAATATGAGGTGGCACGTGTATTACACGCACCAATACACGTGTGAAAACGAGATTTGGCGCTACACGCGCTAGCGTCGAATCTGGGTATAGTCTAAGGGATAATAGGACCCCCGCAAAGTTCAGTATGCTCAACTGAAAATCCGGTCAAAGTTTTGATATTTTCGTGAGTAGTATCCCTTTTTTTTCTCTAGAGGAGAAATATGGGATTTACAGTTGGTGATTATAGAATATTGTATTGTATTTAATTGTGAAGCTAGAATTTTTATTAAGGATATAAAATATGAAGAAACAAATACATAAATTAGTCGAAGAGGATTAGAACTTAAACGTCTATTATATATACATATATATATATAATATATTTAGTTAAACTCCACGTGTCTCATACGTGTAACATTTAATTATTTAAAATTAGATGATTTTCTCTATTGCAAAATGTTTTAATGAAGTGCAAAAAAATTAAATCACTTCTCAAAGATCCTTCACACTTTAATAAAATAGTGCAAACATAACATATATTTTATTAAAATATTTAATAAATTTTCAATTCTTAAATATTGAAGAAATAATTTTGTCTAAAGCAGACACTTTTAATGAAGGACAAAAAGTTTAAATATTTCTGAACACCGAATCAAATAAAAATGAAGTTGAAAGAAAATGAACCAAACTAAAATAGTTCGATTCGGTGTTCGATGTCTACTTTTTAAAACTGTAAATCAAAGAATTAAATCAAAATTTAATAAAATCGAATCAAAGAGAAGAACGTGCACTTCTAATCAACGTCTTAACAACATAAATCGTACTAATATGAATGAAAAATAATTCTTTTTTTTTAAAAAAAAACATACCTTTAAATCCTCTCGTAATCGGCACGAAGTCTCAACCACACACTCATATAATTTTTCGTTACCTGCACATCATGCGAAAGCCAATAATTGAAATTACAATAAATCATACGATTAAAAAAACGTTAATAAAAGATGCATAATATTTAATATTGTTGACCTACAAATTAAAAACTAATATTAAAGAACATAAAACTAATCTTCTCTTGAACATACTCTTTAACAATTAAATTGTGAATGTTATTCTATTATTTATTTGAAAAAAAGGAATTCTCAATATATAGAAGTATAATTTTTTTCCTTTTAAAAAAGAGTTGATGAAACATGGAAGAAATCTAATCTAATTTGAGTAACTTTTTTCATAAAAAACTAATTATTATAGAAAATCAAGACGAACGAAACTTAAAAGAAAAGAAAATTAAGGACTCCTGATTAAATCAAAAATCATACTTAAAAGAAAAAAATTAAATCGTATGCTAACTACAATCTGACACTACTTATTTTATTTTTCTTTTTGAGGTGGGACGTGTTTTTTTAATAAAAATAGTTAAATAATAATTTGATAAAATAATAAAAAGACGTTTCTTATTACGTATTTAAAACTTTTTAAAATTTAATACTTATTAAATTTTTCTTATTCTAACGCTTTTATATTTGTTTCTATATTTTTTAAATCTTGTTAAAATCAAATTTAGTTTTTTTATAATTCTTAAACTAATTGAAAAAGTATTAGTTGTCATTAATTCTGATGACTTCTCATAAGGAAAGGTTTTACCATAAATATATATTAATTAATTATTAACTTTTAAAAATTAGAAAAAAATAGTGAAAAGACGATTTTGTCTAAAGCGGAAACTTTTAATGAAGGGCAAAAAGTTCAAACAACATTTCTAAGGCCCTTCACAATTTTAATAGATTATAGATTATAGATATAGATTATAGATATATATATATAAAATTCTGGCTCCAAACTAGCTCCATCAATGTTCGCATCGTTAAATCTACAGCAACATATGGAGAGGCAGTGGCGGAGTCAAAATTCTCATTAAGGGGATCAAAATCAAAAAAATAGATACACAAACTAGTCGAAGGGGGTTCAACATCAATTGTATATACATAAAAAATAATTTAAACCATTTATAAATAACGTAATTTTCCGTCGAAGGAGGTTCGGGTAAACCCCCTAATCATAAGGTGTCTCCGCCCCTGTGGGGAAGAAAGAGTGTCATGGATCCTACCTCTACCCTAGAGGTGAGATACAGAGGTTGTTTTCGATCCCGACTCAAGACAAAAACAATTTTAAAAAAACGTAACTGGAATACAAGAGAGAATATATAGATGGTAATAAAAACAATAGATAATAGCGGATGTTACTGTAATAAAATAATACTACAATCGAACTACACAAAATAATAGATATTAACATAAATCAAGGAACAAGAAACTACAAAACTAGTTAATAAGGACAACAAGATAAAGCATTCATGCGATATTAAACCTATTGTTATTTAATAAACAAATGTTTCATAATTTTATGTAATGACTGATTTAATGTGATCGCATTTTTACTTCTTTTTTTTTTCTCATTTTATTATCTTTACTAAAAAGACTTATTCATACACACACATATATATATATATTGTGACGTTGAGATAAATTTGTACGAACATCGAATAATTCTACAAGATATCTGTCATAAATAAATTTAATATTTACATAAATCAAGGAACAAGAAACTATAAAACTAGCAAGGACAATAAAACAATGCACTCATGTCACATTAAACTTATTCTTATTTAATAAACAAATTTTTCATAATTTTATGTAATGACCGATTTAATGTGATGACATTTTTGCTTTTTTTCCCCTCATTTTATTATCTTTACTAAAAAGACTTATATATATATATATATATGTTTGGATCATTCATGCATAATGAAAATAATGTTTTCCAAAGTCCAATATAAATGTTAATGAACCAAGTCAATGTCTAGGTTAAACGTGATTTAGTTGAAGTCAGTAGCGGAGTCAGAATATTCATTGAGAGAATTCAGAAGTAAATAAACGAACTAATCGAAGGCAGGGGCGACTCAATCAGTTCGATGGCCTAAGGCGAAAATTGAACGAAGACCTTAAATTTTTTAGAAAAAATAAATATATATTTTCATATAAAGTCTATATTTTAGATATTTTGAGATGCAAAGTTATTGATATTTTTTTATAGTCGATTTCTTCTAATAATTTTTTTCGTTAATATAACTAATGCATTTAATCTTTCTTGAGATATAGTACTTTAAAGTTTAAATACATCGAATTTTTAATAATTCTTTACTTTTATATAAGAAGTTTATTTTTTCCACGAATGGTGCTTAGTAATTTTTCTTATAAAAAGCCTATAATTTATTATTGTGAAAAAAAATGAGGCCCCCCAAAATTTGGAGGCCTAAGGCGATTGCCTATTTTTTTAATACGTAGAGCCGCCCCAGGTCGAAGGGAGTTCAACATCTACTATATATACATAAAAGAATATTTTTAATCATGTAAAGATAATATAAAACTAATATAATTTTTCGGCGAAGAGGGTTCGGATGACCCCCTGGAGCAAAGGTAGCTCCGCCACAGGGCGAAGCGCGAAAGAGATGGATATAGGAGCCGTTAAAAAGTCAGATCTTGAAAATTGAGCTATTTGATTATTGAGAAAATGTTCTGTTTCCACCCTGAACTATACATAAAATTGTTGAGACACACCCGAACTTTAGGAGGGTCCTATTACCCCCTGGACTAATTAAAACCGTATTTTTGGCAACCTTAATGCCTACGTGGACCTTCAGTGTGTTGATTCACTGATGCGCTACGTATGTGCCACGTAGGCACTAAGGTTGCCAAAAATACGGTTTTAATTAGTCCAGGGGCGTAATAGGACCCTCCTAAAATACGAGTGTGTTTCAGTAATTTCGTGTATAGTTCAGGATGAAAACGAAGCCTTTTTCCTTGATCATTAGAGAAATGCTAACTGTGTTACTATTATATTTGAATCTGTGATCAATCGATTAACAACAAACCGCTCTATCGCTGAGCTATTGAAGAACAACAAGAGATTGGAAATCTCATCACTTATTCAATCAAATATTATTATTATTTTCTAATTTTGTATTTCGTTGGTTTCTCATCCGTTGTCCGATAATTATATTAAAGTCTAACTAATTTTAAATTTATGTCGAAAAGTCTCACGCTAAAATAAAAAGTATTATTAGTGTTGTTAAAAACTCATATCAACTCAAATTTGGAATCCATTAAGTTTTATAATTAACCATTTATTATTTCTCATAAAGTAAAAAAATAAATAATGATAATTATTTCCAAAACAAATGGAATAAATAATCTTTGATGTTGCTGATTATTTATTTCCTCATGATGTTATCTATGTTTATTATAAAATAGTTAATTTGAAACTTAAAGGATTTAATTGTACATTTTTGAATATTTTATGGTATCTTTGGTGATCATGCTTTGCTGACTTTATTTAGGTAACAATAAACAATAAGTATTAATATTATAAATTATGAGAAAAAGACGTAAAGGAAAAAAAATATGTATTTTTTTTTTATTAATGATGATCTTATTACCTATGTATTTGATTAATTTGTATCATTATATCGAATAAAATGAACGCGGCAGAGATGAAGATCTTGCGATGGAGTGGATTTACTAGGAGTGATAGCGTTAGAAATTAGATTATCCGAGACAAGGTGAGAGTGAGATTTCGGTGGAAGACAAGATGCGGAAAGTGAGGTTGAGGTAGTTCGGGCCGGGGTGGAGCCAGCCTTTTGGCAAGGGTTTCGACGAAAAAATATACCATTTATACATGATTAAAATTATTTTTTATATATCTGTACTAGGTGTTGAACCCCCTTCGGTTAGGTTTTCTTCAAATATTAAACCCCCAGAGTTGAAATTCTGGTTCCGCCTCTGGATTCGGGCATTTGATCGATCGAGAAGGTGCATGAATGCCCCACTCCGAAGGTGTGAGAGGTTGGCTATGGATGATATCAGGCAGGGTAAACGTAGACCGAAGAAATATTGAAGGGAGATGATTAGACGTGACATAGAGCAGTTACAGCTTGCCGAGGACATGACCTTAAATAAGAAGGTGCGGAGACGCAAATCAGGGTAAAATGTTAAGGGTCTGTTTGGCTAGATAAAATGTCAAACGATACAGTTACGTACATTCTGATTCAATATATTACTTGTTGAAATTTGAATAAATTACAAATTGTAGATATTCTCGCTATATTTCTAATCAAATACTCACGCACCTTTTATTCAATCTTGGACATCAAGAGAAAACAACTCCAAAAGTGTGATTCTCCTAGGGCACGAGTCGTTTAACAACTCGGAAGCTGAGTTTCTTTTGGGACACATCCAAGTCGTTTAACAACTCAGAAACCGAGTCGATCTCTTAGGGCACAAGTCGTTTAGCAACTTGGAAACTGAGTTTCTCCTAGTGCAGAAGTCGTCATTTTTCACTAAAGTACTCGTCTTCTTCTTTTTGAAATTGAGCAACTTTTTGATTTTCTCAATTGCACTCCCATTATTACTCAGCTTGTAACTACGCAAAAAATTCTGCCTATGAATATAATAATAGTTTCCCGTATATGCGGTCTCACGCTCAGATCTCAAGAATGTCATCCGATTTCTCAAGAATTCTGCATCCGCGTCTACCCAATTATGTTGTTTGGGCAACAAATCTTCTTCATGCAAGAACAACGTCGAATTATAATCACGAGAGAACATCATTATAATTGTTGTTATTGATCTTGTTTGCTTAATTATAGATCTCTTTTTTGTACGATGATCCCTTTTAAAATTTTTGGAGGTACGTCTACTAACTTGTTTTATTTATAAGCTATATCTAATCCTACAAAGATTATAATTAGGTTTACTTAATCCCCAATGAATGAGAAAAATACTTAGTTTCCAAATATATTTGGGATAAGAAAAAAAGAAACTATTTCCACTCCAAAACTTTATCGTAACTGCTGAACTCTACTTTTTTTTGGTAAAAAAGAAAATTTAACGGAAAAAAAAAGTTTCTAAACGAATAAATTCATAAGAACTAAATTAATTACTTTATTTAAACAAGAGAATTGCGACATAAAATATGTTCGAAATCTTTCATCATTAATCAAAAACTTCGACTTTAGATTCGAGAATAAAAAAACTCTTGATAAGGGGCGTTTCTCCCTCTATGGGAGAATTTCGAACGAGCGAAAAGTGCATATGATCGCATAAGATAGAATTTCAGATGTTGAATGAACGAAAAATAAATAAAAGGAAAAATAACATAAACATAAACTTTTAAGTTATCATATTTACATAAATTCCCACCCGTATAAAGTAATTACAAAAATCTCAACTAATTATGTATCTTCGTTGGATGTATCGGGGAGCTAATTATGTATCTCGACAGATCCAGAATCGAAAAAATATATCGGGAGATAATTATATATCTTTACAAGGAAAAAAATGTATCTTCGTTAGATGTATTATGTATCTCGACAGACTCAAAATAGAAAGAAATATATCAGGAGCTAATTATGTATTTTTACAAGGAAAAAGTATATCTTCGTTGGATATATTTGGAGCTAATTATATATCTCGACATGTAAAAAAATATTATTTTTTAGTAATTATGCAAAATGTCAAGATTTCTGTAATTAAGTTTCAAACTGTCGGAATTTATGTTGTTTGTCATAAATAAATGGGCTTAGCCCATGCTGATGGGCTGGGCTATCTTCATATCTTGGGCCCATAGTAATAAAAACTAGTTTATTGGGCTGCTTATTCCTGTCTTTTAGTTAATGGGCCAGAAAGCTGAATTGAGTTTTATTGGGCCTTAGCTAATATATTGCCAAGCTTCCTAAGGGGTCGTTTGGTTGAGAAAGATTTATTTCGGGATAATTAGTCTCAGGATTAGTTATTCTGGAATTATTCGGAATTAGTTATCCCATCGTGTATATGGAATAACTTATCCCATCACTGTGATGTAAATGCTAGGATAAATAATCTCGGTACTAACTAATACCTCCAACCAAACATGGATAAAATAATCCTTCATTTTATCGCAAAACTATTTATCCCTTATACCTCACACCAAACGACCCCTGAAGATATTGAACTACATATACAATTCATTTTGTGAAGAGATTGTTGGAGTTGTATAGGGACGGTAAGAGAGACTTACATATGGTGTACACGTGACATATATTAGGTTAATTAAAGATATGTACGATGGAACCAAAACCTGGGTTAGAATAGTGAGAGATGACTCAAAACACTTCTTGATCGTGAACGAATTATACGACCTATTGAAGAAGAGTGTCGTGGTGTAGTTATTCGTAAATGACATAATATTTATGGATAAAATACACGGTGGAGTTAATGATATAGACAGACAGCTTGGAGAAAAAGTACATAAACTGCAAGTTCAATGATGTTACATATGAGGCGGAGATGATAGTAAAGATTGATGCACAAGTCAAACCACAGAGATAAAATTTCAAGTATCTCGAGTCGATAATTTAAAGAGACACAACGATTGATGTTGACGTCTCACATTGTATCAGAGCGGGTGATTGGAATGAATGCTCTCATGGACAGTTAAGCACGCCCACGTTTAGAAGTTAAAGGTAGTAGGGACGGACATGCTCAAATGGATGTGTGAGCATATCAAGGGAGATACGATTGATAACGGAGTTATACATGAAAAACGAGAGCGTACGAGATGATGGAAGCGAGACCGAGATTGTTTGGACATGTGAAGACGAGATGCAATACGATTCAGTAAGAAGTTGTGAAATAGGGTTCGTTACAAACTGAGAAAAAAAGGTATATAGGTACGTCAAAAAAAGAACTGAGAGAAGGTGATTAGACTCGAGATGACATAAAAAAATATCTTATTGCGCACATGTCCCTAAATAAAAATATTTGAAGGACGAGGATTACGGTGAAAAGTTAGTAGGTAGTGAGTGTTTCTCTTCTCCTTATTAGTAGCATTATTTATTAGTCGTGCATTCTCTTATTTTCCAAATATATTATTATTTGTTACTTCATTTGCTTTGTATCTTGAAAGTAATTTTGTTGTCGTGTTATTCGAGTTATAAATTAATAACTTATACATATTAAATAGTACTCTTTGAGAAAAATACAGGCTTCATCCAAAACTATTGAACATTTTGTCATACACATACCTTTTTTTTTTGTTTCTCATCCGGTATTCGATACTCGTATTGGAGTCCGACTAATCCGGATTCACGCTGGGTAGGGCCTCATTCGGGGGGTAGCGCTCCCAACAGAGTTTTCGCCATGCCCAGGGTCGAACCCTCGACCTCTTGTTAAGGGTGGAGCAGCCCCATCTGCTACTCTACCGAGAGGCGAAAATAGGATGTTTTTGTTTATAAATTATGAATTACAATTCTTTTAGATTGACTTATTGAGTTCGGAATAAATATTTGAATTAACATATTAAATAAATTAACATAAATACAAAATTTACGCTAAAATTATTAGATTCTGTATACAATGTCCACATCTTTAATGTGCATGCCTAATCTTTAATTGACAGAGTTACTCGATATAGTTAATATATACTGATAAAAAACAATAATTTCACTGATAATATATATTGGTAAATACTAAATAGCAACAATTTCATTAAAACAAGTAATAGTTACTTTATTTATTTTATATTTTGTTAGGTTAGGTAGAAAGATCATATTTTTCAAGATCTTTTGACAATATAAGCACTTGAGACAAAAGTGTTTGTTAAATGGCAGGTGAAATTGGATCACAATGAGGATAATATAATTTCAGTTCGCCAAAAAATTACATCGTGTATATAACGCAGAAAAAAGTTCAATTGCATCTTACCGTTAAAAGTTTTACCTCTGTCGTGCTGCTTAATTAGACTTTTTCATTTAAAAAAGTAGAATTTTTTTTTTCCTCCCCGTGTCGATATTTGTATTGATCTCGATTAATCTGAATTTTCATGATATAGGAAGGAAGCGTTACGTACTAGACTTTTTTTTCCTAACCTGAGACGTATGATCATGATTAAAAATAAACGATCTTATTCATTCCATTACAACTCTCGATACTGTCATAAAAGAGCGAGTTAATGAAGTTAGGTTAAAAGCATGTGTTGGAAACTGTTGAAAGTTCTACCTCTCTCGTTGCTTAGATTTTCTCATCCAGAAAGGTAAAAGAAAAAAAAAATCACTCTGTGTAGATATCCATATTGAAATAATCTCGATTAATCTGAATTCGCATGATATAGGAAGGAAGCGTTACGTGCCAGGCTTTTTTTTCCTAACCTTAAACGTCTGATCATGATTAAAAATAAACGATCTTATTCATTCCATTACAACTCTCGATATTGTCATAAAAGAGTTGTGTTGGAAATTTTCTTTTAGACAATGTCTTACGTCTAATTATTTTATTTTGCTCCATGCATATATGAACACGTAGTTTTTCAACTTATATTTATTTGATGTAATTAAATTGGAATAGTGAATGAAAATGATTTTTTTTTATTTTTTTGTTGAATGAGCAAAATGAAAATGACACATGCTGTTAAGATTCATTGCTTTTCTTTTTCATTCATTAATACAAAATTAAACTCTTTTACCAACTTATTGAATTTTGAGACTTAGAAACTCCACAGAAAGAGACAATTAATTTACTAATTTAATCTTATAAATAAATCTTGATTCCTTATTTGAGAATAATAAAAAAAATCTTGTAGCATTAGCCATTTTTCACCATTAAAGGTAATTCACTTCCAATAATAATATATATATATATATGTATATAGGCAGATTTAATCAGTTTAAAAGTTAAATATGTGGAATCATACATCATGATCAAAATCATAATTTATTAATAATAGAAGGACCAAAAGTTTGTTCATATTTTATATTTGATTATTAAGAAAGTACTAGTCCTTTTCCTCTTAGGTCAATTTAAAAAATAAATTAATGGTCCCAATATTTAACCAAGTTTCAATTATAATTTGTCATGCTGTCATGGAAATTAAAGAAGGTGACAATGCCATCACAAAGAATTTCATAATCACATAAAATAAATAAATTCTTCATATTAATAAAATTGCCAAATTTTATAAGAAAAAAATATTTTATTAAAAAAATAAAGTACATTCTTGTACTTGTATGGCCTTTTCAAGTCATTGGTCAACTACTTTAGTAGATATTGAGTCTCCAATTATGTGGTATTATTAGATATATAATGATTTTACAAAAATAAAAATAAAAATAAAAATAAAAATTGTATATATAATTAAATGAACTTTGATTGAAAAATCCTACAAAGTAAAATCCTATTTTGACTAAAACAATTTTTCAACAAGTTGAATCATGACTTATTTATTAATTTGACCTATTTTGACTCCCAAATTTGACTCGACTCACTCATCTACATCCTCTAATAATATATAATTCAAGCGTTTTGAACGTCGTAAGCATCAATTTCGACAAATCTGGTCGGATGGCTGTTCTGCACTAACCAAAAGGATATAGGGACTCTTTATTTCATCTGCGGTGTCAATCAAAGGAGGACGTTGCAGATGTTCGGGGTGGACACGACTTTTTCTAAAGCCAGAAGATAACCGGAAGACACCCAGGACTATAACATGTCGCGAAAGAAGCACACTGGACAGGCGTGCTTCGACCGTGTCTCGGGGGCACAGTTGAATGTAGATATCATGAACGCGAGGTGCAGGATACCAAACCCGGGCAACCATTCCCCTATGTGTCAATCGCTAGCGCATCATCAATCGAAGCAACTGATAGTCCCGAGGGGGAGGCATCCTTCTATAACAGTTAGCAGTACTGAACAAACGAGTCATCTTGAGTCGAGAAATAAAGCTAACATATTGCTACACTTGAGCCGAGGGTATTTTGAAAACAACGTCTCTACCTTTTTCAGATAGTGGTAAAATCTGCGTACATTTTATCCTTTTCAGATTTCATTTGCGAGATTTTACGGCGTATATTGTTGTAAATAAAGCTAACATATGTTGTAATTTTTTATTTATTTTTTAATGTGAATTCAAATAGAGAAAGTACACATAATAAAAAGATCCATTAAATTAAAATAACTAGCCTATAGGTGGTTAATAAATCAGGGATAGAGACTTCTATTCATATTGAGCATTGTGCCAAATACATATTTTAACACTAAATTAATTTGTTTTTTTCCATTATAAAATAGACAAACAAAAAGTCAATTGATTAATTTATTTATTTTTTAATTCTTTAGAGCCTAATAGCTAGTGGTGCATATGGATCTTCAATTTAAACAGAAAGTTTGTATATATAATATATAAAAAAGAAATACAAACAAACAAAATGAAAAGGGACAAAAATAAAGTTCAAAATGTTCACAGAAATCCCTCCATATGTTGTGTATTTGTCATCTTCATGATAAAATATAATAAATCAATAAGATTAGAAAAATGTAAAATCAACTCTAGATCAAAATGATTTTAAATAAAGTAAATAATAAATAGTTAAAATATAAAACTCGCCCAAAAATATCAATTATTCTCTTTATTTGCTTAAGTTGTAATTGTACGCAAATTTTTAGACAAACAACATAAATTCCGACAGTTTAGAGTTTCATTCCAGAAAATTTTGATATTTTACATAATTACTGAAAAAATCAATTTTGAATCTGTCGAGATACATAATTAGCTCTCGATATATCCAACGAAGGTACATTTTTTTCGTTTGTAAAGATACATAATTAGCTACAGATATATTTTTTTCGATTTTGGGTCTATCGAGATACATAATACATCCAACGAAGACACGTTTTTTTTCATTGTAAAAATACTTAATTAGCTTTCGATATATATATATATTTTTTCGATTTTGGATCTGTTGAGATACATAATTAGCTCTCGATACATCCAACAAAGATACATAATTAGTTGAAATTTTTGTAATTACTTTGTAAAGATGAAAATTTGTGTAAATATAATAAGTTAATAAGGTGTATGTTTATGTTATTTTTCTTACATTTTTATAACAAACACTAATCTACAATTACATGTTAAATTGTAATAATATAAGTTTTTTTTATACTGTCCGTATATATAACTCTAACTTCTTTATTGAATTATTGTATTGGTGAAAACTTATACCTTTTTCTAAAATTCATTTATCTTGTTTCATTTCAATTCATATATTATTTATTTAACTAATGTGTAGACCTATTCAATGACCATACATAATTATTATAATGTAATATTCTTTTTCATTACAATTCACCCCTTTAAATTAAGGTATCTTTATTATATATCTATTTATTCTCAAATAGGTAATTAAGGTGAATTGAGTGATCATAAAATTTGCTTCGATTATCATATTATATGTTGTTACGTTGTTATTATTCTTTTTTTCATTATTTTTCACATGACTCCTTCACTAGCTTATTTCGTTTTTCATACTGATTTTGTTACACTTTACTTGAACCGAGCTAGGGTTCTTCTCAGGGGTGGACTTATAGCCAATATTTTGGGGTTTCGACAATTGTTAAATTCGACACAGACTAGGTATAATTATATTAAAAATGTATAAAATTTGGTTTAAGGTTTAGAAAAACACCCAGTGAACCAAGAAGATAACTGAGTGTTTTAGTTTGCAGGCGACACGTAACTTTAAAGCTTTGGGCGTCAATATATGTGTTTGAACCTTTCGAACACCCACGATTCTTAAATTCTGGGTCCTCCACTGGTTCTTCGAACTTGAATCGAGCTAGGGTTCTTCTCAGGGGCGGACCTATAGCCAGTATTTTGGCGTTTCGACAATCATTAAATTCGACACAGACTAGGTATAATTATATTAAAAATGTATAAAATTTGGTATAAGGTTTAGAAAAACACCCAGTGAACCAAGAAGATAACTGAGTATTTTAGTTTGCAGGCGACACGTTACTTTAAAGCTTTGGGCGTCAATATATGTGTTTGAACCTTTCGAACACCCACGATTCTTAAATTCTGGGTCCTCCACTGGTTCTTCGAACTTGAATCGAGCTAGGGTTCTTCTCAGGGGCGGACCTATAGCCAATATTTTGGCGTTTCGACAATCATTAAATTCGACACAGACTAAGTATAATTATATTAAAAATGTATAAAATTTGGTATAAGGTTTAGAAAAACACCCAGTGAACCAAGAAAGTTACTGAATATTTTAGTTTGCAGGCGACACGTAACCTTAAAGCTTTGGACGTCAATATATGTGTTCGAACTTTTCGAACACCAGGATCCCTAAATCCTGAGTCCGCCATAGGTCCTACGAAAGCAATCTCTCTATCTGCACAAGATGATCGGGTAAAGCTGCGACACGCTATTCTTTTTAGACCTCACTTTTAGAATTACATCGAGTTCGTTATCGTTATTATTGATTGAGTGATCACTATAATAGTATTAAATAAATCAAGGTCCACCAAAAATAAATTTCAAGATATATTGTACTACTACCTTTGTAAGAAATTAATTATATTGAATTGAAGCTAGCTGTAAACTATAAATATTGATGGACCATAGTTAGGGTTCACCACATGCCACAATTATAGGTAACATTTAATAACACCTTATTTCAATCTACCCCACCCCCCAACGGACGTTTGATCGAAAATTCGTCGAAATTTGGTTCGTCGATAATATTTTCGATGAATTTATAACAAATTTTTGACCACCATCAACATTTTGATCAGCAACAACAATAATATATTCGGTGTAGTCTCACAAAGTGGGGTCGGGAAGGATAGAACCTATCAAGACCTTACCTCTAGTACTCTATGTGTTGGAGGCGTAGAGACGCCGTTTTAGAAAAGAGATAAGCATCCAGTATCCTCCCGAACTATGGTCAAAGTTGCTACGATACACTCCAACTTTACAGGAGTCGTATTACCTCCCTGAACTCAATTTTAGCGTATTTTTGTCACCCTTTTGTGCTGATGTGACATTTTTATTACATAAAATAGGACCCATGTCAAATGTGTCACGTAAGCTAAAAAGATTGACGAAAGGTGTCAGGTCAGCTAAAAAAGTTGATAAAAATATACTAAAATTTAGTTTAGGGGATAATAGGATCCCCATAAAATTGGAGTGTGTCGTAGCAAATTTGGTCGTAGTTCTGGGAGTGCTATATGCTTTTCTCTTTTGAAAAACCCCCACCTCAAGAGAAAAAAAAATCAAATTAGTAATGGAAAGGATTGCAACAAATATTTGATCGATTTCGTAAAAACACGTCAATTAATTAATTGATATGTGTTTTTAAAATACACATTTATCATGATGAAGTAATATGTATTCTCATTTTTAATTATTAATATTATGATCAATTTATTTAATTTGATGTAAACATAAAGTACGAGTAAGTATTTACTATTTATTGTCTGTTTTGACCATTAATTAATAGCAAACATTTATTCGACGAGTAAAAGTATTGCAGAAAATGTAGGTAACATTTTAAGTAATAGTCAACAGGAACAATAAATATAAAATTAATATTTGAAGTAAATTAAAAATACAATTCACAATTATAGTATATCTATATCTATATCTATATCTATATCTATAATCTATATCTATATCTATATCTATATCTATAATCTATATCTATAATCTATATCTATATCTATATCTATATCTATAATCTATATCTATAATCTATAACATATTAAAAGTGTGAAGACCATTAGAAAAGTGATTTGAACTTTTTGCTCTTCATTAAAAGACTGTCCTTTAGGCAAAACTGTCTTTTCAATATTTTTTAAATTTATTATTTAATTATTTTTATTATATTAACTAGACTCCTAAAATATATGGGACTCCTAAACTATATGGAAAGAAAATTAATTAATATTTTTCTTTGATGAATTAGAAAAATACTCCTAAAATAGAATCTTATTAAGGAAATACTTCTATAAATATTATAAATATTGAGATGCACATTAAACTGTTTATGGTAAAATCTTTAAAAGGAATTAAATTAACGTGGAAAGGAAAAAAAAATATTTAAGAATTAAAATTTTATATTTTTTAAGAAAAGTACGCATGGTAACAAAAAATTCCTACCACTTTTTAAGGTAAGACTTTTTAGAAAGCAAATATATTTTCTTTAAAAAAAATAATGCACGGAAAGAAAAAAGATTATTGGATTCAAGCAAAAAATATAATATTTAACACTAATATATCAATTAGAATTTTACCTTATATAAAAAAGAATATCTACAATTCTATTTAAATAATATTTTTGATAAATTTTATTAGAAACATACGTATGATTCTTCTACTTCTATGTTTTCTTTTTGTTTTGATTTTGATTGATGATTAATTAGATTTTTCAATCTTGAATTCATTAGGGTTTTCTAGCCTTCTATTGCATGAAAAAAAATCATTTACAACTTAATAAAACAAAGGAAGTATGTTTCGATGATTCGGTTATTGTCTAGATTGGTGGATGCTTAATTTTTTAACCCTTAACTTCTTTATTGCTTTTGTCAATATAATAGATTTCAACATGTATATATATATATATATATATATATATATATATATATATATCTTCTTTGTTTTCATTCACATCATTCTTTAGGGTCAAAATTTCGCTCAGACAAGCTAAGAATTATATTCATCAAAATCGACGCTTTGTGATCACTATTGTATTGTTTTGCTGTTGTTTACAGGTCGTAGATAAATTTCGGTTAGCTTTGAGGAATTCTTGTGTAAAGATTAGGTTTAATTGTATAGTATTAATATCTCTATTAGTATTATTTTGTGGTGGTTTACAGTTTGTAGATGAATGTTGATCGGCTTGGAGGAATTTTTGTGTGTAAAATTTAAGTTTAATTGTATTATTTTGATAGCTATTTTATCGTATTATTTTGTTGTAGTTTACAGGTGCTACATAAATGTTGGTTGACTTTGAATAATTTTTATAGGTAAAAGTTAGGTTTAATTGTGTTATTTTAAAATCTTTGCTTTCATTTTTTTTTATTTTTTTTGTGCAAAGGTTAGGTTTAGTTGTATTATTTTGATATCTCTATTATCGTATTATTTTATTAGAGTTTACAGGTATTAAATGAATGTTGGACGACTTTGAGAAAATTTTTTGTGTAAAGATTAGATTTAATTGTATTGTCTTATTGTCTCTATCATCGTAATGCTTTGTTGCAGCTTACACGTGGTAGATTTTTTTTATAAAGGTTAGGTTTAATTAAATAAATTTTTCAGCTTTACATATTCATGTTGAATTTAATTATTGTATTCGTCTTTATAATTTAAACACATATCCTATTTAGTTTGATGTTTGAACTCACTAAAGTGAGATACATGTGCGAGACGCGTACAACTAAACTAGTAATCATTAGTTGAGCAAATTAAGCAAGAGGAAAAATAATTCAATAATACTAGTTTAAGGTGTTTCATGTGACATTCTAAGTAAATTTAGTATAGGTAAATTACAAGAGATATACTGAATATATATAAAAAAAAAAAACTATATAATATTTTAATGATGTATTTCAAAATCAAACGAATTTAGATTTAATGCGCGGAATATGATTAGTAAGTTGAATTGTTACGTGTAATATCAGAGTTAATCCACGTTTAAATTCATCATTATAAAACGATAAAAAAAATTCATTTTATGTAACGGCTAATTTCAAATGATCACATCGTTATCTTATTTTTTTTTAATTAATCTTTGCTTATAATCTCATAATCTTATTTTACTATTTACCCTAATAATTGCTTTACCTCGTGTTTTACTTTTCTAGTAGATTTATCCATCAAATTACTAATGTTCGATATTATGTAACGAGGGGAAAAGAATTGTATCTATCCAAACAATTTACTCATCAAAATGATAAAATACAATATATAATACAACATAATATATTAAAATACAATGTATTATAAAACAATATTTTTAATGTACCAAAAAGGAAAAGCGTGTGAAATTAATTGAGAATTATTAAAGCATATAGATTTACATATGAAAAGACATGAGTAAATTAACAAATTTTGGGAAAACCAACTAACAATACATAAATGTAAAGTTTCTTTTATCAAAAATAAAAAATAAAAATAAATGCTCATTAATTACTCCCTTAATAACCCTTAAATTTTAGAGTAAACTTGGTCTAATCTTGGATTAGATGTTGTAATTAATTTTCGACAAAATTGGGATAATCAAATATTTGCCGTATAATACGATCGAGATCTACGAAAATTCATGTTACACACAAAAAGAAAGAATATTAATTGAGTAAATACTCGTTATGTTTTATTTTTGAAGAGTCAATTTGATTAATCTTCAAAATTAATTGAATTAGGTTGATTTAGTATTTTAAAAGTTAAAATTATACAAAGATTATTAATACGTTATAATTCTTCCCATAGCAATATGGTGCAAAGTATCCCTCCGTTAGAATTTACTTGTTATTATTTTTCTAATTTAATTTTTATTTTACGTGTCATTTTTGATCAATCAAAAAGAGAGATTTTTTTCTTCTTCATGTTTTACCCTTAGTATTAGTTTCTTATTCTTCGAATCATTTTTCAATATCTATTACTAAACATCAATTAATAGAGGTTATAAGGTAAAGTCGTGATCCCGATCATTATTTACTTATTGAATGGGTCATTTCAAAAAGTAATAAGTAAAAGCGAACGGAGAAAACACTTAACCTTTAATTTATTAAAAAATAAAATGTAGTCATGAGTCATATATTACAACAACAATAACATACATAGAATAATTTCATTAGCGGAATCTAGTAGCTTGTGCATTTGTGAAGGTAGAAATTATTTTTGATAGACCCTCGGTTCAAGTTTAACATAGTAATAAAATTAAAGTACGAAAAGGACAATACAGTACTGAAACAGTCATGTTGAACATAATGAAGAAGAGAAACAATAGTAACAACACATCTTATAATAACTGAAGCAAAAGAAACAACACGTAATAATAAAATCAAACAATCAGATGGTATTTGATTGATAATAAAAATACTGATCCGAAAAACTTAACGACACTCGTCTACATACTCACCTACAACTTTAACCTTGACCTGCGTATTTACTCGATCGATAAGCTATAAATACATCATTTTATATCTAATCACCTCTCCTCAAATACTAAATATGTTGTTAAAGTCATAATCACAAGAACTAAGCAATTATGTTATACTTTTCAGGATCATTGACCCCAAAAGAAATAATTAACAAAAAATAAATTACCAATCTCAATGTCATTGTCTTAAAATATTTTCTACCTTGAGCTAACTTATCCTTAATTTTTGCTGTCTTTTTTGACTTTAATATTGGTCCTTATCATGAGTGTTTTAACTTTTAACTATATTATTTGTTAAAAAATTATATTATTTATAATATTTTTTAAAAAAAACTTTTTGGCAACTTTCTGCTCACATCAGCAAACTTTCTGTGTACTTTCTGTGATTTCATTTTTCCTATAAAACAATGTTGATTACGTACTACGTTGTACTATAATATGTAATAATGTGTTATTACAATATTATCTGTCTTTTTGATTTATTTTTTTTAAAATCAAAGATTTATTGAAAATAGTATCTCTATCTTATAGAGGTCTAATATGTGTATATACTACTTGTGAAATTAGACTTTAGTATATTGTTGTTATTGTTATTTAACGTTTTTGCATATTATTTTTAAAAAATATTTAAAGACTCGTATACTTGTCAATTCATAATGAATTTTCATAATACAGATCGATATCATTCGAGATGCATGTGTCCATCTCGTCACTTTCCGCATTTATATTACGGCTCGATTAAATTCGAATTAACGCATTCCGGAGTTCTTTTTTGGAAACAGTACTATCAATATAAATTTTTTCTATTTCTCGATACTCAAACCCAAGATTTCTAATTAAGAATGGAGGGATTGAAATAAATTTAGTTGGCCAAAATGAATAATATTTGTGAATATAATATTATATACAGATTAATTATACAGAAATAATTGCACCAATTATAAGTTCATTTTTATCAATTAAACCAAAAGCAAAAAACATCTTTTAATTTTTTTTTCTTTTTATTACCACTAAGATATGCTATAAAATAGGGAACATAAAAGCAGAAGATCCGTGTTATATGTAAAGATAATTAATATAATTAATTTAGTTCCATAGCTTACTGCACTTTAAACGGCACAAAAAGTTATTATTAATAAACAAAGTCATCAAAATAATAATAAATTAAAAAAAATTTATGAAAAAAAAAGAAGAAAATGAAGATACATTAGTCCAAATTTTATTTTATTTTTTCTAAATAATACTTTTTGAGACTTTTAAAATAACTTCCAAGACTATTGAGGTCCAATTAAGCCTGCATTGACTAATTTCTTTCCATTTCTCATCTAAGAAAAACAAAAAATAAAATAAATAAAATAAAATAAAGGTGTTAATAATCTTTTTGTCAATCAGTTATTAGTAAATTTAAATTTTAATTCTTTCTATATATGATTAAATTGATATGTACATGTTTCATCCTTAAGCCACCATTTAATAATCATATTTTACATGTTAAACTTATACTATTATATATATTTAATAGAAAATTAATAGAGGATAGTAAATCAATTTCATGATGAAAAAACATCGTTAAGAAAACATCTTGCTAAATAGAAAAGAATTTGACATCTAAAAAAAACGAAACAAAATTCGTATTTTTTTTAAATCTCTTATTCTTCGTATGATGAATATTGAATAAATAAATTATAATAATTAAGATCAAAATTTATCAATAATCGAAGGATCAAAAATATAATTTTATTTATTTCTAAAATATAAAAAAAGAAAGAAATTTCAATAGTTCCACATGGGAGCAAGACAAGATTGTTTGACTTTCAGATTTTGTTTTTTGGCAATTTTTTGTTTTGTCTTTTACCTATAAAAGTGACTTTAATTGAATCAAATATAGAAATGGAATAGAAGCTCTGAAAAAAAGAATGTAAACAAAAGTGGTAAAAAGTTAGTAAGACAAAATGATGAAAAATAATTTTTTAAAAAACATAAGAATGGTAAAATTATATTATGGTCCCCTTCTATATTGTTTTCAATGTTACATATAGGTCCTATTAAATTGTTAGAGATTAAACTCCAAGACTAGTAATTTCTACGTCGACGAGGTAATGGTAAGATCTGCATACATTTTTTAGATATTACTTGTGAAATTTCACTGAGTATGTTGTCGTAAACTCCGCCGTGGCTTATAAGAACGGTACAAAAACGACATACTCAGTATATTTCCACCAAGTAGGATCTGAGAAAGGTTAGTGTATGCAGTTCATACCACCATGGGCGGAGCCAGCCCTTTGGTAGGGGATTCATCCAAACCTCATTCGACGAAAAAATATATCATTTATACATAATTAAAATTAGTTTTTATGTATCTATAGTAGGTGTTGAACCCCCTTCAGCTGGATTTTCTTCAAATATTGAACCCCCTTGATTGAGATCCTGCGTGCTACTACCTCAGACGTGAGATAAAGAAGCTGTTTTCGATAGACCTACGACTCAGGACAAAACAGTCTAGAAAAGAAATAGTAAAGACACAAGAAACAAATAGGAATTTCCACGCCCAATAATAACATAACAAGACTCACCAAGTAGTATGATAAACGATAACACAATCTTGACATAATATAACTACTAGCACGGATAACAAAATAAAATCCTCCTACCTACTAGCAACGACACGATCCTTTCTACTATCCGAATTCGTCTCCTCCACACCTTTAATTTCTATCTACGGTCATGCCGTTGGTAATCTGAAATTGTTCTGTGTAATTTCTAATCCCCCCGCCCCCCCGTCAATATTTCTTCATCGGGACGTGAGCCTTGGAGTAACTGGTAAAGTTGATGTCACGGGTTTAAGCCTTGGAAACAGCCTCCAACAGTAATGCAAGGTAAGGCTGCGTACAATACACCCTTATGGTGGGGCCCCTCCTCGGCCCCTGTGAATAGCAAGAGCTTTAATGAATCGGGCTGCCTTTTTTTTTTTTTTTTTTTTTAACCTCTGACTCACGTCTCTAGCCAATCTGTCACACCTTCGTGCTACTACTTATAAGAAGGGTCATTTTGTTAATTTCTTTTACATTTCATTTGAAATGACATATTAATTGAAATTAAAAGAATTAAGGAACTAAAATCATTTCCAATTATGATAGCAACTCGTGTTAATTATCCTTTTACCTTTCTATAAAGTACTTAGATTTAAAAAATATAACTACTTTATCTTTTACTTTTAAATGACATGTATTTTGCCAAAGTTACATATAGGTCCCATTAAATTGTTAAGATTAAACTACAAGATTAGTAACTTTAAATTCATGGCAATTTAAACTACAAAAAGGGTCATTTTGTCTCTTAACATTTTACTTGGAATGGCAATTTAATTGAAAATTAACAAAATTAAGGAACTGAAAATATTTCCAGTAATAATAATAACTCTCGTTGAAATAATTATAACAGCTTCCGTGTCGATTATCTTTTTAAACCTTTTTATAAGGTATTAAATTTCGAAAATATAACTACTTATTTTTTACTTCAAAATGACATGTATTTTTTTTGTATTTTGACAAAGTTAGAGGGTTTTTATGTTACTTTGTTTTTTCTTTTAAAGTAAGGTTAGAAAGCTATATTATTTTTGACATAAATAATATAACATCATTCTATTAGTGATCTCGACTAATTCAAATTCAAGAAACAAAGTGTGAAAACAACCATTTGGATTCACAATGAAAATTCAATCGTTCATATTACTTCCTTGTTCACTTCTATTTATCACGTTTCACTTCAGGAGAGTTAATTCTATTAATAATTTTCAGAGGTAAATTTAATTAAATTAATTTAATATTTTAAATTTAAAATTCAAATGTACTAAAATACTACTATAAATTCAATCTTTCTCATATTAATATAATGTAATAAAGCATCTTAAATATCGATCAAAGTACATTTAATTTAATTTTAAATATTAGTCAAAGTTCATTTAATTTAACTTTACTAGAAGTAAAATATGACGTGTAAAAGTGATCGAAAAAAACATTAAAACAATTTTTCCTTTCTTTATTTTCTTAGTTATTGCTAATTGAGAGAGTTAAATGTACATTGATTTTGCTGCTATAATTTCCTCCAAAGTCAAACAAAAGAAGCCTTGCATTTGATGAAAGATCATTAAGAAATTACCTCTCCCTAACCTCCTTTAATTTATTTTTTTAAGTAATAAACCATAATTTAAATATTTTAATCAATATGATGAATCATGAAAGAAAAATGGCTTGTCATTTATACAAAGATTTAATTGCCTAATTTTTTTTAAAAAAAATTATAATATCAATCCTTTGTGTGCATCTCATTAAAAAATTAAATTACATTAATTTAATATTTTAGATGTTCAAAAACAATATAAAAAATATATAAGTCTGAATCCTTCTTATATTAATATGATGACAAAATACATCTATATATTTGTCGAAATTAATATAGTTTTGACTCTCTCAAAGTGAAACATGACAAATTAATATAGTTTTGATTCTCTCAAAGTGAAACGTGACAAGTAGAAACGAACGGAAGGAGTATATAAAACAATGTTTCCTTTTTAATAAAAGCATTTTCTTTAATCAATCTAATGTATCATGAAAGAGAAATGGCTAGTAATTTATTATCAAAGATTTAATTGCCTAATTTTTTTTTATGTATATGCTATTCATACTTTATATATATATATGAAAGATTTATATTATTTATACTTTTTATAATTCAATTCCTTTGTGTGCATGATTTTTTTTTTTTTTAATCAATCTGATGTATCATGAAAGAGAAATGGCTAGTCATTTATTATAAAGATTAAATTGCCTTAATTTTTTTTGTAATAATCCAATTTCTTTGTGTGCATCTCATTTACATTTCTTAACTATATAGTCTTTCTCAATTTTCCTTACAGTAAATTTGACCTTGCAGGTTCCTTTTTCTAGCAAAATTCATTAAATGCCTCTACAATTTTTAGTGTCTTTATTACAACACCATTTGCTTATTTCATATTTTCATCAATTTTCCTCACTGAAAAACTCAGCCTTTATGACTCTTATGTTCATTTGTTGATGTCAAAAATCCAAAAAAGTTTGAATCTTGGTGAGTTTTTATTGTTGTTTTCTTGAAAATATGAATTGAATTCTTGATAAAATTCATTAAGAATGTGTTCTTTCACTGAAAGTTTGAATCTTTTGAGTCTGTTTTCCATTCTGTTGTTGTCACAAATCATAAAGTTTGAATCTTGATGTGTTTTTATTGAAGACATGAATTTGATTCTTGATAAAAATTTGATGAAAGTTGTGTTGTTTCACATTTTTTATCCATTTTCCTACTGAAAGTCTGAATCTTTTGAGTCTGTTTTTTCATTTTGTTGTTGGTTTTCTGTTGTCACAAAATCATATAGTTTGAATCTTGATGCGTTTTTCTTGAATTTTTGGGGTCTCGTTAAGATTCATGAAAGTTGTGTTCTTTCACATTTTGATCAGTCTTTTGAGTTTCTTTTTCCATTCTGTTGTTGGTTTTCTGTTGTTACAAATCATAAAGTTTGAATCTTGATTGTTTTTTCTTGAAGTTATGAAGTGGGGTCTTGTTAAAAGTTCATGAAAGTTGTGTTTCTTTTACATTTTCATCAATCTGAAAACACTTAAAGATTGAACCTTTTGAGTCTGTTTCCATTGGTGTTGTTCATTTTCTAGTGTCACAAAGCCAAAAAGATTGAATCTTTTGAGTCTGTTGCCATTGGTATTGTTCATTTTCTAGTGTCACAAAGCCAAAAAGATTGAATCTTGGGTGAGTTTTTCTTGTAGTTTTCTTGAAGTTATGAAGTGGGGTCTTGTTAAAAATTCATGAAAGTTGTGTTCTTTCACATTTTCTAGCGTCACAAAGCCAAAAAGATTGAATCTTTTGAGTCTATTTCCATTGGTGTTTGTTCATTTTGGCCAAAGAGATTGAATCTTGGGTGAGTTTTTCTTGAAGATATGAATTGGGTACTTGTTAAAATTCAAGAAAGTAATGTTCTTTCACCATCAAATCACCCATTGTACCTTCTTCAACCACCTCCACCACCACTTGTTACACATGATTCTAATGGTGGTGGTCTTTTCAATTTGAATAACAAAGTTAGTCCAAGTATACTTCTTGTCATCATAATTCTTGCACTTATCTTCTTCATATCTGGTTTACTTCACCTACTTGTTAGATTCCTATTAAGGCCAACAACTAGAGATCCAGATGAATTAGACAATGTAACAGCCTTTCAAGGTCAATTACAACAACTTTTTCACCTTCATGATGCCGGTGTTGATCAATCTTTTATCGATACACTTCCTGTATTCAATTACAAGTCCATCATTGGCGTTAAGGATCCTTTCGATTGTGCAGTCTGTTTGTGTGAATTCGAACCCGATGACAAACTTAGATGGCTACCAAAATGTAGCCATGCTTTTCATATGGAGTGTATCGACACTTGGCTTTTGTCACATTCAACTTGTCCTCTTTGTAGAGCTAGTCTTTTGCCTGATTTCTCTTCATCGTCATTAAACAACAATCATACTTGTTCACCTATCGTCTTTGTTCTTGAATCCGATAGTGGAAGTTCGAGAGAAAACAACAGCGTTGTTCCTTATAGTCATGAGTTGTTGTTTGACTCATTGAGGAGGAACAATTCAATTTCAAGATTGAGTTTGAGTAGTTCCCTCTTTGATGACAACAACATTAGTGTCGTCGCGAAATCTTGTGATGAAATCCACGCAAGAGATGGTGAGATTGAAAAAGTTGTGCAAGTGAAACTTGGGAAATTCAAGAATGTTGATATAAGAGATTCGAGTGATGACAATGAAGAGGGAAGTAGCAATAACATTGATTCAAGAAGGTGTTTTTCAATGGGATCATTTGCTTATATACTAGATGAAACAACAAGTTTACATGTTCCTATTAGGCAAACATCATCAAAGAAGCAATCAGTTTACAAGCCAAATCATAGACAAGCAATGTCTGAATGTGGATGTGATGATTCAATGAGGGAATTCAATGGATTTGAGGCATTCAAATTCGCCGAAAATCCAATGTACAACATGCAGAATAGCAACAATGAAAACAAGATTCTTGAATGCAAAAGAGAGAGCTTTTCAGTGTCAAAGATTTGGTTAAGGGGGGAAAAAGATCATGAGAATGCCAATTCAAGAAGGGCATTCTCGTTCCGGCTACCTACCATCAGCCGGACTATCCCAGTCGCGGCACAGCCAGATGGCTCTGCCGCGACCGAGAATGGTGGTACTAGGAGGACAACCTCAGAGATTGATGTTGTTACATGGGAAAAAAATGAAGGATTTGATGAAGAAAATCAATGCTACAATAGATTGGAATATCAACCAAAAACACCATCATTTGCAAGAAGAACACTTCTTTGGCTTATGGGAAAACAAAACAAAGTTGTTCACTCATCTTACTCATCAAATCTCTAGTCTTTAGTTTTTGGACTCCTCAAAAATGTCTACGGGCGCGTGTCGGATCCTCAAAAAACAGTGTATTTTCGAAGGATCCAACACGGGCGCGACAACATTTCTGGAGAATCCAAAGCAAGTTACTTAGCTCAACACAACATTTAGCATATTGAATATGGCCTTCAAGAGTAAATTATGATTATAGATGATCAATTTTATTGCTTTCAATATCTAGCTTAGTGTAATTTTTTTTTAGATTACTATATTAAATTTTCAAGATATTTTGCAATTTATTTTACAGCTGTTCTTTGTTATGTGTATTTATGAGGTTGTTATTGTTTTGGTAGTAATGTTATAAAAGCTATTAAAGATGATATATAGGGTGGTAGTTGTGGTCACAACAAATAAATAAATTTGCATTCAAGAAGGATAGGTTAGGTTAAATTTTGAAATTGTTACCACTTTTATGTTCAAATTTTAAAGAAACATTCATAAATGTTTGGTGATTTAATTTTAAGAGTACTTCAAGAAGAAAAGAATATAAATATTCGCTTCGGTCTGATAATAGATTTTGAAGTTGAAACCTAAAATTTGAATATGTTAATGGATATGCATTTTATTTGGAAAGAAATTGAACTTTTGATTTTTAAAATCTGATCTAAAATCTATGATCAGACAGATAGATTTTCAAAATCCGATTCGAAATTTATGATAAAAACTTAGAATAAAATATTTGATTGTATTGCCAATTTGTGTGCAAGTTTTCTCTTGTACTTACAAAGAATGTTTTTGATTTCATGTTTAATGATGTTTGCATTGTTGGAAACTTGATCATCTTTTGCAATTCTCCCTAGGAGAGATTTAGAATTTTTAATTTTTGAGTTCTGGATCATAATTATTTTTGCTTACCGGATTTTAAATAGACCGTTAAATACATATCAAAAGAAAAATACAGGGTTTAAGATAAAATTATCGAATTTTGCCGAACGCTTAACTATAATTGATTCTCACTTCACGAGTTAGTCTATTAAGCTAGGCTCAAAGTCCATTTTCTTAATATGACATCGAGTTCGACTCTTGGTCACTCAATATTTGGAGTTTCATATTATATTATCCATGCACCAGATATTAATCCCGAGGATATTAAGTCTGTCACGTTGATTGAAGGAATTGATTATTCTCGTTATATGATCTTAAATAACTCTCGCCTCGTAAGCTAACTATTAGAGTTGAATAACGAACTAGAATTATCGGCCAAACGACATCACCACATATTGCAAAAAAAAAAAAAAAATCTAAATCAAAAGTAACCTACCAAGTATAACAATATTTATAAATTTGATATAAATAATTGAATTTATAAATCTTGGTCTTAATTAGAGAGAAATATTAAATTACTACTTGCTAAGTGTGTATAGAACATGCCCTTTCATGGGTAAGTGTGTGCAGAACATGATCTTTCATTTATTTATTTATTTATTTATTTATTTATTTATTTATTTATTTATTTATTTATTTATTTGTTTGTTGTGTTTATAACAATAAAGTCATAAAATTATTTTTATTAAATTAAAATAGTTGACTTTATCTACTATAATAATAAAGCAACATGTCTATTTTTTTTTAGAACATTAAAAATATTTTATTAATTCTTCCATGAGACTTTGCCCACTTTTATAATTGTTCAACCTTGGAAAAAAATTAATTAGTCCTTATGAGTAGTTGCACTCTTGACTTAGTGTTTCTTTTTTTAAATGAAACATAAAAAATCAACTTGACTAATGACTATGGTTAGGTGTTTTATTAGCTCGATTAATTCAGATTTGATTCAACTAAATTTATAATTAGGGGAAACACTCTTTATGATCAAACCTATAATTGCTCGTTAAGAATTAAGAGATCTCAACTGTCTCACCGATCACCACACATATCGATGGAGGCTATATACGTTTAGTTATAGTTTTTTTCGATTGAACCCTAACCCTCGTGTATTCAGAAATATTTCTGACTCAACTAATTCAAATTGAAGTTGTGTTGGTTCCGTAAGGGTAAATCTTTTATTTTAATTTTTTTTTTACTATTTTAGAACTCGAACACGAGATTTTTAATTAGGAATATAACGATTTGATAATTTCACCACACACCTATCGATACGACTTATAATAATTAGGGGTGACATTATAATAAAATTATTATTTTATTTATGAATAAAGATGTGTTTCATCAAATATGAACAAATAAATATTAATGGCTGATGTTATTATTTGTCACAGGGTACAGTTAAGAGTTGCTGTTTTGGTTTTATATATTAGTTCTAATTAATCTTTTTGACACCTCATTATTTTTGGTCCCATATAATAAAAAAGAAATAATATCCATCTATATTTAGACCATTGATAAAATAAAAAATATTTAAAATATTATCAGTGATTTAATTATATATATATATAAGAACACGAGATATCGAATGTCAGTAGCGTTCCCTTGTATTTGGAGCATCACAAATTTGATATATTTTCTATAAAAAAAATTATATTTATTATATATAAGAATAAAGGACCAAAAACAATAAGAAATCTGTCAGGTCAAAGCTAGGGTCACTTGTGGATTAATTAGTTTTGTTTTCTAATTATAGCAAGTTTTTTTTTTTTTTTTGGAGTTTTTTGATTTACCATATGTTTGAAGTAATATAATTTGTCCTTTCTATTTTCGTATATATATATATATACTAAAGAAACAGTTATGACAAAAAAATACACACGAGTCATATAAATAATGGAAATTGGATTTCAAGTCTTAACTATTTTACTTTTTGTTTTTTTTTTCTCATTTTAATCCCACAAAAGATTGAAAAAAGTTGGTAAGAGCGAATGGTAAAAAACACATTTAAAATAATTTAATTTTTAAAGTTTTATATCTGAATTGTCACGTGTATCAGTTTCATGCATAGACTATCACAAAACTATTAATTGTTTGAGTTTAATACCGAACCTTTAGGCAAAATATATAATAATTTAGGCCGTTTTGATAAATAATTGACGATAATTCATGTAGAAAATTCACATATACATATGAAACTCCAAAAATGAAATTATTTTATGTGTGTTTTTGACCATTAACTTATTTGGCAATGAATTATTTAGAAAGAGTATATATATATATATATATATATATATATATATACATATGTAGAGTTTTATAAAGTAACCGCTAACGATTATGGTGAAGCGATAAGTATTGGGCATTCTTAATTCAAATGCCTAACAACTTGTTTGGATGGAGTTACATATTTAAACTTTGAAGTCTTATAAAAAAAAAAAGATGCTTAGCCTCGCTAGAATCGAATAAAGTTATTATTAATGAATTTTAGACCTATTCTCAATTAACATACGCGATTCATTCTGATAAATATTATAACACACCAAATTTTTTCATCAGAGGCAGACCCAGGATTTCAAGTAAGGGGGGTCAATATTCAAAGAAAACTAAGTCGAAGGGGGTTCAACACCTACTATAACCACATAAAAAATAATTTTAATCATCTATGAATAGTATATTTTTCCGTCGAAGGGGGGTCGGACGAACCCCTTAAAGAGGGTTGGCTCTGCCTCTACTTTTCACTTATTTTATCGATCGCGTCTCGATTAGATCAGAGTCTTAAATAACTATAAGCAAATTTTTTCTTAAAAAATAAGCACAAATCAGGAGATTTCCAAATAGGTCATGGAGTAAGAAAGCTAATACATCATCACTATATACTTGAATACAATTTTACATCAAAGTAGAAATCTTTGATTCTACTTTACTACTAAGTACATCAAACCTAACCAAGATGTATGTCGTCCGATCCGACCTCAGGCTCTTTCTTCTCGGCCTATTTGATTCTCTGGCCGTAGTTCTTTAGGTGGTATTCCGAGATCAAATTCCTCCCAGAAACACGTCGTCCGACCCGACCTCAGACTCTTTCTTCCCGACCTGTTCGACTCGATCTTTGACCGTAGTTATTTAGGTGGTATTTCGAGACCGAATTCTTCCCAGAAACACACGAAACAAAGATATGATCGACTTTTATGGGGAAACTTGAAAGTCAATAAAGCCCAAAGCTCTAGCAAGCTTCAAGAACAAGAAGCATAAATATATGTATAAATAACATAAATACCAACTCTTTTAGAAGTAATTACCTCTCTCCCACTTTTTAAATTACTTTACTCTCTCTTCCTATTAATATACATAACATAGCCGACATATACATAGCCTTTGTGTATATGTTGGGATTTTTATAATATGTTTCGGGAGTTGAGATTTTTTGTTATACTAAAAACATAAGTTGTGTATTTGTGTAATTTTTAGTAAATATATAGCCAAAAGCCCAATTCCAAAGAACTTATCAAGCCTCATATCTCTTTTAGGCAAGATTACCAAGGCCCAATGTAGGCCCAATAATAAAAAGCCCATAGTTTCATTGATAGTTGAATCAATTGGCACTATATAGCTTGAGGGAAATGCTTTCCAAGTTGTGAAAATGAGTGATAGGCCCAAGCCCACTAGTGTATTGAATATAGGCCCAGCATAGCATCAACATAAAAGACATGTCAACACTCAACAACTAGTCAATTTTGCTTTAACTATTGGATCAAATCTATCGGCATTTTCTTATGGAAGTTACGTTGAAAGTTAAATTCGACATATTAAACTGTCTAGTCTTGTTAAAAATACGACGGACTAGGTCGAAAATAACCAAAAAACTCATCACTTTTTTTCACTAAATTCGTGAATCGTGAGACTATCTGAACTAAACTCCACTTTAAAAGGCGTTTTAGACTGTATAAACTGTGACGTAAAAGATATGTCAACGCTCAATGACTAGATAACTTTATTTAAACTATTCGATCAAATATGTGGAATCTATGATTTGATTTATAATAAGAATTAACTGAAACTTATACCATAACTGACTATCAGATCTGCCCACAACAGATGTCTACAAGTCACTAACATGAAAAACCATTAATCACGTGTCTGGACAGATCCCCGACGTACTCAACAGTCACAAATCTTATGAATCAATCAAGTGAAATATCGAATGTCAGCTTCGTCCCCTTAAATTTGGAGCATGACAAATTTGATATTGTTTCTATTAGAAAGTTTTATATTATTATTATAAGAATAAAGGACCAAAAAAAAATAAAAAAATCTGTCAGGTCAAAGCTAGAAATCTGGATTAGAGGCCTGATAGGTACATGCTTTAGTTGAGGGGTCTAAGTAAATTTTCGGGACAACTTTAAATGGCTGCCGATGCCTTTGGCCCTAAAGAAACAACTATGACAAAAAAGTAAACATGAGTCATATAAATAATGGAAATTGAATTCCAAGTTTAACTACTTTATTTTTTGTTTATTCACATTTTAATCCCCACTCACTAACAAAAGATTGAAAAAAGTTAGTAAGAGCGAATGGTAAAAAATAGATCTAAAATATCCTGATATTTGGAGTTTTATATTTGAATTGTCACGTGTGTGAATTTCATACATGGACTATCACTAATTATTTATCAGAACACACATCAACAGATTGTTTGAGTTTCATACTAAACCTTTAAGTAGGATATTTAATAGTTTAGACTCATTTTGATGAATAGTTGGTGATAGCTAACGTAGAAAATTAACACATCCAAACATGAAAATATTTTATGTATGTTTTGATCATCAACTCATTTGGCAATGAATCATTTAGAAAGAGGAAACAAGACGTCTAGACATATATGTAGAGTTTTTAAAAAGTAATCACTAACGATTAAAATATTCTCCATTCTTAATCAGATGCCTAACGACTTGTTTGGATGAAGTTAAATATTTTAACTTTTAAGTCTTATAAAAAAATAAAATGCGTAGCCTCACTAGTATCTAACAAAGTTATTATCAATGAATTTTAGAGTTATTCTCAATTAACATATGTGATTCATTCTGATAAACATTATAACACACCAGCTCTTTTCACTTATTTTATCGATCATATTTCGATTAGATCAGAGTCTTGAATGCATGAGTAATTTGTGTACATGGGCATGATTGTAAATAAAAATAATTTTTTACTTAAAAATAAGCATAGATCAGGAGATTCCCAAATAGGCCATGGAGTAAGAAAAGATAATACATCATCAGTATATATACTTGGGATGAATACATATAAATACAATTTTACATCAAAGTAGAAATCTTTGATTCTACTTTACTACTAAGTACATCAAACCTAACCAAGATGTATGTCGTCCGACTCGATCTCAGACTCTTTCTTTCCGTCCTATTTGACTCTCCAACCGTTGTTATTTAGGTGGCATTCCGAGATCAAATTCCTCCCAGAAACAAGTCGTCCGACCCAACCTCAGACTTTTTCTTCCCGACCTATTCAACTCTCTGACTGTAGTTATTTAGGTGGTATTCCGAGATCGAATTTCTCTCGGAAACACACGAAACAAAGATATGAACGACTTTTATGGGGAAATTTGAAAGTCAATAAAGCCCAAAGCTCTAGCAAGCTTTAAGAACAAGAAGCATAAATATATAGCCAAAAGCCCAATTCCAAAGAACTTATCAAGCCTCATATCTCTTTTAGGCAAGATTACCAAGGCCCAAAGTAGGCCCAATAACAAAAAGCCCATAGTTTCATAGATAGTTGAATCCATTGGCACTATATAACTTGAGGGAAATGCTTTCCAAGTTGTGAAAATGAGTGATAGGCCCAAGCCCACTAGTGTATTGAATATAGGCCCAGCATAGCATCCACATAAAGCCACTTGGGCTCCTCTAGGCCCACCACTTTTAGCCAATGTTACATTGGCCACTAAGTCTCCTAATGAGTTACCCCAAGCAAGAACAGTTAGGCCCAATATTGATGGGCTTATACCAAGTATTAGGCCCATTGCAACCAACAAAGAAATAAGCTCTTCAGCTAAGATGTAAGTCCAAGTAATACTCATTAAGAACCCAAGTCCAAGCCATAAAAAGTTGAACTTCTTTGGTGGGTTAAGCCCATCACTAGTGAAAAACACAACCACCCCACAAGCAAGCCCAATAAGCCCACTAATTCCATAAGCCCAAATTCTTGTTTTAGGACCAATGAAATCCCAAATGAGAATCAATAACAATGGAGCTAAAGTGATTGACACAACCCCAAATGGCTTTGACCATTTCTCTTGTGATACATTTGGTATTGTCAACCTTCTTGGTATATCAAGTGGCAATTCAAGAATATACACAACTTTTCTCAAAACAAAAGCAATTTTCTTTTGCTTTTCACTTTGTATATCATCTTTATTCACCAACAAAGGTACCCTCAATTGTTCACATGACAATTCTTCACCCTTTTTCATGTCACAGACCATAGGCAAATCTAACATATGATCATCAATCATACCCTCTTCACAATTTGAATACTTCTCTTCTCCTCTAACATACATTTCTGATACAAATATACAACAAATATACACAACATACAAGAAAAAGAAAGCCAAAGCACCCCATAAATGAATCTTCCCAATAACAATCACAACAAGTAGACAAACAACACAGAGAATCAAGAACAAAACATTCCTAATAAAACTTGATTTCTTAATTTTCCTATCATATTTACTAATTGATACACTTGTTATACCAGCCACTACACTTGAAACAAAAAAAGCACCACCAATTATACTATTAAATCCAATATCATTTGTATCATCATTCATAAAAGAAACTATACTAGAAAATAAATCAGGTGCACCATTACCTAATGATAAAAGTGTAACACCAGCAATTATTGGTGAAAGTTTCAAACTTTTTGATAATCCTTCTAATGAAGAACAAAAATAACTACTAGCAGTATCACCTAATAAATAAAATAACAAAATTAACCAAAGTGCTAACAAAATATAACCAAGAATTTGGCTAAAAGTGCAATAAAAAAGTTGTAAATAAAATATATATCCATTAGGTTTACACCCTTCATGAAATTTAACATAAGTGCATTTTTCTTCTCTAGTAATAAATTTTTCAATACCTTCGCAACCAATATCTTTGTTTTTCAAGAAACTATTTTTTGGTGGCTTTATAAAAGTATTATTTAATGAAAAATTGGAATTTGATGAAAAGAAATGAAATGTGAGGGAAGAAATAATAAGAAGGAAGATGATATTGAAGAATAAAGATGGAATCTTGATTCTATACTTAGAGAGAATATGATAAATATCCATATTTTTTTTTTTTTTTGTGATATGTGATTTTGGAATATGAAAATAGTTGGTATGTATATAATGAATTTTTTTGTAATTTGGGATTTGTGGGAACATGAGACATAAAGATTCCTTAGTACTGTTTTGATGTTTAAAGCAAAATCTCTTAAAAGAAAGAGAACAGGCTGTTTATTGTAGTACTATATATTATAAATAAATAAATAATAAAAAAAAAAAAATGGACAAATTTTCAAAATAGAAAGACACGTGCCAAATTGCAAACAACTTGTTTGCTTATCAATTATTATCCTACAAATGTCTAGCTATCACACACAAAAAAATAAAAAATAAAATAGTTTGGTGTATTAAAATTTCCGTAACGAGCGAGGTTTGGAGAAGGGTTGTATTCAGTGGCAGAGTCAAAAATTTCATTAAGGAGGTTCGAAATCGAAAAAAAGTAAGTTAATGAACTAGCCGAAGGAGGTTCAACATCAATTATATATACATAAAAAGTATAATTTTTTGTTGAAGAGGTTCGAATGACCCCTAGCCATAAGGGTTATCCTACAAATGTCTAAGGTTCGAATGAATCCCTAACCATAAGGGTTATCCTACAAATGTTTAACTATCACACGCCAAAAAAAGAATCAGTCTGATGAGCTAAATCTTTCGTTATAGCGAGGTTTCGAGAAATATTGAATGATAAGGATTTATTGTCTTACTTTACATCTTAGCTTGAACTCATAATCACCGAATCATATGATAAAAATTAAATATATATTACGTAGTGAGTAGCGGCGGAGTCAAAATTTTCATTAAGGGAATTCAAAATAAAAAAAATAAGTACACGAAACTAGCCGAAGGGGATTCAACATCGAAAAAGTAAGCACACGGAACTAACCGAAGTAGGTTCAAAATTGAAAAAGTAAGCACACGAAACTAACCGAAGTAGGTTCGGAATCGAAAAAGTAAGCACACGAAACTAACCGAAGGAGGTTCAAAATCGAAAAAGTAAGCACACGAAACAAATCGAAGGAGGTTCAAAATCGAAAAAGTAAGCACACGGAACTAATCGAAGGAGTCAATTTATTAAAACCTTACCCTGATTTGACATTGACCGACCAAAATGACTTTGCATATATTTGTACATAAACTCTTAAGCCTTAAGGGATTGTTAAGATTATCGGGATGGGATAGAAAAGGATATCTAATAGGATATATCGTTTCATCTTTTATATATATAATTAATTGACGTGATACGTAAATGTGTTTTTTAATTTAATGTTAATTTTATTTGTATCTTTTAACTTTATGTATTAGTGGCGGAGTCAGGATATTTACTAAGGGGGTTCATAAGTGAACAAACGAATTAATCGAAGGGGGTTCAACATCTAATATATATACATGCCGAAGGGGGTTCGGATGAACCCCCTCGGCAAAAGGTAGATCCGCCACTGTTATGTATGCATATGTGGACACTTAAACTTATATAAAGTTGAACAATACATGCATCCAGAGGCGGAGCCAACCTAAAAATAGGGGGTTCGTCCGAACTCTCTCCGACGAAAAATTATATTATTCATACTTGATTGAAACAATTTTTATGTAAATATCGTAGATGTTGAACCCCTTTGGTGAGTTTTTTTTTGAACCTTCTTAGTAGAAATTCTGGCTCCACCTCTACATGCATCCTATGTGATGTCCTATATATGTTATGCCACATAGAACACGTATGTCTACTTGTTCAACGTTATATAAGTTTAAGTGTCTACTTGTACACGTCCCAAAGTTAAAGATCATATATGTGAGTTGAGAATAAATTAAAGAATATGTTTTTGTATTAATGCCTAGCTAGCTAATAATTCCATACAAAATGATCCCTAAAATTATTTAATATCCGTAACTAAACGTGGAATAAAATAATCTCATATTTAATCATTAGTGTAAACAAGTTTGGAGTTAACTAAAGTCAATGTGAACTATCATCACAAATACCAAATTAAGAGGTGTTTGAAAATTAACAAAGTCTTGTCAGAATGAAAATGACATTATGAGACAACAAAAAAGATAATGTTACTACTATATAATTTCCAATAATTAATACATACAGCAACAATTTAATTAAGCAATGAACTTAGGATTAATTACTTCTTAATTCCCATAGAATCCCAGTCTCTCAAAAATAAAAAAAAAATTCAATCTCAATTTCTAACCGACTTACCTAAAAGTTCGAAAGAGAAATATTTAAAAGATTACATATATATATATATATATATATATATATATATATATATATATATATTATAGTTTTGAGTTTAATTACAATTTTTTTTAATATTTTGAATAATTACTGAAAATTCCTATTTTAAGTCTGTTGAGATACATACATCCATCAAAGATATATTTTTTCTTTTGTAAAGATATATAATTAGTTTTTCGATATATTTTTATTGATTCAGAATCTATCAAGACACATAATTAGCTTTCAATATATCCCGAAATGTTATATAATTAGTTGAATTTTGTATAATTATTTTATTAGGATAAAAATTTATGTAAATATGATAAGTTTTTATATATATATATATATATATATATATATATATATATATATATTATTTTTGTGCGTGTGATATCAATATTAATATATATGACTAGACAACAAATAAAAAGACCAACATGAAAATCCTCTAGAAGTTACAAATGTTGGAGAATCAAAGTGCACATGTATACTTAGCTATTACACCTCTTTATTTGATCTCCTTGATGATCTAATCGAATCAACAAAAAATGTTATTAAAATAAAAATTAAAATCCTTAATGTATGGAAGATTTTCTACTATTGATTTATTATTATTATATATATTATATAGTTGTACTTTTGTATTATGAAAGGTTGTGATGGAGTGATAAATATTATTTTATTTTTAATTAAAGGTCTTGAATTTGAGCTTTCAGTACAGATTCTGAGTTCGATTCATGGTATAAAGTTACTTTTAGTATGCAGTAGGGTTCATTCAAATTTTATTCGGTAGAAAGTTATACTATTTATATATGTTTAAAATTATATTTTATGTGTATATAATAGGTGTTGAACCCCCCTCGGCTAGTTTATATGTTTACTTCTAAATCTCTTAGTAAAAGTTCTGGCTTCGCCACTGTTAGTATGAAGCGCTTTACCCTTAATATGATGCAGGAATTCTAGTGAATCGAGATCCAAAATAAATATTGATCAATCAAATGAGAAACAAATTAAAAAAAATTCAATTGTACATTGATTTAGTGATAAGACATCAATTTTAAAACACTTTTCGTTAAAATTTTGTATCCGTCACTGATTATTTAATTTAAAATTTTATAATGAAACTTCAGTATTACAACGTTTATTTTTAAAGTACATAGGTTGAAAAGTGATCAATGAACGCTATTTCGATGTTTTTTTTCCCATTTTCATCCAATTTATTAATGAAACTTTAGTATTACAACGTTTATTTTTAAAGTACATAGTCTGAAAAGTGATCAATAAACGCTATTTCGATGTTTTTTTTTTCCATTTTCATCCAATTTATTCTTTAAAAATCATATTATGAAGGCTCTATAATAGTGACTATTTTTGAAAGACAAGAAAAATTGTCTTTAGGAGATAATGGCATGGATTAATAGTAAATGTGTTTAAAAGATCAAGTTGAAAAGTGATCAGTAAACATTATTTTAATATTTTATTTCCATTTTCATTAAACACTTTTATCTTTAAAAGATTATAAAAGGAAAGTGATAGAACTTTATTCAACTAAAATACAAAACAAAATGCTGGAGTTTTTAGGCATAGGTAGGATTGGGACACAATGGCTGCTAGTGATATATATGTATATCTTTTTTTTTTTCATCTGATATTCGATATCAGTATTAGAGTCTGATTAGTTCGAATTTTTGATGGATAAGGTCCATTCGAGGATAGTGTTCTCTATCAAGAATTTTTCATATCCAGGACTCGAACCTGAGATATCTAATTAAGAGAAAAATAACCCTATCCGCTACACGATATTCTTTAATGGTGATATTATATGTATATTTTTTTCTTATCTGTTATCCGGTATCTACATTGGAATTTGATTAATTCGAATTAGCGCCGTGTGAGGCTCATTCGGGAAAAGCGCTCGCTACCAAATATTTTTTCATACTCAGAATTTGAACTCGAGATCTCTGATTAAGAGAGAAACAACGTCCCCATCCGCTGCACCACGTGTTTTGATAGTGATATTATATGTATATTTTTTTCTCATCTAGTATCTAGTATCTACATTGGAGTTCGATTAATTCGAATTCGCGCCGTGTGAGGCTCATTCGGGTTTTTTCATACCCACAGCTCGAACTCAAGATCTCTGATTAAGAGAGAAACAACGTCCCTATCCGCTGCACCACGTGCTTTGATGGTGATATTATATGTATATTTTTTTCTCATCTGGTATCCGATATCTACATTGGAGTCCGATTAATTTGAATTCGCGTCATGTGAGGCTCATTTGGGAAAAACGCTCTCTACCAAATATTTTTTCATACTCAGAACTCGAACTCGAGAATCCGCTGCACCATGTGCTTTGATAGTGATACTATATGTATATTTTTTCTCATCTGATATTCGGTATCTACATTGGAGTCCGATTAATTCGAATTCGTATCATGTGGGGCCCATTCAAGAAAAGTGCTCTCTACCCAAGATTTTTTCATACACAAAGCTCGAACCCGAAATCTCTAATAAAAAAACAATCTCATTCATTGCACCACGTGCTTTGATAGTGATATTATATGTATGTCTACTAAAACACAAGTCATTATTTCATACCCCACACCCTTCAATATTGGGACTAGGTTCAACCTTCTATTTCAAATGGCTTTTCCCCAGTTGGATATATTATTATTAGTAACAAGATGTAAATTCCCCTAGTTGTGCCCTAGAAGCTTGGACCACATGCTACCCAAAATAAAAGATTATTATTATGTAGTCTTTTTACGAGCAGAGTCAGAATTTTTATTAAAAAAAATAAAAAATTAAAAAAGCTAAAAGGATTCAACATTTATGATCAAGACAGATTTAAAATTTAAAATTTATAAATTTTTATGGGTAAAATAAAATTTACTATAACTGCTGACGGGGTAGCATTCATAATCAAGAAGGGTGTGTTTGGTATGATGGAAAATATTTTTCATGGAAAATGTTTTCTTGAAAAATATTTTCCTGGAAAATAAGTTGGTTTTCTACGTATTTTCTCATGCTTGGTTGATGAGTGGAAAATATTTTTTGAAAAACATTTTATGGTGTTAGGTTGGTGAGTAGAAAATATTTTTTAGAAAAATATTTTCTAGTGTTTGATTGGTGAGTGAAAAAATATTTTTTAGAAAATACTATTAACTGTTAATTTGTAAGAACTAATTTAAGTATAGCAAATAATATTAATATCGAATACTAAAATATTACAACTACTAAATTTAAGAAACTATTAATTAGCAAATATAGGAGACACTTTTCAACATTTTGTCAGGACAATCTCAAGATACTACAAACAATAGAAATATAACGGAACGACAAGCTCATTCAACCTTGTGAAATAAGTTACATCGATGACAAAATGAAATATGCAATTAACAAAAGTAACATAGGTAAGTCTTCCCCTATGCATATGAAAATAACAATACATTCAACGAACATTGGAAAAGTAAAAAATTCGGGCTTCACTATTTTTTATTTCAAGCACTGAAAAATCGAAACAAAGCACAATAAAAATATTTCCGAGTAATGTAAATTTTTGTGAAATGTGAATTTTTTGGGGTGGGGAAGAAGGGTGGGGGTGGGGGCATAAGTCATATTTGTCATTTTTCGGAAAATAGAGGAAAATGAGTTATCTTGAAAAATGTTTTCCCAATTTTTTACTAATCAAACAAGAGAAAATAGGAAAATATTTTTCAGAAAACATTTTCCAGCATACCAAACACACCCGAAGCCTACAAAGTTTTAACAATCTCTTTCTCAGCCAGTATATTAATAACACACTTTATTAATGGGTTCACAACTTATGATTCCTATTTATTTTACTAGATTTTCTCAATATAAATACAAGATCCATACGAAAGTTACTGGATTTTCGAAAACTCCGATCTATCCTCCAAAATCTGCCCCTATCTACGATATAGATATGCATAAAAAGGAATTTGACCTTATATGTATAGTATAATTTTCTGGCGAATAAGTTCAGATGAGCTTATAATACCTCCTAGTTCCTGACTCTTGTACCCTCTTATTTTTTTTTATATACAGTATTATTTAAAGTTTCAGTTCATCCATCAAGATAATTATTCAATAAAAAAAAATATTTCTCTTTTATATTTACTTAATTTTCTTATTCGAGAGCCAGAACGAACATGCCTGCTGCTTATTGTATTGGACCTTCGATCAGATATTCTACCTTTGTTGAATCTGAACTAACACCCTGCCCACATTCGCCGATAAATTTTCCTTTAGGGGGCGGGGTGTAGAAAGCTAAGTTGCACAGACTTTTTATTTTTAATGCCATACTCGTCTTGGATTCTTCAATAATACATTAATTTTGACGAATTCAATACGTATTTCATTGATGTTTTTGACGAGTCCGAGCATAGCTAGAAAGCACTAGGATGGAATAAAAAAGGTTAATATATTTTTGATTTTTTAAAATGACAAATAATTTGAAATAATTTTTTAAATTAAAGTGTCAAATGAAAAAGACTTGAGGGAGTAAAATGTAAATTTAAGTGACGTGAAATAATGAAAGACTTTATAAATCCTTACAAAAAATAATAATGCATATAAAGTCCAATAAACTTCCAAGAATATACATGAGATTGATATTGACTTTACATTTATTAAAAAACAAAAATTATTTTAGTTGTAAAGTATTATAAGAATAGTATCTATCAATATCATGATCCTAACAAGATGTATGTTTGAGAAGATTTGCATGGATATGATAATTAAATAAATACCAACCTAACAATTTATTATTTAGAAAATTTTTAAGTTTCAATAATATATAATATTAGAGCGGAATAGATGAAATAGAGGCTTGCATTTCGTGTCTAAATGTGTCATAAGAACGTGACGTCAAGCTTTAAAGATAAGTTTTATAAAGTGACTGTCAGATCAGTTATGTTTTATGGGGCAAAATGCTGATCGATCAGTCATTTAGTCTAAAAGATGACTAAATGTATAGTTATATAAGAAATGTATAAAAATTGGTATAGAATTTATAAATGCACCTAGCAGACCAAGAAGATAACCGAGTGCTTTAATTTCTGGGCGGAACCTTAAATCTTTAATTTGGGCATCAATATATGTGTTCGAACCTCCTTAACACTCACGATCTCTAAATCCTGAATCCGCCACCGAGGATTAGGAAAAGATTCGAGACAAGGTGGAGGTGGCCCCCGTGAGAGAATTGAGACCGAGATCATTCTGCAACGTAAAGATGAGAGGCGCAAATGCCTCGATGAGAAGGTATCATAGGTTGACTATAATGGGTATATGGGGAGGTAAAGGACTATCGAAGAAATATCTGTGAGAGGTAATTAATTAAACAGACATAATTAATTCTTCTTTATTTAAGTTATCATATTATTTGTTATACTTACTATTCTCTTCTCGATTATTTTCAGTATGAATTTTTCACTATAGTAAACATATCCATAATATTCTTAACTATTAATTTGAAATTTAATAATGAAGAGTTTTTAAAACAAAACAATGTTAGTTTTCTTTTTATAGATAGATTAAAAGAATTACAATATAAAATGAAATCTTCTTGAATAATAAATTACAACATAAGAAAATCAAGCCTAATACGTAATGTCTCATAATTAGGATGTCATTTTCAAATTAAGTGACAGATGCAAAGAATAAGGTGTATCTTTTTTATTTTGTCATCAAATTTGATTTTATTTTCTGCTTTTTCCTTTTATAACCAACCTTTATTTTTTTTTTATTATTGTTTGGATTGTCTGATCATGTCAAGTCATCTTAGTATTTGGCCGTTAATTAAATATAATATTATCTCTTTTTTAAAACTCTCATCTTATTAATCGACTAATAATCTGTTTGATCAAATTTTTAAAATTTATTTATTTTAAAAGTATTTTTTATCAAAAGTGATTCGTTAAAAAGTACTTGGTGAGAAATAACTTGTGTTTAACCAATAAATCTAAAAAATAATTTTGAACAGTATTTTGTATTTGATCAAGCTTTTAAATATATTTTTTATCAAAAATACTTTTTCAAAAAATGCTTTTTAGAAAAAAAATACTTTTTTTTATCTTATAAAAATTATTTTTTTAATTCTTAGAAATACTTATTTTCTTCCACAAATTTAACCAAACACCTCAATTTTTTTAATAAATACTTCGAGAAAAATAAACAGTTTAGGAAAAAATAATCTTGATCAAACAGACTATTTAAACTTCAATACTTATCCAAAGACAAAATAAGTTAATAGAATATCAATAATTATATATTTTTTTTGTTGCAGCGTAGGAGGCAGAGGTCAGATATCTTAGAAAGACAATTTTAACTAGTTTTTAGAGCTAAATTAAAATAAATTCTAAAAATAAAATTTAAATAGTAAAAAACAATATGAAAATTACTTTAAAGTTTCAATCCTCCCATAATACATCTTAAAAGATTTGATAATTTTTTTTTATAAAATTTGATTTTCAAGAAGTAAAATATAACAAATATTTTGAGATGAAGGGAGTATATAAATTGAAATTTGAAACTTAAATATTATCCAAATTGTGTCTATGTTCAATGTCACACGTTGTCGTTTCAATTTTTGTTCTTATATAAATGATATGAACCAAATAATGCAAGTTCTAGCAAAATTATTAAGAACACAACACATCAATTAAGTCATATAAAAATCAAATGATGTCAAATATTTTTGAAACTTCTCAAAAAGTCTATATAAGTAAGCATGCTATAATTATTTCGATAATTTTTATTTTTCTAAACTTATATCTCGTTAACTGACTAAACCGCAATACTTATTAAAGACAAAATAAGGCAAAAGAGTTTCAACGGCTACTAAAAATAGTGTTATATAAATTGAAACTTGAAAATTCAGTACCTTTCTTCAGTGTCACATAAATATTAAATATTTAAAATTATAATTTTTAAATATTTTTATTTTTTATAATCAATCAAATTATATCATATAAATTAAAATAAAAAAAAATATTTTGCCAATTATTTCTGTTCAAAATGTCACATGATGTTTACGTGTCAATTTTTGTTCTGTAGGGATGATGCAAAAGTGATGTTGTACCAAACATGTGTAGAAAAATATGCAACTTGATATTATCACATTGGATCACTTGGTGGACATAATCTTTTGGCTACGGGGTTATCTGAACTCAATAATTTTTGATATAAAATAATGATATGTAGTCAAAAAAATTATTTATTTAGATATCTGTTATAACGTAATATTGTTATAAAAAACATGTAATATAACATGCCATAACAATCGATACAAAAAAAAATTGATCGTTAAAGTGAAGCTTGTTGCAGTAGTTATTTGTTATACAAAGATATGTCTATACATAAAAACCTAATTAAATTTTGATATTTTAATTTTTTGACTACGGGATTATCTGAATTCAATAATTTTTTATATAAAATATTAATATACTGTCAAATTTCTCTATAGCAGAATTATTTGTTTAGATACCTGCTATAACGTAATACGTTATAAAAAACATGTAATATACCATGCCATGAAAATTGATCAAAAAAAAACTTTGATCGTTAAAGTGAAGCTTGTTGCAGTAGTTGTTTGTTATAGAAAGATATGACTATACGTAAAAAAAACTAATTAAATTTTGCTAAATATCATTTCTTTACTCATAGTTTTAGGTGTTCAATGAATTCAATACTAAAGTTTTGAAAAATTAAATTTAATAAGTTTAAATTCTGAACCAACCTATCATTTTATTTTTTTTAGGAGGTAACTTGTTTAGTGATAAGAAAATAAAACAAAATTTCAAAGACTTGTCTTAGGGTAAAAGTATATTTCAAGAAAGTTTTTTTTTTAATTAACATGAATATAGCTCATCAATCCTTTTTGGACCAAGTTCATGTACTATGTTTTAATTAAATTAAAAATGTTATCTTATAAGATAGTTGAGTGATTTGACTTATGCATTTTTTTCTCCCGTATAATCATTTAATATTCGAAATTCACTAATATAATTTTAATCTTAATTTTTTCTGAAATAGTGATTTTATTAGAGCAACCCGTCAGACATTTGTTGGACTTTGTGAACGTTGATCGATTATTTTTTACAGACAAACAACATAAATCCCGACAGTTTGGGGCTTAATTACAGAAAATTCCAATATTTTGCATAATTACTGAAAGTTCTGATTTTGGGTCTGTCGAGATACATAATTAACTCCCGATACATCAAATGAAGATACATAATTAGCTCTCAATATATTTTTTTCGATTTTGAATCTATCGAGATATAAAATAAATCCAACGAAGATAATACATAGGCAAATCAAAGAATAGCCCACATCAACCTTCCTTTTGGATCAACCTTATTTTCACTTGGGCCACAAAGCCCAATTTTATGCTTGGACAGATGGGCCTGACAGGGAATAGCCCACATACACCTACCTTTTGGAGCAGCCCAAGTTTTCATTTGGGCCAAGATACAACAAACCTAAAAGAGAGGAGATTTTATTAATTAAATAAAGGAAAAATTACGTCATATTACAACTTAACTTACCATAATTACTACAATTCTAACCCTTTTAAATAATTAAATAGATCACTATTTTACTTAAAAGCTCGGATATATTCAACTTATCTTATACAAAATTTGATGAAGAAATAGATAAACAATAAAAAAATAAATAGAGTAATGTAATATAAAGAGTGACGTTCTACGTTAGATTAGTACAGAAAGGAGTTGCACGCTATCTAATATATTATCAACAACCAAGAAATTACTGCTGAATTCATGGACAGAAAAAAGATAACCTGACGAACTGAAACATTTTAGTAGCCAGAAAAAAAGAAAGCAAAAGTTAAAATATATCTTGAAAGACTTTTTCTGATAGATCCAAAACCATTTTTTAAAATATAGAATAATATATGTTAGGACCAAACAGGGGTGACTTAAGGGTAATACTAATAAAACCTTTACTTTATTCTCCCAAAATCTCAAGGCCTCAAAAATTTTAGTTGTTAATTTTATAATTTTCTTTTATTTTTGACAATATTGAATATAGTAAAAAAAAAAAAAAAAACTATCACCATTCAATAAAAATATTTTGAAACTTTGAACTAAACCATCCAAATCTTTATAATAATAAATAATGTATTTAAAATAACATCATGGTTAAATATTATTAACTCGAATCAATCCTTACTATTATAAATAATAATATTACTATGTGAAATATAATACTACACTAAAAATAACAATTATGAAAAAACAAGAAAAAGCAATGCCAACATTAAATAGTGATCTTACGATTAGGCCTTACTTGGACACATATAGTTCATTCAAAACTAAACATATTTGCCTTAATGAACCGTGAAAAAAATTAATTAGAGGAAGGGTAGCATATATTTCATTCTTACAGATCGTAGACATTTTTTTTTTCATTAAAACATATATAAACTTAATACAAGATGCATGAAGGATTGATGTGTCACAACTTTATTTAATGTGTCAAATGGCTACTATATGCCAAGAACACAACACTATAAGTTACCTTTTTAGGAAAAGCGACACTTTATTTAATTTTGTGTGACACTAAATCCACAATCAAACTTAATTACTGCTTGAGAAACTCTTCTTCAACCAATTGTGCTTCAAGAGCTTAATTTAACATCCTGAACCAAAATAGTTCCTGCATCACATCTCTTAATGCATATGCATTGCCTTATGAAACAATGACCATCTTCATACTTCTCCTTGATACACAATTTTCTACATTGAGCCTCCGCCACACATATTATTGGGAAATTCGATTTTTTTATGCAGATTTTCTGAACTTGCACTCCTGTAATCATTCACAACTTGTTACATATGATAGAAAACAAATTAAAGATATGTAATCCAAAAAAATATTTCTCGGACACTATTTTCAAGATTATGTTTTGCAAAGTTATCAAATTTTGAATATACATAACTTTAAAGCGTGAATAAAATTATTGTTCCTCAAGAAATATTACTTGTAATATCATACATACAAGTTTCATCAAGATTAATCAGCCACTCGATGATAAATTCATAAAAGAGAAGATTATATTATTATATTAAGTTTTAGAAAATAAAAGATGAGGACAAACCATGGGCAACAAATAGTGTCATTGCCAAGACAAGAAATGCCATGAAGTAAATGGAACGAGCCATAGTCTCTTTGAATGACTAAAAAATATTGCAAATATTTTTTTAATAACAAGAAAGATTGCAATTTTGAGTTGTGAATGAACACTAGCACAATGGAGGTATTTATAGGCAATGAAATTAGAGTAAAACCAAAAAAAAGATAAAATTTAGTTGTGAATGAACACTAGCACAATGCTTGTATATTGGAAATACAACAAACATGGCCGATAATGATTGATGTAATGATGCTATCAGTTCGAGTTAAGGGTGTCAAACGGGCCGGGCTGACCCGGTCCGACCCGGCCCTATTAGCTAACCCGGCCCGGTAAGCCCTAGGGCTTAAGGGTTCCGGGTCCCGGGCCGGTTTTTTTAAAATGGGCCCGGTTAACCCGGCCCGGACCAAGCCCGGTCCAGGCCCGCCGGTTAACCGGCCCGGCCCGGCCCGGAATATAAAAAAATAATAATTTTGGGCCAACTAGCCGTTGGCCCAACGGCTATATAGCCGTTTTTGGGTCCAAACGGCTAGTTTGGGCCCATTTAATTAAAAAAAAAAAAAAACTTTAAAAAATATTTTTTAATCCCCAAAAAAAATCTATAAATACCCTACAACTTCAAATCATTTTTCACACAATTTTTCACTCTCTCAAATCTCATTCTCTCTCAAATCTCAATTCTCAATTCTCTAATATTCAATATATTTAATTTCTTAAAGTGTTCACTTTAATTTTTTAATTTTCGTTTACAAAGTACGAGCGGAAGTTTCCAAAGTCGCAATCTTCGGATACTTCCAAAATTTGGTATTGTCGTTCCATCTCTTACGTTTAATTTTTATTTATTGTATTAATTGTTTATTATTTAATTTTATTATATTTGTGTATTTTGAATATTTTTAGTTTAATTTAATTTATATTATGGATAAATTAAAAAACCTCGCTGCTAAAGGTGTTAAAATTTTTTGTCCCGGAAGCGGTAGTGGTAGTAAAAAGCGAATTACTAGTGGTAGAGGTAGTTCAAGTTATAGATATACCCGTGTGCCTTCGCCTCCGGTACCGCTTGGTACACCTTTTGAGGAAGAAATAGGTGTAGGTGCTCACGATATGGATTATGTAGAAGCTCAGGAAAATTATGGTATAGAAGAAGAAAATGAAGTAGATGCAGTTAATTTAGACGAAGATAATGAAAATATTGCTGAAACACCCGCAGTGGGAGATGCTAACGTTAGATCTGAATCAGTTAATCTCCCTTCCCGTCCTCCCAGTGCCCCAAAACCTCGTAAAAGAACTAGTATTGCATGACAATTTTTTGAACGTATATCAGATATTGAGGTGCAGTGCAATATTTGTCAACAAATATATAAGCATAGAAGTGGAGGCAAACAAGGGGGTACGGATACGTTAATGAGACATATAGATGAAGATCACAAAAGAGAGTTAAATATTGCAAAAGGTGGTGGGGATGTTGGTGGGTCAACGCAAACTAGAATGGACCCAACAACCGGTCAAGTAGCGAAAAAGTATAATAAATTGAGGGACAGGGAAGAAATAGCTAAAATGGTAGCTGTGGGTTGTTTGCCTTTTAGTTTTCCTTCTTCTGATGCTTTTATTCGTTATATACAAGCAATTTATAATCCTATGTTTAATGGTATTCCTAGAACTACTTGTCGGTCTGATATTTTTAGACTCCATTCACAATATTGTTTTTATTTATCAACATTGTTAAAAAATATTCAATGTATATTGTCCCTAACTTCTGATCTTGGTCGTGCTGTAAATAAAAATGATTATTTAACCGTTACTTGTCATTGGATGGATAGTAATTTTGTGATGCAAAAACGTATTCTTGCTTTTTTATATGATGAAGATCGTAAACATACTGGACAATTTATTGCTGATTCTATTGTTAAAATTGCCGGATACTATGGTATAGAAAATAAAATTTTATGTATTGCTTTTGATAATGCTTCTAACAACAAGACCGCTATAACAAAAATAAAATCTACGCTATCTCCGTCCTTGCCTGAAATTTTTCATATTAAGTGTGCATGTCATATATATAATTTAATTGTAAAAGATGGTCTTGAGTTTTTTTGAGCTTTATATTGAAAAAATTCGTCTTGCCGTTGGTTTTATTCAAGAAAATAATCGTAGATCGAGAATTAGAGAATTTAAAGTTAAATGTCAAGAAAATGGACTTACACCGATTTTGATGCCTGAGGAAATTGATACTAGATGGAATTCTACGTATGAGTTTTTAAAAACTTGTTATAAATATAGAATTCCTATTACACTAGCTTTTAACCAACATTGCGGTTCATTTGCTGATTCTGCTGATTGCATGCTACATAATTCTGATTGGGTTGTAATTAATGATCTTGTTATGTTTTTAGAAAAATTTTATGTAGCTACGGTTGAATTTTCCGGTGCTTACTATCCTACTGTTTGTAATATTTTGGCATATATAGCCGATATTTCTGGTTTGCTCCAACAATATAAAAATAAAGAAGGTTATAAAGAAGCTGTTGGCGCCATGTTTACAAAATTTAAAAAATATTTTTTCCCGATTCCCCCTATTTACTTGGTTGGTGCTATGCTAAATCCGTGCATGAAATATAATAATATGTGTCACTTTAGTACTCTTATTTATACTAACTTAGAAATAAATACTAACCATGATTCTGAACAAGTACAACCTGATTTGTGGACGGCTACGGCTGATGCAAAAGATTATATAGAAAAATTATATAATCACTATGCTGATTTATTTGATTCAGCCGTACCTACAAATATCACTCCAACTGTCGCTCCTCATCCTCCCGAGGAGCCATCATCTTCTAAAAGGCCGGCACATAGTGGTTTTTCTGATTCGTTTTATGATTTAAATTGTTGGAACAGTGTTGATGAGAGAACTTACACATCAACTTATCGGGAAGAGCTGAAATATTATCTTCGGACGGCACCAGAGGATCGCAGACGACGGATCAACACGCTGGATTGGTGGAGGAATAATGAATCACAATATCCTGTGCTTTCAAGATTAGCTAGAGATATCTTGAATGTTCCAATGTCAACCGTTGCATCAGAGAGCGCCTTCAGTCAGGGACGACAGCAGCTTGGAGACAACCGACACTCATTGGGAAGCAATGCAATGAATGTTCTAGTTTGCCTCAGAGATTGGATTAGAGCGGAAAGAAGAAATCAAGGAATGGAACCGGAGCCGAGCGACGAGCTGAAACTAGAAGAAATTATGACTTCACGGGAGAACTCAGCAGAATCAAGTCCAATGCATGGTTTTGCCCCCGTTGACTTTGATTATCCTATGCAAGTTCCCATTAATATTAACATGAATGAGTTGGAAAAAATGATGCATAATTTATAGATTTTTCATTCATGTAAATTATAAATTTTGGATCATTTTGCAATCAATAAAATTCCCCAAATTCATTCAGTCCTTAGTCGTTGTTTTTTATTTTTTTTTGAATATTTGTGCATATATCTTCTATAGAAGTGTATATTTAACGTATACATGTGTATATGTTTTATAAATTAGTATATAAGTATATCTATACATATTGTAATGTATATATAATGTAGTATATTTTATAAGTAGTAGTATATATACATTTAATGGTGCGTATACACGTGTATATATCTTCTATAGAAGTGTATATTTAATGTATACATGCGTATATGTTTTATAAATTAGTATATAACTATACAAATATATATTGTAATGTATATACATTATAGTATATTTCATTTAAAGTATTACATATACATAGAATAGAGTGTATATATGTGAATGGATCTTCTATAGACGTGTATATTTAACGTATACATGTGTATATATTTTATAAATTAGTATATAACTATACAAATATATATTGTAATGTATATATATTGCATATATCTCATTTAAAGTATTACATATACATAGAATAGAGTGTATATATGTGAATGGATCTTCTATAGACGTGTATATTTAACGTATACATGTGTATATATTTTATAAATTAGTATATAACTATACAAATATATATTGTAATGTATATATATTGCATATATCTCATTTAAAGTATTACATATACATAGAATAGAGTGTATATATGTGAATAGATCTTCTATAGACGTGTATATTTAACGTATACATTACTTTATGTTTTATAAATTAGTATATATATTGTAGTATATACTTTTTTTAAAGTAGTACATATCTTTTGAATGGTGCGTATATATGTGTATATATCTTCTATAGACGTATATCTTTAAAGTATACAAGTGTATATGTTTTATAAATTAGTATGTAACTATATATATATACATATTATTGTATATATATATATATATATATGTATATTGTAGTATATATTTTATTTAAAGTAGTACATATATATTGAATGGTGCATATATATGTGTATATATCTTCTAAAGTAGTATATATTTAACGTATACATGTGTATATGTTTTATAAATTAGTATATATATATATTGTAGTGTATATATATATATATTATACTATTATAGCAAATGTTTTATTTAAAGTAGTACGTATAGTCATATATAATTATATATTGAATGGTACGTATATATGTGTAATTGTTTATACTTTATATATTTTTTTAAAAATATATGTTGTATATTGGAGTGTATATAGTGTATATTGGATTTTTTATTTATTTTTTAAACGGGTTTGACCGGTTTTTAACCGGGTTTGACCGGGTCTTGGTGGGTTTGATCGGATTGGGTTTAGTGGGCCGGGTCCGGGTGGGTTTTAATTTTTTTACTGTTTGGCCCGGCCCGGCCCGGCCCGGTTAACGCCAAATCCGGCCCGGAACCGGCCCAGAACCCGGGTAAAATGGGAGGGCCGGTTCCGGGTTGACCCGGCCTGGCCCGTTAGACACCCCTTTCGAGTTAATTCATTCCTGTAAATTATCTGTTGTAGTTTAATATCAACCCTATTTCCTTCTCGAGTATAGAGATAGTTCTACATATACAATCTTATTTACTACGAAATGACTAGAATCACATGTTAATGGTCCTAAACGTACAATCAATTAATGATCCAATAGACACGTTTCTAACATTCAAGTGAAAAAAATAAAACATTCTTATTAACCCTAGTTACCTACTCTATAATTTGTGAAATCATACCATTCCTGCTGCTGCATAATCTTTAAAACTTGTGATCAAACATATCATAACATTTGAACAACTATAAAAGTGTCATATCAAGGGAATACAAAAATGTATCCTTTTTTGCTAAATAAATTAAATTTGTAATGTCATCCAACCTAAAGTATGTGGCCAAAATATGGCAAAGTCAGAGTCTATCACTAAGCATGTTTTTCTCATTCAAGAACAAAAGTAGTGGACCCTTGTTTTGTATTTTCTCCGTCTGAATTTATATGAGAGTAAATCTCACTTTATCCCTAAAATTTAAGGTTTGAGAAATGATACCTACTTCACGTATTGAAAAGGAACGATAATTTTCTTGTGCAATATTTTTCGGTAAAATTTTTCTGTAACGGCCTAAAAATTTAACGAAATATGTAAAATTTGTGATTTTGTGTGATTTGACTATTTTATCCCTTTCCGTAGTTGTAATATGGTATTTTTTGGGTGTGGGGATGATTGACATGGTTTCTGATGCATTTTGGTACCATTTATGCTATATTGTGATTTCTGATGGCTCCGAGAGCCTTATTTTGGACTTATGTGGATATCATTTGATCCGTGCGACGGATAGCTGAACGAACTAACCCAGTAGCTCTGAAATATCGATTTTAGGCTAGGTAGATCCTTGGTTCGGAGTTCCGGTGCACCCGAGCTCATTTCAACCTATTGATTGGAAAGTTGAAAAATTGAAAATATGGGTGTAGGACCCACATTTGGTCGAAATGACCTCTGATGAAAAATTTGACTTCGTCGGCAAATCCAAAATGTGATTTTAGGATGATAACATATTTGGTGTGATTTTACGACTTTAATCTCATTTCGATCCTCGATTTGGAAAATTGTGATTTCAAATTTTGGGGATCAACTTTGTGAAAATGTTTTTTTTTTTTTTAAATCTGGCTTCGCCAACGTATCTAGAACATCAAATTTAGTGTGGTTGCATGGTTCCTTTGTCTATATCGGACTGCGAGCGAATTCCGTACACCATGTCGAAGTTCGAATTGATTTTTTTTTTTTAAAATCCAACTTCTTAGCAAAAGTTGTGCAGAGAAATCTGCAATAATAAATAGCAGTGTTTGGTCTATTTTGCTATTTTTTCATCTTGCCTCTTGAGAGTTAAACCCTAAAATAGTGTGGGAGCTTGGATAGCTAGATTAACATCTATTTCTTGATTTTATGATGAATTTAATGTAAGCATTCACCCCTTTCTTAGTAATTTCTTGATTAATCTCTCAAAACCCCAAAAATCTTAGGGCTTGATTTTAAACTCAAATTTCACTCCTTTTCACTTGGATAATGTTTTTTATCTTATAATAACTAGTTTTTCATCAATTTAACCTTCAAAACAACTTTGATTCTTGAGTTTAATACAGATTTCAAAAATTTTATCCGGTAAAACTTAAAAATAATTTTTCTTCGATTTGAACCTCGTTTTTGACTCGACTTGACTTGGGTTTTCATTTGTAGATTCCTAAAAATATGAAAAATACATTTTTGAAATAAAGTTACAATTTTTTTCTTATTTTTTGAAACCCGTTTTGGGGGTCCGTTTTGACCCCGAACCAAAAGTAGGAAATATGAGTGTCGTTGATTTTGTTTTGATGCGTACATCGAGATTGTTCATAAAAAGTAATATCGTGGGTTCAAAGTGTAGCAGATCGATTTCGGCTTTTGAGGTAGGTTATGACTTAACTCTTTCAGACTGGGCTGAGTAGTAAATGATGATACAAAATGCATGTTAAGGGTGAGAACTAATCATGAAAAATGACTATCTATGTGTTGTATCCGTGTGGGGGCCTATATGTGATGTAATCGTCGAAATTTAAATATTATGTGATATGTGTGACTGCGTGGGGTCCTATGTGATATTAATAGCCTCAAATATATGTGAATAATTGTGTTGTGTTGTTAAAATGCTTAATGTGGTACCATTGGTGTATTGTGATTATATTCATACTTTATTGGCATATGAGACATGTGAAAAGTCATGAATTAAACAAAAATAATGAGTGAATATTGGCTCACGTGATTGTGAAAATATATCATTATGATTGATTGTGAAAATATATCATTATGATTGGTTGTGGAAATACTTATTGCGATTGGTTATGAGCATTACATCCTCATATCATACTCATTCATGAAATATTGGTACTACCGTGGAAACATTTGAAAAACACTGACAACACCTTTTATAAAACCCTCCCTAAAGGAAGTGTCCGGGAGGAGATATTGTAACACCTTATAAAAACCTCCCAAAGGGATGTGCTGGAGAGGATATATGAGATATGTGAATTGTATATGGGTTGACGAATCCATGGATCTTGCGTTGGGAGGCTTGCCTCCGTAGGTGTATACGGGAATTGTGCGATGATCCTGGAAGTTGTGCGACGACCTCGTGCATCATCATCATCATCAACATCATCACTTACTTTATGGTGTTTATATTATGTTGTATTTCAATATTAACTTGTCATCTATGTAATTGTCTTATCTTCTTTTTACTTGTATTTGATGATCTTGTATATGCATGTTCCCCCTTGTTCTACTTATATGTGATATAATGCAAACTTGTCTTCTATCTTGGTGTGATGTTGTAATATATGTGATATATTAGAACTATTAGTGAAGTGGTGTGGACTACCGTTGTGGGATATTTTCTGAGTGCTGGTGAAGTTCCCTTAGTATGTATTTTGTATGCTTTATTTTCTACTTTCCTCGAACGGTCTATGATATCTACTGAGTACAAGTAGACCGTATTCACTCCTACTTCACCCTTTCAGTGCATCTTTAGGTTTAGTTTGGGGTGTGTCTCATACTGGCTGATTTCAGGCGCCTTCAGATTTATCAAGATAGCAGTTGGACATTCATACGTCCAAAGTTCACCTCTATCTTTCTGTATTAGTTATGTCTTTATTAGTGTTCAGAGACAGATATTTTCCTTTGTGGTTATTTTATTGATGAATTTGACTCCGTAATTGTATTAGTAGATCAGATACTGTTGACACCAGGTTTTGAAATGTTATGGCAGCATGTGTTGATTTTATTTTTTCTAATTTTATTATATCTATGTGGTTCGACTTTGTTCTAGAAGCCTTATCTTATGGGCATTTATGTCTTTTCTCCGTTATGTATCAGTTTGGGTGATAGACTTACTTGTAAAGGTTTGCCGTGACAAGTGTCATCATGACTCTTGTATTTTTGGATCATGATAAGAAGCAAGGTGAGTACGAAATCATATTTACTCAGCAAGCCTCGTTGATAATAGATCCTAATTCAAAGCGATGGAGAGAACCGCCACCCCAACTACCTAAGATATTTCAAACGGCTTATAACTCACCAAATCATAGTACTTTATCCTACCAGTGTAACACAACACAATAGCCAAATGATATATATCTAATACAGGGTAGGCACATTGATCTAGGTGAGTCAACATTAATCATTTGTATTCAACAACAAAGGAGGTCATCTATGAAGAAGTCTCACAAATAAGGTAAAACAATGTTAATCAATTATCATTAACCAAATACTATGAGACTGCAAAAGTAAGAGTGTATATATATAAGGGTGTATCTCGTGCTATCAAAAGGTGCTATCCATCTATCTTTCTGATCAAGCCACTATCATACCCCATGTCTCATAATACCTCAACATTCCAATCGATATAAGATGAAATACGATAATATAATAAAGTAAAAAGAATGCTCAAATTCAATATCACAAATAAGATGTTATCACGGTGATAAAATAAAGAGTAAATACTACTACGATACCAAATCATATAAAAAAATACCAGTGCAGTGTAAATAATGCAATGTTATGTAGTGATGATAATGGGATGATGATGAATGGTGAAAGTCATCGCATGACTTTCTGTATACACCTACCGAGATCGCAGCTACCAAGTAGGACTCATGGGGGACGCAGGTCATATACTCATATAATCTCAATCTTGTGTCTCAAATCAACCTTATTGGCACATCCCTCAATATATGCATTTTATAAGGTGTCTCGTTTTCTTACAAAAATTAGAATATTTTCTCATAAATATGCATGCGGGATATGAGGATGCAATTCTCACAACTAATAAGTATTAAGTCAAAATTCATTTAATACAAGTATAAGTGAGATCATAATCAACTCAATATATCAATAAGTTATGATATCAGTTTTCACATAGCACCACTAGAATAACTAGTGACGTAGTCAACAATATTATAATTTTCAACCCCACACTCGGATATCACTATGATGAATATACAATTAAATGCTTATATAAGACCTACAATGTCAAATCAAGTACCCGACTCAGACGATACAAATATATAAAAGGCATCTAATGCATAAAATATGACTAACAATATTAAGTCAAGTCCCTACTCGAACATCACAATAGTATATGCTCTCAATCAAAAGCAATATTCATATAAGTCCCCACTCAGGCATATGATCATAAATAATTACTAAAGTCCATAGTGAAGTTCACATAATCCCCACATGGGTATCACAAAATAAATAACAATCCTGAAAATAATAAATCACGGACTAATCAAACCTAAAGTGGTTCATTAAGTCTCATCAACTATCACAACTATATTCATACTCTTAAGTATTCTCTAAACCTCAATCATTCCATTAAAAATGATGATAATAAATAATTGCCCCCTAACAAGGTACTAATCCACAATCATCACAATAAAGTCCACTAACACAATGCAAGCTCTAAAATGACAATTCAATAACAATTATTCGAGAATCACTAGGTTATCTATCTATATTTTACTCTAAGAATATTTAACACTAATAATACTAACAAATCAAGAAAATAATCCAACTACAATCAATCAAAGATTCTAATACCCGCGGAGTTACTCTCCATTTCACATAAGTATGACCCCCAATTCTAAGCGATAAAAAATACAACAAACAAGTATACAACACATAAACACTTTAAAAAAAGTTAAGATATATCTCAACTTGCCTTAAATGAATATCTGCAAGCCCAAATGTACTTCAAAACCTTAATTGAGGGCCCAACTTTTTCGAATCAACATCAAACATGTTCAATCTAGTCAAACATGTCATCTATAAATTAAAAGGAAGCTAATGATTCCCATGTTGATCCTATTAAAGACTTTTCTAAAATGGATTTAAAAAATGAGTTCAAAAAATAAAAATGTAACACCAAACTTTTATTTAATGATAATATTTTTCATATCGAAAGGAGTCTATAGCTGAAAACACTAGAAAAATGAGTAGAAATCGAACCTCAAATTAAAGAAAAATTAATTTACACTTTACCGGATAAAATTTTTCAAAATCATAATTTGAAATCCTGATTTAAAGAAGTTTATGATGATATAATCAATGAAAAATAATGGGAACAAGGTTTTAGAGTTCCAAGCTCAGATAGTGGAGAATCGGTCAAACTAGAAGCTCAAAGGCCCCAAAACAGAGAAAAATATGAAAATGAATTTTTATATCAAACTCGGTTTTGACTGCTTAAGCGGTCTTAACTAAAATGATGGGTGACCGCTAAAGCAGTCTGGCCTACATGGATAGATCCGCTAAAATAGTAAAGTGCCTGCTATACCATCAGGCGACGGGTCATGCATGACCGCTAAAGCGGTGCTCTGCCGCTTAAGTGACCACCACTAAAGTGGCATTATGGCCGCTAAAGTGGCATTATGGTTGCTAAAGCGGCTACACCGACAACTTTCCTAAATTACAAAATTATCGGTCGACCTCTCAAAATTCATTTGAAATTTTGTGAATACAAACGAACTATGCTATTAGGCTAATTTCGATGTTCCAGACTCAATGACGATTTTTATGTTAAAAAATAAATAAATTATTTTCACTGAATTGACACATGAGACTGCTTTTTACTATTTTTCAAACGATGGATCGAGATATAAGATAAGGGTTTTGAACCCGAATCAACCGTGCTACTAACCCAAATTCGACATTTTGAATCTGTTGATTGACACTCAGAATAATGAATGTTGCCCAAAGTCAACTGTATGACTTCTCAAATCTCTAAAAAAAGTCACAAAATCATAAGACGTTCTCGATCGCATCGAAAATCATGCTCACTATCTTTAAACTTCAAAATTGACTTGTAGCAACTATGGGAAAGGGCAAAATGATCAAAACATGAAAATTTCTAAATTTCAATGAGGGTCATTACAAGAATCATGTCACCCACTCCCGCAGATGACAAACACCAAATATGAAAAGGAATAAATCGACCAAAACACGTAAAACAAAATTAAAATATATGTTTAATATCATCCATTCATTCTTCATAATTATCCAAATGGTCTCATATATTAAACCTTATCTATTGCCAAATGACAAAATCACATGCTAATAGTACTTGAATTTTTGTTTTGGATTTTCTATTTGATCTCTGATATTTAATTTTCGTCTCATTTCTGTAGACAGCGCTCTCAATAGAGTATTTATTTTCAGAGGTTTAAATGAAAATCTTTAATTAAGAATCATGATTTCAATTATTTATCGTAACTTATGTTGGTGAACCCCATTACTTGGTGCACCCTTCATTTCGCGTTATTGAACATTATTTTACTTGGTAAAAAATTTAGGACTTGTTTAACCATGCGGTAAAAAATCATGATTTGATTAGAAATTAAGACTTTTGAAACTTGTGATTTTATATATCCTCTCTGTTTTATCTTTATTTTTCCCCTGTTGACTTGTTGAGTTGACAACCTCTTAAGAAAATTTTAAGTAGGGGTATACTTTACTAAGTTTACCTTATAAATAATGGTTTGAATTCTAAATTTAAATACTACTACAACTATATAATTATTAAATACTAAGGGTACTATGAAAAAAAAAAGTAATAAAACTAAATGCACAAGTAAATTGAATATCTATTTTTCAGTATAGGGATCAAATAAAATAAAACGAAGTAGTTATATCATAGCATTCATGCTGCTGCATAATTTTTAAAACTTATGATATTAAATATGACATTAACATTTGAAGAGCTATAAAACTATCTCATTAAGGTAATACCAAAATTTATCTTTTTTGCTAAACAAATTAATTTTTTAATGTCATCTAAATGGTCCAACGTATTAATGTCATACAAATGGTCCTATCAATAAACATATTTTCCTCGTTCAAGAACAAAAATAGTGACTCTTATTTTGTATATTCTTCGTCTGCATTTACATTTATACCTAAGGTCAATTTATATTGGGACCCACTTTCCCGTTAAAAATGACACACTATCCCTTTTTAGATATACGTATTTAAAGTTCATATACATACACTAATATATGTATCCGTGCAATGCGCAAGGAATATTAAAATATTATTTTTAATCATTACATAATGAAATATTTCAATCGAGCATGTTAAATTATATTATCTTAAAAAAAGTTCAACTATTACATTATTTCTCAAAAAAAAATAAAAAAATTTAATCCCCAACCACCTCATCTCCACCCCACCCTCTTCAAGTTATATATTTTAAAAGAATAAAAAAAAATATATCTCCTTCCATACCTGTAACTAAATATACATGAAAAAAATAATTAATTATATATTATTCACAATTTATAGATATTAGATTATTAATATTTTCTTCCCCCCCTCTCCGTCTCCCTAAGAGAAATCCGTCCCCCACTAAGTGGTACACCAACACTACCATTCTAAAATCATGAAGGAAGTTGTGATCAAATAAAAATTCAAAAATTATCAAGTGGCTAGGATGCTAATTTGGATACAAAATCAAATTAAAAACACATCAAATTAATTATTGCATCAAGACAAATTAATTTTAGAGTTCACATCGTCTTATGATGAGTTTGAGTGACTTCATTTAGATATGAAAATGAGAAGGGAGATATCATAATTGTATTTTTAAATTTGAATTATATGTTATACTATATTTCAATTTAAATCTAAAGTTATAAGTATCTTTAAACTTAAACAGTCTTTTTTTGAATCATTTAAACTTTATTATGTTATTAATTTTTTGATTGTACCTGATTTATTTCTCGCTTGTTGTTCATCTCTTTAAAAAAAATTTGATGTGACGGATAACTTCAACACCCTGTCTTCTTCGGTTCCTGCACAAATGATATTTACACTTTTAGATTCAATAAATGTCTTTGCAATTCTTCTAAATTTCAATAGAGAAACAAAAATATATCAAGAATTTCAAAGTTTTATAAGATTGTGACATAAACAGATACAAAGAAACTTTTATGTAAACGTAAAAATAAAGATGATAACTAATAACTCATCAAGCTTTTAAATGTTAGAACCTATTTGTAAAGTAGTAATCATAATCTCAATGTTCATATAGCAAAACGTAGCTTATGTAAAATTTAATAATTTATTATAGAAAGAAATCAAAGACTAAAAAAAATTGTGAGTACTTACTGTAATACTTTTTCATGTTCTTTACATTATTTTATTTAGTTCCTGCAACTAAATCGTTCAAACTTTTAATAAAGAATCTACAAAAGAAGAATAGAATTAATTCACTTTAGATGCATTCATTCTTAATAGAGAAAGCAAAAAATAATACGCATTTCAAAATTATATAAAATACAATACAAACATTGACAAATTTTATGTAAACATGAAGCGTTAGACGATGAAGGATAACCAACTCTCAGATGTGAAGACTCCTTTGGTCAAATACAAAGTTACTATCCTCTCAATTTATATAACATATAAAGATAAATTCAAATGACTTTCTCTTTTAATTGGTTAAGCAGATAAGATCGATTCAAATTTCAAAATTATTTTATTTGTTACGCTAATAATTTATCAAAATTGCAGTGATAAATTATAATTATATTCAAACTAAAAATTATCTTTTGATTAGCATATAAACATAGATTAATAAAAATGATAATGTAGGTTTCAAGATAAGATTATTTTTTGAAAATTAAGAGATAAAGTAAGTTTATTTTTCAATTCAAAATTTTGTTAATTTCAAATTAAAATATTTGCTTGAATTGTGGCTAGTTAGTTATCACATTTAATTAATTCATTTTTTTTTTACCATGTGATAACTCCCCAAAAAAGAGTCCCATTAAATGTTTCATTCATGATAAGTTTTATTTTATTCTTTAAAAAGTTAATTAGCTGGATAAATTCAAAATCAAATTGATCAATATTTTAAAATTTAATTTACTCCTACATTGTAGAGTTCGTTTACTATTTGCATGTTTTTTTTTAATTTTTAATTATTACTATTATTATTATTTAAATATATTTTATAACATTTGAAAGAGATAAATTTATGAAACAATAAAAGTTCTTTAGAACTCTATGCAGTAGATTTCTATTTTTAAGTTAATGAATTTTTTCTTTTTAAGAGGATAATGTATTTTAAAATTCAAATATTTCTAATATGTTAACTCAAAAATTTTATTACAATACCACTAAAATTTATCCCCAAAACTTTTAATTTTGCTTTATATATAGAGATAGATAGATTATTAATAATCAAATGTATTCAAATACATGTAATATTTAAAAGAAATATGTTTTTGAAATAGTAGTAGCTCATTTAGAATTCTTTTATTTATGATTTTTTTTTTTTTTTGTTAAAGCTTGATATTTTTAAATCCAAGTAATTATAAATATTTTGTTACAATACTTTAGAACTTGTCCTAAAAAATGTTACATGGCTTCTTGATAGCTTGCCATGTGGCTTCGTCTGATGCTTCGTCTTCTGCTTTATAATATATATAACTATAAATATGGTTGAGTTCAAACACAAATAATCAAAGTTTAGTTATTTACGTCTGAAGTTTAAGTAAATAATTTTTGCATAAAAATTATTTTATTATTCAAATTTCAACAATTCAACACACAATCAATATCAAAATTTGTGAAACATATAAATGTGGACTATTTGTTTCTGTCACCTTATCATAGTTTCAATGGTGTAGACATCATAGCTAATCCAAAATAAACAGGTTCTCTAGCTTTCAAATCATTAATTTCTTTGTTTTTTTCTCTTTTTTTCAAACACAATTATAATGAAGAACACAAAAAGTTAAACACCAATATTGACACGTTGGGTTGCGGCTTTTTAAAAATATTTTGTTTCAATTTAATTGTCCCTTTGATGAAATCAAGAGGATTTTATTATGTTCTTCCAATATTATCCTCAACATTAAATGATTAAATAAAGTGTATTTACTCAAATTCATATTTTCAATGCATAATTAATAGGATTATTTTAATAAATAAGCCTCTATTAAATAATTTCTTAAAGAATGTGCCAAGTCAATAAGGATCAACTAAAATGAAACGGAGGAAGTAATAGAAAGTCAAGTTAATTAGTCATTTAATAGAAAGTCATAATTAGTCATTTTCCTTGAATTGATGTTATTATGATATCTACCTCTTTGATGTCATTCATAAGTTAGGGCCATTTGAATTACATTAAAATATTAATTTATTTAGCAAAAAGGATATATTTTTGTATTCCTTTTATATAGCTGTTTGAATGCTATGACATATTTAAAATTATAAGTTTCAAAAATTATGCAGCAACATGAATGTTATGATATAATTACTTCGTTTCGTTTGACATGGTTTCTGTAATAAAAAATAGAGATTCATATCATGATTTTTTATCGCATGGTCAAACAAGTTTTAAATTTACTGTCAAGTAAAATAATGTTAAATAAGATGAAATGAAGGGTGTGCCAAGTAATATGGTTCACCAACATAAGTTGTGATAAATAATTGAAATCCCGATTCTTAATCAAAGATTTTAATTTAAACCTATGAAAATAAAAATAAGCGTCGTCTACAAAAATGAGACGAAAATTAAATATCAGAGATCATATAGAAAACTCAAAAACAAAAATTCAAGTACTATTAACATGCGATTTTGTCATTTGGCAATAGTAAGGTTAAATATTTGGGACCATTTGAATAATTATGAAGAAATTGTGGATGATATTAAACATATATTTTTAATTTCTTTGGCATGTATTGGTCCTTTTATTCCTCTTCATAATGGTATTTTAGTGTTTGTCATTTGCGGGAATGGGTGACACGATTTCTGTAATGACCCTCATATTGAAATTTAAAAGTTTTCATGTTTTGATCATTGTCCTTCCCCATAGTTGGTACATGTTAATTTTGAAGTTTGAAGATAGCGGACACAGTTTTTTATGTGATCGAGAACGTTCTTTGTGAGTTTGTGACTTTTTTTAGAGATTTGAGAATTCATACAGTTGATTTTGGTCAACATTCATTATTCTGAGTATCGGTTAACAGATTCAAAATGTCGAATCTGGGTTAGTAGCGCGGTTCATTCGTGTTCGATACCCTTATCTTATATTTCGACCCATCATTTGAAAAATAGTAAAAAGCGGTCCCAGGGATCAATTCAGTGAAAATAATTTTTTTGAAAATCTAAACCTCAACATTGAGTCTGGAACGTCGAAATTAGCCTAGTAGCATAGTTCTCTTGCATTCAAAAAATTTCAAATGAATTTTGAGAGGTCTATCGACAACTTTGCAACATAGCAAAGTTGCTGGTGTAGCCACTTTAGCGGCCATAATACCACTTTATTGGTGGCCGCTTAAGCGGCAGAACACCACTTTTGCAGTCATGCATGAGCTGTTGCCTACTGGTAAAGCGAACACTTTACTACTTTAGTGAGTCTAGGCACGTAGGCCATACCGCTTTAGCTGTCACTCATCAGTTTAGTTATGACTGTTTAAGCGTTCAAAGCTGGGTTTGATATAAAAATTCATTTTCACATTTTCCTCTATTTTTGGGTCTTTGAGCTTTGAGTTTGACCGATTCTTGAGGATTTCACCACAATTTGATCTTGGGTAAGCTCCCAAACCTTGTTCCCAATATTTTTCATCAATTATATCATCAAAAACTTCTTTAAATCATGATTTCAAAGAATAATTTTGAACCAGATTGTTGATTGATGTAGTTGGATTATTTTCTAGTCTGTATCAATTATTCTTAAATCTTTTTAATCAGAATCTTTGATTGATTGTAGTTGGATTATTTTCTTGATTAGTTAGTATTATTATTGTTAAATATTCTTAGAGTAGAATGTAGATAGATAACCTAGTGAATCTCGAATAATTGTTATTGAATTGTAATTTTAGAGCTTTTCTTGTGTTAGTGGACTTTATTGCGATGGTTGTGGATTAATAAATTGTTAGGGAGTAATTATGTTATCATCATCATTATTTATGGAATTATTGAGGTTTAGAGAATACTTAGAGTATGAATATACTTGTGATAGTTGATAAGATTTAATAAGTCAAGTTAGGTTTGAGTAGTTCGTGATTTATTTTTTTAGGATTGTTAATTATTTTGTGATGCCCTTGTGGGTCTTATGTGAACTTCATTACGAACTTGAGTAATTATTTAAGATCGTATATCTGAGTGGGGGCTTATATGCATATTGCTTTTTATTAAGAGGATATACAATTGTGACGCTCGAGTAGGGACATGACTTGATACTGTTAGTCATATTTTATGCATTAAATGCCTTATATATATTTGTATCATCCGAGTGTGATACAAGACTAAGTGTATATCAAGAGATTCAAGCCAACAAAAAAGCAACAAGCTGAACAACAAGGTGCTAGTGAATCGAAATAGGCCACTCACGACTTCACTAGACTTTAGATTTAGTTTTGAGCAAGAAAAGAGATGAACACAAGAACAACAATGTTAGTGAATCGAAAGAGCCCCACACGGTTTCACTAGACTTCAAAGACCAACAACAATACAATGTTAACAAAAGAGATGGATAGATAGTTTGACATACAATATTCAAGAATCTAAGAACCCTAACCACATGTAAGGACCCTAAGATTAATGAATGTTAACACCAAACTCTTACGTTGAAAAAAGAGGGACTTTACCTCCCTAATCCCCAACGTATCAAGCCAATGATGCAACACAAATGATATCCACACTTAGGCAGCCTTAGTTACGGATTGGTGGCATTTCCAAGCCCTATAACTAAGGGGTATTACACTCCTCACACTAGAGAGAGAGTTTGTCTTCCATTAATAAACAGCTAATGAGAAAAAGACCTAAAATGTTCTATTTATATTCTATTACAAGACAAGGCAAAATGACAACAATGCCCTTAAAGGGTGGGGTGGCCATGGAGTGCATTTGGACCCAATGAAGTGACCAAAATACCCTTAATGAAGATGAACAAATCATGAACCAATAAGTGTTGTCCAAAATCGTGAGTCCTCAAGTCTTCGATGCTCCGAGCAATCTTCCACACACGGCCTTGCTTGTGCTCAAAATGGGTCTTCTTTGCATATTCTTGTGCCCTTGGGGTGACCAAGTCTTGATCCTTTAAATGATGACCTCCAATCATGTCTTCAAAAATTAAGGTGGCCATTTGACTTGTATCATCCTTCCCCTCTCTTGAAAAGGATTCGACCTCGAATCCAAACCTTGCAAGAACAAAGAGAAGACAAACAAGAACCACATCCTCATGACATGATGGTTAGAGTTAGTACAATAAACAACATCAACATGCCAAGGAGGTACACACTTGATATATACCACACGTCACTTGTTATAATCACGAGGGACTTAGAAAAAAAATTACAAAGGAGTTAGCGAAAGGAATCACCATCAAGGAGTGGTGTCCTAATTGAAAGTAAAGTCTACCTAACACATATAACAATAGCACTCAAACAAGTGGACCGACCAACAACTATCCTTATTTCACACCCTAAGAAGTTACCGGGATCGAATGGGAGACGCAACTAAAGGCTTAGGTCTCGGCCACTCTCACTTTCCCCTAGGGTGTCATCCTCGAAATTAAGCAAGCCCTCTTTATCACTATTGAAAATATCATGAACTAAAAGAGGGTTGAGAAAGGTGTTCCATAAGTCAACTTCAAATAAAGGGTTCCCATGCATACACTTACTACTAGTTTCAAAATTTTCACTAGGAATATGCCCAACATAAGAAACACATAAAGACGAAGTAGATGACATTTCTAAGCACATATCACTTTCTCTTTCACAAGAGTTGTCCTCACATACGTACAAACCTTCACGGGAAGCCAAAGGACCACAATCAAAATCATCTTCACAAAGACAATCACAACTCGGGTTTTCTAAATATTCAAGCAAATCAAGATCATCTACGCCCGGTTGATCATTTTGCTCACCCTCACTAGTTGTTGGCAATTCACATACCAACGTAGACTAACCTTATTTTTCACAAGGGTCAACTAGTGCGTGAATACTCTCGTCACTTGGTAATGGAAACTTAGTCAAGTTGTAAGTGCTAGCACCAGATGGACACAAATCATTCTCACGAGGAGAATCAATTTCGTCATCTAAAGGATCAACTAGTGCTTGTGTACCTACAACAAAAGTTTGGTCCTCATGTGACCTAACAATATAAGGAGTATCACAAAATAAAAACTCATGCACTCCTACACTAGGTAAAACCGCAACTACGTTCATATGAGTGTAGGGGATAACATTTTTACCTCGTAGCTCACATTAGCTACGGTCGTCATCTTGACGTGTGTCTGGGTAGCCCACTTGCTCCCTTAGAAATCCCATATGATCCAACCTTTCATTTATCACTTCTCATTGACAGGTAATGTCTTCAAGTTTAACCAAAATAGCACTTGCAGCCGCGGGTTCCATCGTAATTGCACCTAAAAAAAAAGAACAAGTCTACAAAATAAAACACAAGTTAGTTCAAAACAACCTCACCACACTCTCACACACTTGATCATTTCACACTTGGATTCACAAGTGTTGCAAGTCGTCTTGTAGTTCATGATGAGTCGAGGGGTGAGTCTACTCCTTGGTCGGAATGGATTCTTTGTTTGAAGACTCAAGGAAATAATGTCCGAACTTGAACCAAGAAATTCTACGATTTAAAAACAAGAAAAGCGCAAAATAACGCTAACACGAACAAACGGGCACAAAAACTAATTAACAAGTTAGTAGGAGATTACTAGGTCGTCAATTAGTGTTCAAACCAACAAACGAAACTAAGAAACAATAAAATGAAACTAAGAAATCTAAAAGTTGAACTCAAAATATTGCGTGAACAGTAATTTAGTGATGTGGCCTCGGTTTTGTCAAAATTTTACTCTCCAATTTCAAGTCTTGACCAATCTACAATTTGAAAATGGTGGATTTGGTTAATGGAGGGAGATTTGGTCTTGGAGCTTCATTTTCAAGTTCAAAACAAGACTTGACCTTCTTGGTACTTTCTCCTTGAAACAAGGTCCTTAAATCAAGGAAAGTAGGTGAAAAGTGGTTGTCAAGTCTTTTGAGTGATGTGATCAGGTCTTTCACCAACAAGTACTACAACTTGGTGTTTCACCTTTTGTGAATCTAATGTTCACTTTTTGTTTTAACAAAAGATGAAAAGGGTGAAGAACAACAAGAACACAATAACAACACCAAGAACAACAACAATATTCTCCAAGAACAACAACAATATTCTCCAAGAACAACAACAAATTCCAACGCCCAACTCCACAACAACAAGTCCTTCAACACGGTCAAGGCTTAAAATGACAACAACATCAAATCAGCCACACTTTGTTCACATTAACAACATCAACAAGTTCAAGTTCAAGCTTAGATTTGGACACTTTTTAGTAATGGTGAGAAAGAAACCAACACTAGAAACACTCTAAAAAATAAAAGACTACAAGATCTAGTCACAAAGAAACATGTCTCGGCCAAGACAACAAAAAGAACAACAACTTTCTCGGCCAAGAACAACAAGAACGGGCAGATTACTCCTTTTTTGGATTTTTTTTTCCAGTTTTTCAATTTTTTTTTTATATATTTTTTTTTTCAACTCTCAAGCCCAAGATTGATCTTGTTAGAACAAAATCAAAGATGGCTTTGATACTAAATGATACAAGACTAAGTGTATATCAAGAGATTCAAGCCAACAAAAGAGCAACAAGCTGAACAACAAGGTGCTAGTGAATCGAAATAGGCCACTCACGACTTCACTAGACTTTAGATTTAGTTTTGAGCAAGAAAAGAGATGAACACAAGAACAACAATGTTAGTGAATCGAAAGAGCCCCACACGGTTTCACTAGACTTCAAAGACCAACAACAATACAATGTTAACAAAAGAGTTGGATAGATAGTTTGACATACAATATTCAAGAATCTAAGAACCCTAACCACATGTAAGGACCCTAAGATTAATGAATGTTAACACCAAACTCTTACGTTGAAAAAAGAGGGACTTTACCTCCCTAATCACCAACGTATCAAGCCAATGATGCAACACAAATGATATCCACACTTAGGCAGCCTTAGTTACGGATTGGTGGCATTTCCAAGCCCTACAACTAAGGGGTATTACACTCCTCACACTAGAGAGAGAGAGTTTGTCTTCCATTAATAAACAACTAATGAGAAAAAGACCTAAAATATTCTATTTATATTCTATTACAAGACAAGGCAAAATGACAACAATGCTCTTAAAGGGTGGGGTGGCCATGGAGTGCATTTGGACCCAATGAAGTGACCAAAATACCCTTAATGAAGATGAACAAATCATGAACCAATAAGTGTTGTCCAAAATCGTGAGTCCTCAAGTCTTCGATGCTCCAAGCAATCTTCCACACACGGCCTTGCTTGTGCTCAAAACGGGTCTTTTTTGCATATTCTTGTGCCCTCAGGGTGACCAAGTCTTGAGCCTTTAAATGATGACCTCCAATCATGTCTTCAAAAATTAAGGTGGCCATTTGACTTGTATTAGAGTGGGTACTTGACTTGACATTATAGGTCTTATATAAGCATTTAATTGCATATTCTTTATAGTGATACCCGAGTGAGGGGTTGAAAATAATAATATTGATGACTACATGACTATTTATTCTAGTGGTGCTAAGTGGAAACAAATATCATGAATTATTGATCCATTGAGTTGATTTTTATCTCACTTATACATGTATTAATGGAATTTGACTTCATACTAATTAGTTGTGAGAATTACATCCTCATATCCTGCATGTATATTCATGAGACATTGGTACCGCTAAGACATACTAATTTTTTTATAAGAAAACAAGACACCTTATAAAATGTCTATATTGAGGGATGTACCAATAAGGTTGATTTGAGACACAAGATTGAGATTATATGAGTATATGACTTGTGATCCCCCATGAGTCCTACCTAGTAGCTACCAGCTCAGTGGATTTATGTAGAAAGTCATGCGATGACTTTCATCATTCATCATCATCACTATATAACACTACATTATTTACACTGCATTGATATTTCTTTATATAATTTATTATTGTGTCAGTATTTACTCTTGTATTGTATTACTGTGATAACACCTTATTTGTGATATTGAATTTGAGCATTCATTTCACTTTATGTCACGACCCAAAAGGCCATGAGTGACACCCACACTAATCTTCCTGTGGGAGAACCATCTAAACCGAACCATTAGTCAATCACTAAGTCAATATTAAGATGATATTATCATAAAACCAACTTAATAACAATAATCTAGAGATAATCACTTTCAATGCGAAAATCAGCAAGCTACTCACTGAAATTTTCAAGACTTGAAAGTCATCGTACAAGAACTCCTAACAATGATCATGTATAAAAGAGATATCCAAAAATAAAGTAAATAAAGAATGTTTCATTTCCCGAAAGATGGACAAGAACAAATAGGATGACCCATGGCAGCCTGGAGACGGAGTGCTCACTCTTGGATCAAAATCTGCTATCAAACTCTAGATATGAGGTCGTGTCTGAGCCTCTAGAACACTTTTTGCACTCCACAAAAGAAGAGTACAGGATAATATCGGTACAAATCACTATGTACTGGTAGGTATCATAGGCCAACTCAATTTAATAACATGTACACAACATAACTCAAATAACAAGTAGACAGGAATCACCACATAACAAAAATTCAATGAATCAACAATACAACAATAACAGGTCAAACAATGCTCACAAACAAACCATATAACCATCAAGAGTATCAACCATACTATAAATATTCACAAGATCAACACAAATATGTACACACATGCTATGAGACTTATTTTTGCCAAAATAGTCATGACCTACAGGGAACGGTCTATGTTCATGTACCGTATAGGCGTGGTACCCGATCCTCAATAACAAGTAATATCAATATCATATTCACACCGGCGTGGTACCCGATCCTCCATAAACAAGTAAATCAATATCATATTCGTACCAGCGTGGTACCCTATCCTCCATAAACAAGTACCACCAATATCATATTCATACCGACGTAGTACCCGATCCTTCATAAACAAATAATATCAATATACATATTCGTACCGGCGTGATACCAGATCCTCCATAAATAAGTAATATCAATATACATATTCGTACCGACGTGCTACTTGTTCCTCCATAAATAAATAATATCAAAATACATATTAGTACCGGCGTGGTACCCGATCCTCCATAAAAAAGTAATATCAATATACATATCCGTACCGCCGTGGTACCCGATCCTCCATAAACAAATCAATATACATATTCGTACCGACATGCTACATGTTCCTCCGTAAACAAATAATATCAAAATATATATTAGTACCGACGTGGTACCCGATCCTCCATAAAAAATTAATATCAATATACATATCCGTACCGCCGTGGTACCCGATCTTCCATAAACAAGTAATATCAATATCATATTCATATCAACATGGTACACAATCCACCATAAACAAGTAATATCAATATCAAATTTTACACTACGCCACAACATACAAAGAAATTAAAGATTTGAAAGCAAGAGAACCTGTTGATTTTGAATTAATTTCCCTTTGATTGACTATGATGTCTACACCCAAGGTATAATATACAAAACAAGAGTCACCACTTTTGTTCTTGAATGAGAAAAACGTGTTTATTGACATTAAATGACATTAAAAAGTTAATTTATTTAGCAAAAAGGATAATTTTTGTATTCCCTTAATAAGATAGTTTTATAGCTCTTCAAATGTTAATGCCATATTTAATCTCATAAGTTTTAAAAATTATGCAGCAGCAGAAATGTTATGGTATATCCACTTCATTTCGTTTTATTTGATCCCTACATTAAAAAAAATAGAGATTCAATTTAATTACTTGTCCGTTTAATTTTATTACTTTTTTTTCTATTGTACGGTTAGTATTAAATAACTATATAGTTGTAGTAGTATTTAAATTTAGAATTTCAAAGTTTTCTTAAGAGGTTGTCAATTCAACAAGTCAACATGGGAAAAACAAATATAAACTGGAGAGGATATATAAAATCACAAGTTTCAAAAGTCTTAATTTCTAATCAAATCATGATTTTTTATCACATGACCAAACAAGTCCTAAAATTTCTACCAAGTAAAATAATATTAAATAACGTGAAATGAAGGGTGCACCAAGTAATATAGTTCACCAACATAAGTTGCGATAAATAATTGAAATCACGATTCTTAATAAAAGATTTTTCATTTAAACCTCTGAAAATAAAAATACTCCATTGAGAGCGCTGTTTACAGAAATGAGACCAAAATTAAATATCAGAGATCAAATAGAAAATCCAAAACAAAAATTCAAGTACTGTTAGCATGCGATTTTGTCATTTGGCAATAGACAAGGTTTAATATATGGGACCATTTGAATAATTATGAAGAAAGTATGGATGATATTAAATATATATTTTATTTTTATTTTGCGTGTTTTGGTCGATTTATTCCTTTTCATATTTGGTGTTGTCGATCATCTGCGGGAGTGGGTGACATGATTCTTGTAATAACCCTCGTATTAAAATTTAAATTTTTTCATGTTTTGATCATTTTGCCCTTTCCCAAGAGTACCAATGACATGCTAACGGTACTAAATATAAAACCTTGTATTTATTTGTGGGTATATTTATGGTCCAATTTCATTACTTAGGACTTCATAATCCTTATCTTAGTAATCTAACTAGATTTAACTAAATTGAATCCTTTTATGTATTTATCAATAGATATATTTTGATCTCTAACTTGATACTCTAATTTGTTGTTTAGATTGAAATTCCTTATCCTTAATAGTTTGTAGGTAATTAATTATCCTCAAGTTTCTCTCAAATATGTTTCTAATTTTTATCTTTGGTTGTAATGAATCGTGACAAAAAATGATCATATGAACACATTTCATACATATAAATCATAAACGATCTCTTTTCATTAAAACACACACAAAGTTAATACAAGATACATGAAGGATTGATGTGTCACAACTTTATTTAATTTTGTGTGACACTAAATCCATAATCAAACTTAATTACTGTTTGGGAAACTCTTCTTCAAGCAAGAAATTCTGCTGCGAGAATTTTAGCATCCTGAACCACATTACATCTCTTCATGCATACGCACTTGTTTAGGTTTGTGAAACAATGACCATCTTCATAGTTCTCCTCTTCGATACACTTAGCTGCACAAAAAGGGTCACCAAAACATATAATAGGACTTGTGAGATCTTTACACCAAATTTCCTTGCCATGCACCCCTACAATCATTCAAAACTTGTTACATATGATGGAAAACAAATTAAAGATATGTAATCGAAAGAAATATTGCTCGTACACTATTTAAAGGAATTTGTACACAAACAAGTTTTTCTAGGGTAATGTTTTACAAAGTTATCAAAATATAGATAAATTTAAGGCGTGAATAAATTTATTGTGCCTCAAGAAATATTACTTGTAATATCACATATTAGGGGTATACATACAAGTTTCATCAAGATTAATTAGCCACTAGACGATAAGTACAAAAAAGAGAAGATTATATTATTTGAGTAATACTAGAGATTATATTATTTGAGTAATACTAGAGATTATATTATTTGATTAAAGATTATATTATTTGAGTAATACTAGAGATTATATTTTTTGAGGTTTTAGAAAATAAAAGATGAAGACAAAGCATAGGCAACAAAGAGTGTCATTGCCAAGAAAAGAAATGCAATGAGTAAAAAATATTGCAAATATATATTTTTTAATAATAAGAAAGATTGCAACTTTGAGTTGTGAATGAACAGTAGCAAAATGGAGGTATTTATAGGAACTGAAATAAGTGAAACCATGGTTGTTGAATAATTTTGTAGGTATTGATAATTTAGTAGGGCCAACAAATATGTGGCCAATAATTGTTAATCTCAATGATAATAGATTATATGGCAATGAAAAACTATACAAAAGACTTCATGATACTGTGTATGACCTATATAGGACAATACTAATATAAAAAGATATTCTAAAGCTATTGAAGGAATAAATCTGTCTTATTTATTATCTAGTTGAAACTACGCACCTAATCCGCATCCCCCTACAAATGGTATCAGAGCGCAGTTATTTAAAAAATACCGAAGTAATATATATGTTTGAGTTAATATGTTTATTATATATGTTTGAGTTTATGTGTTTATGAATTTAGATCGGATTTACTTAACATGGAGTTAATCAATATTAATCAATATTAGTTATGAGAAGACCATTTAAAAACAGAGAAGCTTTTAGAAAAATTAAAGAATCTTTAATTAGTAATTATTCGGAATATATAAGTCTAAATAAAACAAAAGAAAACCCACAAAGATTAGCTTACCTAATTACCTTAATATCTAGTATTGAAGCAAAATTAATAATCCATTTAAAATCTAGAAGAATGAAACATATACCACTTAATTATGATAAAATTAGATTTAGATATCCACCAAAGTACTATAAATATTGTTTGAATGAATAAAATACAAAAATACAAAGAACTAAAACAAACTATATCTGAAAAACGTAAAGAATTAAAAATAAGAATAGAAAGATTAAATTATAATATATTTGCCGGAGTTAGTAAAAACTCAATAAATGCACAAAAAGATGAAATATCAAATTTAGAATCACAAATAGATAGTTTAGAATATATATATCAACATGAACTATTTACAATAAAATGAATAAAGAAGAATTTATAATAGACGAAAAAATATATGAAAATCACGAAGGATTAAAAATAAGAATAGTATTTTCTAATTTAGGAAGAAGATATAAGAAAATAGGTGAACATTTATATTTAATGTTAGAAAAAGAAGAATTAAAATTAGAAGATAAATTGACAGTTATGGTAAGAATAGAAAGAGAAAACGAAGAAATAGATAGAAAAAAGGAAATAGAAAAAATAAAACAACAAACTACAGAAGAAATACGAAAAATAGAAGAAACTAAAAATAGTAGGATTGCTGAATTGGAAAAAGAATTACAAATGTTAAAAGATCTGTATGAAAAAAGACAAAAAGAAAAAGAAGAAAAAGATAAAGAACAAAAATTATTAAACGAGATAAATCAATTTAAAGAAAAATTAGAAATAGACGATAAAGAAATAAAAAACGAGGAATTAGAAATAAATAATATAGATGTTGAAGAAACAAACAATTATGATTCAGAAGATAGTGAAACATATACAGAAATATTAACAAATACAAAAAATTTAGAAATCAATGAAAAACAAGAAGTAATTAATGAAGAAAATTTAGAAAATATCAACACAGAAATAAATACTCTTGATAAAAAAGAAAATCAAAATATAATACCTAGTACATCAGAAATAAGGCAACCTACATATTATAAAAATAAGTTTAAAAGATATAATCTAAAGAATGAATATGACAAATGGACACCAAAACAAATAGTTAATAAAAATTATAACTTTCTAGATTTAGATTGTGTAATAGATACAGAAAAAAAAATACAATTATGGATAGGATATATGACAAAACAATTATTAGATAATAATATAAGTGTAACAGATGCACCAGAATATATAGAAAGAACACTAATAGGAACAGTAAAATTATGGTTTTTAAATCTAACTGAAAATAGTAAAAAAATATTAAGAACTGACAAACCCACAGAAGGAATAATGAAATTAACACCTATAGAATTATTAAAAAAATATGAAACAGCTATAAAAGACGAATTTAGTAGCATGACAACAACAGAAGAAGAACAAAATGAAGAGAAAGACATAAATAGAAATTTAATGTTAAAATTAGCAATATGTAATATGTGTTACATAGATGAATATACTTGCGCATTTAAAGAATATTATTATAAAGGAGCATATAGTATAGAAGAAAGTAAAGAAATAAGAAAATTATATTTTAATAAATTACCTGAACCATTTAGTTCAAAAATAATAAAAAGTTGGGATGAAACAAAAATAGTAGATACTTTAGGAGCAAGAATAAAATTTTTACAACAATGGTATAGAAACTTATGTGAAAAATACAGAGAAGAAATAAAAATGGAAAAAACATTAATAAGAAATTTAGCATGTTGCAAAGATAAAATAGCACCTCAATTTGGATGCGAAGAAAGATATTATAAGAAAAGAAAAAGGCATAAGAAATATAAGAAATACAAAAAATCAAAATATAAATACAAAAAACCAAGAAAAAGATATTATGTAAAAAATTATAAAAACAAAAGACCATATAGAAAGAAAAAATCTATAAAAGAATGTACTTGTTATAATTGTGGAAAGTTAGGACACTTAGCTAGAGATTGTAAATTACCTAAAAACCCAAAAAATAAACAAATATCAGAAATAAAAATAGAAAATACAGAATATATGCAAATAGATTACATAGATTACGAATTAGAAAGTGAAGACAGTATATATGAAATTTCAGAGAATGAAACAGATAATGAAATAGATAGTGAATTAGATGAATTAAATGACTGAAGAAGATATAAAAATATTAACAAAAGAAGAATATTTAAATGAAGAAGGAACAGATCAAAAAATAATATTTGATAACAATGTATTTGATGAAATAAAAGGAAAAGAGTTAGACTTAAGTGTAGAAAAAATATTTAAAATACCAACAATAAAAAATATATTTACTAGAAAAAAGGAAGAATATTATGTAGTAAGTCAAAAAGAGCACGTAATAGACTGTATATATGCAAAAGGTAAAGCCAGTATACCACTAGTAACAAAAAGAATAATTAATAAAGAAATAAACGATATAAAAAGTAGAGACCCAATAAAATATGTACACCTTGGAGGTACAGAAATATTAATAAAAGCATGTTTTAGAGAAGGAATAGATACACCAATAGAATTATATTTAGCAGATGATAGAATTATAAAACCTATAGAAAAAAGTATAATAACTGCCATAAAAGGAAATTTAATATACCAAAAATTTAAATTCATAATAAGTGCGAACTATTCAGTAGCAGTAACGGATAGGAATATAGATAAATCACTAGTATTATATTGGAAGATATCAGGAATAGAATTAACCCCAGGAAGTAAAATATTTACAGCAAGATGCAAAAATTTATATGTATTAACAACAAAACATAAAATAACAGGAAAAAATAAGATTAATAAGATACAAATAGATAGCCCATTTGAACAATTTGTAAAAACGATAGACTATAATGATTATAGCTATAGAGACATAGATGTAGAAGAAAATCTAGAAATAATAAATGATAGGATAAGTACAACAAAAAGAACAGCTTATGATAAACCAGAATCATCAAGCTCATCAAAAAGAATAAGTTATGAAACAAGTTCAATGGATAATTCAAACCATTATTACATAACAGGAAAGGTAAATAAAAAAGAATATTTAATACTCTTAAATACAGGACAAGAAGAAAATTATATAGCAAAATATTTAGTAAAAAATGAAGAAATAAAAACCGACAATAATATATGCCCAGATCTACCAAGAAGCTTAATAAATACTAAAAATATAGCAGAAAAAGAAATAATAATAGGAATAAGAAAAATAAAAATAGAATTTGAAGTAAAAGAAGAAATGCAAAAAACAGACATAATATTAGGAATAAAATGGCTAGAACAAGTAAAACCATATAATATAGAACATACACAATTAACTATAACATATAACAGAGAGAAATTATTCTTAAGAAGAGCTTTAACATAAAATGAAAATATATGTATTGATGAAGATAGTAGTAGAAGGATATTACAGTAGATATTATACGCCTATGATAGATACAGGAGCAGAAGCTAATTAATGCAGATATAATTGTTTACCAGAAAGTAAATGGGATAAATTGAAAACACCAATAATAGTTAAAGGATTTAATAACGAAGGAAGCTTAATTACTTATAAAGCTAAGAATGTAAAAACAACATATATAATAAACAACATATATAATATAACTATGTTGTTTATTATATGTTGTTTATTATATATGTTGTTTTTACATTCTTAGCTTTATAAGTAATTAAGCTTCCTTCGTTATTAAATCCTTTAACTATTATTGGTGTTTTCAATTTATCCCATTTACTTTCTGGTAAACAATTATATCTACATAAATTAGCTTCTGCTCCTGTATCTATCATAGGCGTATAATATCTACTGTAATATCCTTCTACTACTATCTTCATCAATACATATATTTTCATTTTATGTTAAAGCTCTTCTTAAGAATAATTTCTCTCTGTTATATGTTATAGTTAATTGTGTATGTTCTATATTATATGGTTTTACTTGTTCTAGCCATTTTATTCCTAATATTATGTCTGTTTTTTGCATTTCTTCTTTTACTTCAAATTCTATTTTTATTTTTCTTATTCCTATTATTATTTCTTTTTCTGCTATATTTTTAGTATTTATTAAGCTTCTTGGTAGATCTGGGCATATATTATTGTCGGTTTTTATTTCTTCATTTTTTACTAGATATTTTGCTATATAATTTTCTTCTTGTCCTGTATTTAAGAGTATTAAATATTCTTTTTCATTTACCTTTCCTGTTATGTAATAATGGTTTGAATTATCCATTGAACTTGTTTCATAACTTATTCTTTTTGATGAGCTTGATGATTCTGGTTTATCATAAGCTGTTCTTTTTGTTGTACTTATCCTATCATTTATTATTTCTAGATTTTCTTCTACATCTATGTCTCTATAGCTATAATCATTATAGTCTATCGTTTTTACAAATTGTTCAAATGGGCTATCTATTTGTATCTTATTAATCTTATTTTTTCCCGTTATTTTATGTTTTGTTGTTAATACATATAAATTTTTGCATCTTGCTGTAAATATTTTACTTCCTGGGATTAATTCTATTCCTGATATCTTCTAATATAATACTAGTGATTTATCTACATTTCTATCCGTTACTGCTACTGAATAATTTGCACTTATTATAAATTTAAATTTTTGGTATATTAAATTTCCTTTTATGGCAGTTATTATACTTTTTTCTATAGGTTTTATAATTCTATCATCTGCTAAATATAATTCTATTGGTGTATCTATTCCTTCTCTAAAACATGCTTTTATTAATATTTCTGTACCTCCAAGGTGTACATATTTTATTGGGTCTCTACTTTTTATATCGTTTATCTCTTTATTAATTATTCTTTTTGTTACTAGTGGTATACTGGCTTTACCTTTTGCATATCTACAGTCTATTACATGCTCTTTTTGACTTACTACATAATATTCTTCCCTTTTTCTAGTAAATATATTTTTTATTGTTGGTATTTTAAATATTTTTTCTACGCTTAAGTCTAACTCTTTTCCTTTTATTTCATCAAATATATTGTTATCAAATATTATTTTTTGATCTGTTCCTTCTTCATTTAAATATTCTTCTTTTGTTAATATTTTTATATCTTCTTCAGTCATTTAATTCATCTAATTCACTATCTATTTCATTATCTGTTTCATTCTCTGAAATTTCATATATACTGTCTTCACTTTCTAATTCGTAATCTATGTAATCTATTTGCATATATTCTGTATTTTCTATTTTTATTTCTGATATTTGTTTATTTTTTGGGTTTTTAGGTAATTTACAATCTCTAGCTAGATGTCCTAACTTTCCACAATTATAACAAGTACATTCTTTTATAGATTTTTTCTTTCTATATGGTCTTTTGTTTTTATAATTTTTTACATAATATCTTTTTCTTGGTTTTTTGTATTTATATTTTGATTTTTTGTATTTTTTATATTTCTTATGCCTTTTTCTTTTCTTATAATATCTTTCTTCGCATCCAAATTGAGGTGCTATTTTATCTTTGCAACATGCTAAATTTCTTATTAATATTTTTTCCATTTTTATTTCTTCTCTGTATTTTTCACATAAGTTTCTATACCATTGTTGTAAAAATTTTATTCTTGCTCCTAAAGTATCTACTATTTTTGTTTCATCCCAACTTTTTATTATTTTTGAACTAAATGGTTCAGGTAATTTATTAAAATATAATTTTCTTATTTCTTTACTTTCTTCTATATTATATGCTCCTTTATAATAATATTCTTTAAATGCGCAAGTATATTCATCTATGTAACACATATTACATATTGCTAATTTTAACATTAAATTTCTATTTATGTCTTTCTCTTCATTTTGTTCTTCTTCTGTTGTTGTCATGCTACTAAATTCGTCTTTTATAGCTGTTTCATATTTTTTTAATAATTCTATAGGTGTTAATTTCATTATTCCTTCTGTGGGTTTGTCAGTTCTTAATATTTTTTTACTATTTTCAGTTAGATTTAAAAACCATAATTTTACTGTTCCTATTAGTGTTCTTTCTATATATTCTGGTGCATCTGTTACACTTATATTATTATCTAATAATTGCTTTGTCATATATCCTATCCATAATTGTATTTTTTTTTCTGTATCTATTACACAATCTAAGTCTAGAAAGTTATAATTTTTATTAACTATTTATTTTGGTGTCCATTTGTCATATTCATTCTTTAGATTATATCTTTTAAACTTATTTTTATAATATGTAGGTTGCCTTATTTCTGATGTACTAGGTATTATATTCTGATCTTCTTTTTTATCAAGAGTATTTATTTCTGTGTTGATATTTTCTAAATTTTCTTCATTAATTACTTCTTGTTTTTCATTGATTTCTAAATTTTTTGTATTTGTTAATATTTCTGTATATGTTTCACTATCTTCTGAATCATAATTGTCTGTTTCTTCAACATCTATATTATTTATTTCTAATTCCTCATTTTTTATTTCTTTATCGTCTATTTCTAATTTTTCTTTAAATTGATTTATCTCGTTTAATAATTTTTGTTCTTTATCTTTTTCTTCTTTTTCTTTCTGTCTTTTTTCATACAGATCTTTTAACATTTGTAATTCTTTTTCTAATTCAGCAATCCTACTATTTTTAGTTTCTTCTATTTTTCGTATTTCTTCTGTAGTTTGTTGTTTTATTTTTTCTATTTCCTTTTTTCTATCTATTTCTTCGTTTTCTCTTTCTATTCTTACCATAACTGTCAATTTATCTTCTAATTTTAATTCTTCTTTTTCTAACATTAAATATAAATGTTCACCTATTTTCTTATATCTTCTTCCTAAATTAGAAAATACTATTCTTATTTTTAATCCTTCGTGATTTTCATATATTTTTTCGTCTATTATAAATTCTTCTTTATTCATTTTATTGTAAATAGTTCATGTTGATATATATATTCTAAACTATCTATTTGTGATTCTAAATTTGATATTTCATCTTTTTGTGAATTTATTAAGTTTTTACTAACTCCGGCAAATATATTATAATTTAATCTTTCTATTCTTATTTTTAATTCTTTACGTTTTTCAGATATAGTTTGTTTTAGTTCTTTGTATTTTTGTATTTTATTCATTCAAACAATATTTATAGTACTTTGGTGGATATCTAAATCTAATTTTATCATAATTAAGTGGTATATGTTTCATTCTTCTAGATTTTAAATGGATTATTAATTTTGCTTCAATACTAGATATTAAGGTAATTAGGTAAGCTAATCTTTGTGGGTTTTCTTTTGTTTTATTTAGACTTATATATTCCGAATAATTACTAATTAAAGATTCTTTAATTTTTCTAAAAGCTTCTCTGTTTTTAAATGGTCTTCTCATAATTAATATTGATTAACTCCATGTTAAGTAAATCCGATCTAAATTCATAAACACATAAACTCAAACATATATAATAAACAACATATATAATAAACACATTAACTCAAACATATATATTACTTCGGTATTTTTTAAATAACTGCGCTCTGATACCATTTGTAGGGGGTGTGGATTAGGTGCGTAGTTTCAACTAGATAATAAATACGTAAAATTATTGCATTGTATAAGAAGAGAAATAATTTCTAATTATAGAAATTTTTCTTCTCGAAAAAGATAGATATGATTTTTTTTTTCTACCAGATAAACATTTTTCATCAAGAAAAGTAAAAAAATCTTTTTGAAATAAATCATAATTATATATGATGTAGAATCTAAAGAAGACACAACCCATAACATAATTTTGTTGGAGTAACATAAATATTGTACGACCTAACATATGTGTTAATAGAATTTACTTTAAGATATTAGTTTATTGGTCTTTTTCTTGTGTTGTACAAGAGAAGGTATGCATGTGGGAATCTTTTGTAAAATAGAGCAAAGTTCCATAATACACATTAAAAAATTAGATTATTTGAAATTCAGGCCCAATTGATAATGAGTTAAATAGAAATAAGGAGTTTGAAAGTGTTAAAAATCGTGAAGATAAAGATCATATACATGTCGATAATGATCATATAGATATTGATCAATGTAAGAATCCTAATATTGACTCCATTGTACAAGCTTACTACGAGTGTCCTACTAGAACTTGTATAAATACTTTGTAGAAAAAAATATTTGTATAAATCGATAGGCTTATGTGCTGCAAAATATATCAATAAGATGAGCTTGAAATCATCCTCACATTGTGTATTTCTCAGAAAAGAAAGAAGCTTATACTTGTCATTCAGAAAAATGGTTGTTCCTCTCGCTCCCTTTATCTGAGTCTAAACTTTTCACTTCTCTCTTTTTTTTTTTGATAATCTATTCTTAGTTATTACTTTAAGTATGTCAGCAATTTTCCTATGGGTTTGTCATAACTCGACTCACTCCTTCTTCGTGATTGCAACCAAGTTCCCGCAATCAGATGCTAAAGAATTTCCTCCTATGCGATCGCGATATGGGTGTCGCGAATGCAAAGAGGGGGCCTGCTGCACCAGTTGAAAACACCAACAATTGAAACATACCAACCCAAAATCTCTGTGACGGGCCCTCGAAGTGTGTTCGAAATTTCATGAACACAATTCAACTATGCTATTTGGCCAAATTTGACATTTCGAAGTCAATGAAACAGTCAAAATTCACCGTCAAAATTCTCAATGTAGATATTATTAGTGGATGTTGACCAAAGTCAACTCTTGGCCTTAATTTCCACCATCTCATTTAAACATTCAAAATCACACTGAAAGCCTTAGTTGAACCAACCATTCTACTAATCCAAAATTGACAGTCCAAGGCTAATGGAACTGACGAATTTTCATACAATGCTCGAATCTTCGGGTGTTGATCAAAGTCAACCATAGCAACTCCAAAAATATCCAAAATAAAAAATTTCCTTTAAACCCAACCAAACACCTCTAGAAGTGTCACGAACCAAAATAGGTACATGATGACGCTTGTTGAACTCACCAAATAAGTAAACCTAACTCATCCCAAAGAATACAATTTAAGTATAAAGAAGCAAAAATAGAAGAATGAATAATTCTATATATATACGAAATACGTCTCAAAAATACATCACAGGTCTGGTTGTCTTCAATACAAGTCTTTAAATACAGAATGATAACAATATTTAAAGTATCTTAAATGTAAGTAATCATAAGATAACTATTGCAAGATCTGGGTAAGCTTGGAGTCTGTCAGCACTATCTCGATCTCCACAACATTAATGCTTGAAGAAAATAATCAACAAGTTGCTATTTGATCCAATATTTGCACGGGGTGCATAAAACAAGAAAGAGGAAAAAAAAGCAAGGTGAGTATGAAATTATATATACACTCAACAAGTATTGTTGATAATAGATCCTAATTAAAAGCGATGGAGAGAACCACTACCCCAACTACCTAAGATATTCCGAACAGCCCATAACCTACCAAATCATAGTACTTTATCCTATCAGGGTAACACAACACAATAGCTAACAGATATATATCAAATATAGGATAGGCACATTGATCTAGGTGAGTCAACATTAATCATTTGTATTCTACAACAAGGGAGGTGTTACAAAAACAACCCACCAAGATGTCAAAACAGTCCACAAAACATGAAAAGAACAAGCAACTCAAAAGGATAGAAGATGATAAACACAAAAACACACGAATTTGGAAAATAATGAAAGGATAGATAGTAAGACCAAGATTATTACAAGATTAAGAACCAAGTGTATTTAAACACTAAACCTAATGAATGTAATAATTAAAACCACACTCTTACGGTGACCTCCAAGGAAATCAACTCACCTCAAGATCCACCATTTTCAAGCAAAGGTCAATATTGGCTTTTCCAAGCCCTATACTAAGGATGATTTTCCAAGCCCTAACTAAGACTACACTAAGGTGGTCTACTCTCAAGAGAGAGGATTTTCAAGTGTTTCATACATTCATCATTCAAAAACTAAGGAGAAAAGACCTAATAAGAGACTATATATAGCCTAGCTTATTACATAGTATAATGGACCAAAATACCCTTAATGAAAGGGGAGGTCATGGGTTGTTTCTTTAACATGTGCAATCCCCAAAATACCCTTAATGAAGGGTGCTTCTTCAATGCTCCAAAATCATGGGGTCACGCTTCAAAACTTGTAGTCTCAAATTGGCATCAAATGTAAGGCCCCACGCAATCTTCCATACACGGGTTTGTTTAATGACATACTCAAAATGGGTCCTTCATGCATGTTCTCGTATCCTCGAGGTGACCAAGTCTTGAGCCTCTATGTGTTGGCCTCTAAAGATGTCATCAAAAGATAAGATGGCCATTTGTCACGTATCATCCCCCCTTCTTGAAAAAGATTCGACCTCGAATCCAAACCTTGCAAACTGAAGAGGGGACAAACAAATACAAACTCCTCATGGCATGAGGGTCAGGGTTAGCACAACAAATCATCTTAACATACCAAGGTTGCACATATTTTCAATATAACCAAGGATCCTTTGAATGAAATATTAAAAACTCATTGAAAGATGTACGAAGGATTTGGTTATGGGATTCACCAAGAGTGACACTTTGCTTGTCATGTAGACCAAGCAACAAGTTGGATGCACCAACATCACCATTTTCATATTTTGCACCGGGGTCAAACGGGAAGAGTGGCCATAGACACGGGTCTAGACAACACTCCCCTTTCCCATGGTCTCCACACATACTCTCTACAATAACATATATATCATCGAAAGAAAATAGAGAGTAGAGAAAAGTATCACTCAAGTTGACTTCTACTAAGGTGCACTCATGTGTGTACTCACTACTAGTTTCCCAATCATCACCATGAGTACTCTCAACAATAAAGTCACACAAAGTAGAAGAAGGAGTAACTTCCAAGACTACACATTCCTCACCCTTAAGAGTACTCTCATCTTTCAAGAAAAGATTTTCATCTTTAGGAGGAATGTTGTCACACCATAGTGGGTTAACATATAGGCTATAGCCTCCAAGGTAAGCTATACCATCTTTTTCACTACTAGGCTCATTAGGAGTGTTTATATCATTTTCAAAAAAGACATTATACCTAAAGAGTGCATGATCCAACCCATGGGAAGATTTGGAACAAGCAAGTTCCTCACTCTCTAAGAGATCAATATCAAGTTTCAAAGCGGTTTCAAGCATAAGATTGTCCCAAGAATAGCTCTCGGGTTCACTCCCCTTTTGTTGACCAACCTTTTCAAATACTCCACTCACTTGAGTTTGATTAATCACATCACACACATACTTAAGTGGTGGACAATTTTCACAAATAGGTTGATCAACACCAATTACACAAGACGATGTACTTCCATTCAACATATAGGCTTCAACACTAGGTGGACATAAATTGATCTTACAAGAAGAGTCAATTTGGCCATCAATAGGATCAACTAGTGTATCCACACTCACAACATTTACATCATTAACAAAAGGCAAAGAATCATTAAACTTACAAGTAAGTAAGCTACTACTTACACTCAATGGGCTACTAGCCACACAATTATTATTCACATGCACAAAAGTGTAAGAGTTAGCTATTTTACCTTAAAGTTCTTGAGTCGACTCTCCTTTTCCGTGTTGTGAAGGACCTCCACAAGATTGGGCAGAAACTTCACTTCGGCATTGCTGTTCTTCACTTTCCATGTTGGCACCTACACAAATATACTTAGAAATATAAGGACAAACAATGTTAGCTCGGTTTGGTGGCAATCCCCTCACTTCGCTCCACACAACTGCTCCTTTTTCCACTCTCGGATTACCACCTTGTACACCTTTACTCCTCTCAATATTTTGTCTCTCATAAGCATTAGGATTGGAGTAAGTATTCACTTCTCTTTGCGGTTCAGGCAATATGTATGTCACGAGGTGATTTCCCCATCGATCTCTTACAACATTTAGCCAATGTTGCACATTTGGAACTCTATGTTGTGCAAAGCAATTCGCACCTAAGAATACATGACCGTATGTCAATGGAAGAATATCGCACCACACCTCCTCATGGTATTCAAATTGGGAGAATACAACCTTGATCCTCTCGGTAACCTTAAACCCGTCCAAGAGTATGGAACAAGCAAAGGCTCACGAAACAATCCTAGTAGTCAACCATGGATGGAACGATGTAGTTACTATAGTACCTATCATTTAACACAACGAGGCAGCCTGGTATCCCAAAAATGGTCACCTTTTTGGAGTGTACACTCCTTATCGGATCAACATTGTAAAGCACACAAGTACCCCTCGGTTTTGGAGATGCATGCCCTCTTCTTCTCATTGGACAACCTCCACTAGAGCTAGTATAACTATTCACACTATATCGACCTTGATAAGAAGTACTACAAGGTGGAGAATATGAATCTTCACTCTCCTCACGTGTACTCTCATCATAGCTCTCATAAGCTTTACGAACGAAAAAGTTATACCTAACACCAAATCTATGTTCGGAGTGAGAAGTTTAAGACTCCTCACATGCCCCAACGTTATCATAAGATTCATCATGAGGTCCTACATCATCTCCAAATTCACCATAAGCACTAGGCACTTCATTCACCACATTTTCCCCCTCAAAACTGTAACTCTCAAATCTGCCCAAGTTTTGATCATGGCTATTTTCATAGCCTCAGCAATCTCCCTCAACTTCGTAGCCATAAAACCTTTCACTAAAATCATAGCCTCCCATGTTGTAGTCACAATAATCCCCGACTATCAAAGACATGTTCCCCTTATATCACCTTTGTACCTACACAATGAACAAACAAGATTAGTAGTAAAATCTCCTCACCAACACTCATCTACACCCACCTTTGTGATTCTCACAATTGGAGCTGCGAATATTGAAAGTTGCTTATACTCCGGTAGTCAATAGGATGTCAATTCTACTTGGCGGACGGAATGAATTCTTGTTTGATCGACTCAAGACACAAAAACAAAATTTACTTACGCACTTGAAACAAAGAAAATACTACGACTTATAAGCGAGAAAAGCACAAAATACAACGCTTAACATGAAAGAAAACATACTAAAAACTAATCTACAATCTAGTAGGTATTTACTAGTTTGCTAATTAGTATGAGAACCAACAAAATGAAAACCAATAGAATCAAAAAAGTGAAACTAGGAATTCTACCGTTCTTGAGCTTTTAATGACGTGGCACTCGACTATTGGTCGATGGACAAAAAAAATATTGTTGAAGTTGAAAATTTTTGTTCCACAATTTTGGTTGTTTAAATTTTACAAAGATGGGGGGTATTTCATTTTTGGTAGGTTAACAAACAAGACTTTAAGTCCTTTTTTTCAAAATTCAAACCTTGACCAACTTTCACCTTTTTGGCAAGACAACCTTTTAGAGGTCTTGTCTCCCTTTCCTCTTTTGGCTTGTCTAGAAAAATGAACTTACTTCTTTTTGGTATGAAGACCTTTGGGAGGTTTTTTTGTTCTTTTTCCCTTTTGGTAATGTCTTGAAAGTTGTTTCAAGACTAACAAGAACCTACACTCTCTTACCTTTGAATTTGGATCAAACAACAACCTTTTACAAGACTTCTTCAACACAACACAAGAACTTCAATAACAACAACAACAAAACCGTCTATTCTTCCCACAACTTGCAATTTTTTTTGCTCAAGAACTTGGGTTAGACTCAAGTAGTGTTATAGAGAAATAAAACCAACACAAGAAACAACAAAGAAAATCAAAACAACATCTAAATCTAGACACAAATTCGGCCAAACCACAAGAACACTTCGGCCAAGACACCAAACCCGTATAATAACTTCTTTTTGTGAGATTTTCGACCTAGGACACCTCTTCTAATGTTAGGAAATAAAGATCCAACACTAGAACACACAAAACACACAAAAATCACAAGAAAACTAGGCTTCAAATTTTGGCCTAAACACAAAAACGGGACAGCTTTACTATTTTTGGGTTTTTCAGCTTTTCAACACTTTTTCTTTTTGATTCTCAAGTTACCAAGCCCAAGATTGATCTCTTTGGAACGAAATAAATGATGGCTTTGATACCAAATGATACAAAACAACCCACCAAGATGTCAAAACAGTCCACAAAACGTGAGAAGAACAAGCAACTCAAAGGGATAGAAGATGACAAACACAAAAACACACGGATTTGCAAAATAATGAAAGGATAGATAGTGAGACTAAAATTATTACAAGATTAAGAACCAAGTGTATTTCAACACTAACCCTAATGAATGTAATAATCAAAACCAAACTCTTACGGTGACCGCCAAGGAAATCAACTCATCTCAAGATCCACCGTTTCCAAGCAAAGGTCAATATTGGCTTTTCCAAGCCCTATACTAAGGATGGCTTTTCCAAGCCCTAACTAAGACTACATTAAGGTGGTCTACTCTTAAGAGAGAGTATTTTCAAGTGTTTCATACATTCATCATTCAAAAACTAAAGAGAAAAGACCTAATAAGAGATTATATATAGCCTAGCTTATTACATAGTATAATTGACCAAAATACCCTTAATGAAAGGGGAGGTCATGAGTTGTTTCTTTAATATGTGCAATCCCCAAAATATCCTTAATGAAAGGTGCTTCTTCAATGCTCCAAAACCATGGGGTCACGCTTCAAAACTTGTAGTCTCGAATTGGCATCAAATGTAAGCCTCCACGCAATCTTCCATACACGGGTTTGTTTAATGACATGCTCAAAACGGGTCCTTCATGCATGTTCTCGTATCCTTGAGGTGACCAAGTCTTGAGCCTCTATGTGTTGGCCTCTAAAGATGTCATCAAAAGATAAGATGGCCATTTGTCCGGTATCATGAGGCCATTTATGAAGATATCTCACAAGTATGGTAAAACAGTCTTAATCAATTATCATTAACCAAATACTATGAGATCAAAACATGGAGTGTGATATATATATATATATATATATATATACATATATATATATATATATATATTGTAACACCCCGCATTTCAGGCTAGAACGTAAACTATCATTCCTATGCGTAAATGTTCCAAAAGCCAATTTCTCCTATGCTAATTTAGTGTGTTAATCAATTATGTAGTGTGGAAATCTAGTTGAGCATGAATTGAGATCATAGAGGTCCCTTAACTCAAGGACGAGTTGAAAGCCTTCCTATCAATTGAGTTTTGGTGAGTGTTTAAATATGGTTTAATTTCAATCGACCATAAATTTTTGTATATAACGAATTAGAGGGCCTACTATATATCAAGTGAAAGGTATTTGAGTCCTCTTTCCAACTCCACCGGTTTCTCCTTAATCCGATATTGGGGTAAAAAGTTATGCCCATTTTACAGTAAGGTGTCAGGCTTCCTAATGAGCGATGGATCCAGTGACGGTCCGTCGGGCCCGTGACTATCTGAGAACACAACAGTAGTATCTTGTGAAAAACCAAGATCAAGAATAAGACCACATAACCATGTAGCTTCTTTCACACTTTCAGTAGCCGCAATATTGTACTTCGCTTCTGTAGTGGATAGAGCAACAATAGATTGCAAAGATGCTTTCCAACTAATAGAACCAAAACATAAAGTGAAGATGTACCCGGACAAAGATCTGCGCCTATCAAGATCACCACCATAATCAGAATCAACAAACCCAACAACATCATTGGTTGTCACCTTGTTCCTATCAAAGACCAAGCCAATATTAACCGTACCTTTCAAGTATCGAAAAATCCATTTCACCACATCCCAATGATACTTTCCAGGATTGTCCATATGCCGACTTACCATATTTATCGCATATGCAAGATCCGGTCTAGTGCAGACCATGGCATACATGAGACTGCCAACTGCACTGGAGTAAGGAATATTGGACATTATTTCAATCTCTTCCTCTATTTTAGGACAAAATTCAAAAGATATCTTGAAGTGAGCAGCTAAAGGAGTTGAGACATACTTGCTCTTACTCATATTGAACTTTTCAAGTATTTTCTGAACGTATTTTTTCTGAGACAAGTATAGCTTTTCTTTGCTGCACAAATGTCCTTCAAACTCATTACTTAGTTGAGACTTAAGTTGTTGATCAAAGACTTGTCTTTTGAAGCAATCAACATGTTATCCACATATAATAACAAGTAAATAAAGGAACCATTTGAAGACTTTTGAAATTACACACAATTATCATATTGACTTCGTGTGCAGCCCTGACCAACCATAAAAGCATCAAATCGCTTGTACCACTGCCTAGGTGCTTGTTTAAGTCAATACAAGGACCTTTTCAAACAACAAACACATTGTTCATTTCTCAGAACAACAAAGCCCTGAGGTTGCTTCATATAAATTTCTTCCTTCAATTCTCCGTGTAAAAAAGCCGTTTTAACATCTAATTGCTCCAATTCCAAGTCAAATAGTGCAACGAAGGCAAGAAGCACTCTAATGGAAAAATGAAGAACAACGGGATAGAAAATTTCATTAAAATCAATGCGTTCCTTTTGATCAAAGCCTCCAAAAACTAAACGAGCTTTCCATCTTGCATCTTCAACCCCAGGAATTCTTTCTTTTCGTTTGTAGATCCACTTGCAGCTTAATACACGACGACCATTAGGATGTAGCGTACTGGGTCCCGGGACTATTTAATTTTAAATTTGGGCCCGGTTAACCCGGCCTGGATCAAAACCGGTTCAGGCCCGCCGGTTAACCGGCCCGATCCGACCCTGTTATTTTTTTTTTTTTAATTTTTTTTTGGAGATTTGGGCCAAACTAGCCGTTGGCCCAATGGCTATATAGCCGTTTTTGGGTCCAAACGGCTAGTTTGGGACCTTTTATTATTTTTTTTTCATTTTAATTATTTTTTAATCCCAAAAAAAATTCTATAAATACCCTACACCTTCAAATCATTTTTCACACAATTTTTCATTCTCTCAAATCTCAATTCTCAAATATTCTATCTATTTAATTTCCTAAAGTGCTCACTTTAATTTTTTAATTTTGCGATTACAAAGTACGAGTGAAAGTTTCTAAAGTTGCAACCTTCGAATACTTCCAAAATTTGGTATTGTCGTTCCATCTCTTACGTTTAATTTTTAATTAGTGTATTAATTTTTGAATATTTAATTTTATTATATTTGTGTATTTTAAACCTTTTTAGTTTAATTTATATTATAGATAAATTAAGAAACCTCGCCTCTAAAGGTGTTAATTTTTTTTTTCTTGAAAGTGGTAGTGGTAGTAAAAAGTGAATTACTAGCGGTAAAGGTAATTCAAGTAGTAGATATACCCGTGTGCCTTCGCCTCCGGTACCACTTAGTCAACCTTTTGAGGAAGAAATAGGTGTAGGTGCTCATGATATGAATTATTTAGAAACTCAGAAAAATTACAGTATAGAAGAAGAAAATAAAGTAGATGTGGTTGATTTAGATGAAGTTGATGAAAATATTGATGAGACATCCACAGTAGGAAATGCTAACGTTAGATCTGAATCGGTTAATCTCCCTTCCAGTCCACCCCGTGGCCCAAGAGCTCGTAAAATAGCTAGTCTAGCATGGACATTTTTTGACCGTATATCTGATGTTGAGGTGCAATGCAATATTTGTCAAAAAATATATAGGTATAAAAGAAGAGACAAGCAAGGGGATACGAGTACGTTAATGAGACATATAGGTGATGAACACCAAAGAGAGTTACAAATTGCAAAAGGAGGTGAGGCTGTTGGTGGACCCACACAAACTAGAATGGACCCAACAACCGGTCACATAATGAAAAAGTATAATAAATTGAGGGACCGGGAAGAAATAACAAAAATGGTAGCTGTGGGTTGTTTGTCTTTTAGTTTTCCTTTTTCTGATGCTTTTATTCATTTTATTCAAGCAATTTATAATCCTATGTTTAATGGTATTCCTGGAAGTACTTGTCGGGCTGATATTTTTAGACTTCATTCACAATATTATTTTTATTTATCTATATTGTTAAAAAATATTCAATGTAGAATACCCCTAACTTCTGATCTTGGTTGTGTTGTAAATAAAAATGATTATTTAACTGTTACTTGTCACTGTATGGATAGTAATTTTGTGATGCAAAAACGTATTCTTGCTTTTTTATATGATGAAGATCGTAAACATACTGGAGATTTTATTGCTGATTCGATTGTTAAAGTTGCAGAATTTTATGGTATCAAAAATAAAATCTTATGTATTGCTTTTGATAATGCTTCTAACAACAAGACTGCTATAACAAAGTTAAAATCTAAGCTATCACCGCAGTTACCTGAAATTTTTCATATTAAGTGTGCATGCCATATATATAATTTAATTGTAACAGATGGTCTTGAGTTTTTTGAGCTTTATATTGAAAAAATTTGTTTTGTTATTGGTTTTATCCAAGGAGATAATCGAAGAAAAAGAATTAGAGAATTTAAAGTTAAATGTCAAGAAAATGGACTTGCACTGATATTGAAGCCTGAGGAAATTGATATTTGATGGAATTCTACGTATGACTTTTTAAAAACTTGTTATAAATATAGAGTTCCTATTACACTAGATTTTAACCAACATTGTGGTTCATTTGCTGATTCTGCTGATTGCATGCTACACGATTCTGATTGGGTTGTAATTGATGATCTTGTTAAGTTTTTAGAAAATTTTTATATAGCTACGGTTGAATTTTCCGGTGCTTATTATCCTACTGTTTGTAATATTTTGGCATATATAGCCGATATTTCTGGTTTGCTCAAGAATATAAAAATAAAGAAGGTTATAAAGATGTTGTTGGTGCCATGTTTACTAAATTTAAAAAATATTTTTTTCCAATTCCCCCTATTTACTTGGTTGGTACTATGCTAAATCCGTGCATGAAATATCATACTATGTGCCACTTTAGTACTATTATTTATTCTAACTTAGAAATAAATACTAACAATGATTCTGAACAAGTACACCCTGATTTGTGGACGGATATGGGTGATGCAAATGCTTACATAGATAAATTATATAACCACTATACTGATTTAGTTGATTTAGCTGTACCGACACATATCACTCCAACTGTCGCTCCTCCTCCTCCCGAGGAGCCATCATCTTCTAAAAGGCTGGCACATAGTGGTTTTCCTGATTTCTTTTATGATTTACCTTGTTGGAACAGTGTTGACGAGGGAGCTTACACATCAAATTATCGGAAAGAGCTTAAGTATTATCTTCGATCGCCGCCAGAGGATCGCAGACGACAGATCAACACGTTGGATTGGTGGAGGAGTAATGAAACATAATATCCTGTGCTTTCAAGATTAGCTAGAGATATCTTGAATGTTCCAATGTCGCCCGTTGTATCAAAGAGCGCCTTTAGTCAGGGACGACAACAACTTGGAGACAACCGGCACTCATTGGGCAGCAATGCAGTGAATGTTCTAGTTTGCCTTAGAGATTGAATTAGAGCGGAAAGAAGAAATTTAGGAATGGAACCGGAGCCGAGTGACGAGCAGAAACTTGAAGAAATTATGACTTCACGGGAGAACTCAACAGAATCAAGTCCAATGCATGGTTTCGCCCCCGTTGACTTTGACTATCCTATGCAAGTTCCCATTAATATTAACATGAATGAGTTGGAAAAAATGATGCATAATTTGTAGATTTTTCATTCATGTAAAATTGTAAATTATAAAATTTGGATCATTCTGCAATCAATAAAATTCAACATTCATTCACTCCTTAGTCCTTACTTTGTAATTTTTTTTCCATTTAATGACTTAAATTGAATTTCTAGTTTAAATTAAGAACTTAATTTTAATATATTATTAATTTACTATCAAGTATTATTAATTTATTATATTAAGTAGCATATGTTTTGTATATTTGTGTATATATCTTCTATAGACATGTATATTTAATGTATACATGTGTATATATTTTATAAATTAGTATATAACTATATATATATTGTAGTATATATTTTATTTAAAGTAGTACATATAAATTGAATGGTGCGTATATTTGTATATATATCGTCTATAGACATGTATATTTAATACACACATGTGTATATATTTTATAAATTAGTATATAACTATATATATATATATATATATATATTGTAGTATGTGTTTTATTTAAAGTAGTAAATATATATTGAATGGTGCGTATATTTGTGTATATATCTTCTATAGATGTGTATATTTACTGTATACATGTGTATATGTTTTATAAATTAGTATATAACTATATATATATCGTAGTATATATATATATATATATATATATATTGTAGTATATGTTTTATTTAAAGTAGTACATATATATTGAATGGTGCGTATATATGTGTAATTATGTATATGTGTATATATTTTTTAAATTCTAATGTAGTATATACTATATATATAGTGTTTATATATTGTTTAACGTATTTACAATGTATATAGGTGAGTATATATAATATATATTGGAAAAAACTTTTTTTTTCTAATTTTTCACCGGGTTTGACCGGATTTTTACCCGAGTTTGACCGAATTTAGGTGGGTTAGACCGGGTTGGATTAAGTGGGCCGGGTCAGGGTTGTTTTTGAAAATTTTACTGTTGAACCCGAAATCGTCCCGGCCCACTTAACCACAACCCAGACCGGACCGACCCACAACCCGGATAAACTTAACGGGATGGTTCCAGGCTGACCCGGCCCGGCCCATTTAACACCCTTACCTAAACTACATGGGATGGTTGAAAACACTTTGAATATGGTTTAAAGTTTAAAAATCATGAATTTACAAAGAGGTTTTGAAATTTACATTACAATTATTCGTTATGAACTCTTTTATGATATTAGTGCTTTGGTCTTGAGGCCTTCCCTTAGAAAAATTTAACTCTTACTTATATATATATATAAATCCATGCACCTGATGAATTTAAATGTTGAATTGAGAGCATCAATTATTGGAAATCCCTCTCTAGTTTAAAGATTTCTTGTTTTCGTAAGTCATGATTATTTGAATGTATATTTGTGAAGTATGTTACAAATGCCTTTATGGTTGTTAAGACTTGATTATGGTTTCGCAGTGAAGAGAGGGTATTATATTTGGTGTTAATGGTTATAAATATTTGTTAAGAAACTTGCATGTTTTGTCATAAATTTCATGACCACCACATGTTTGTTGAAAAGCTGGGAATAATGACTTTTACATAATTTGACAAATGCTTTGAAGTATGAATCTTCTTGAATTGTTTGAAGTATGGTGGTCCAAACTTATTTTTTTGAAAGAGTAAACTGTGAATAATATTGAATGGCTTAGATACGACTTTCAAGTCTTGGTATTACGATACCGAATCAGATAAGGCCATGATAAAACTCAGAACAGATTACATATTTCATTTTAGATTTTTGACTTTGAATTCATGCATGTTTAGAATGGGTTAAAAATGGGCACTAAGAGAGTTAGGTGGTTACCCGAAGAAGGAACGAGTCATAAGATTCATTACCCAAAATTGTATTTTGCCGATACGGGTTTATTATTTCCTCAAGAGGGATTATACGCTGGCCTAGTTCCCTGGGGCGTATCAGATTCAAATACTTCAACCCTTGCAGCAACCTTGGGTTGGGGGCTTGGCCGTCGAGTTAATGGTGGATACCACATTGCTCGTGGGAAACTTTAAGATATGTAGGGTGTACCACCTAAATCAGAAGCAATACAAAGCACGGAATTACATTGATAAGATTGTTTAAGAACATTGAAACTGCCCATGAGTTTTAAACTATGTCATGCATAATGTTTTATGACTTTGTTATATATGTAGAAATTCATTATTTTGAATCGCTCTACGTACCAGTACAATTGTATTGACCCCCTATATTTCAGGGTCTGAGGCTCAGTCTAGAGGTCCTGCTAAGCCGTAGAGTTATTCAGACAAAAGTGAAGTGTGTAGTTGGTGAGTCTTCTTTATTTCGAAAGGCCTATTTCTTTTCAGACATTTGTTATTTATATTGGTTTAGGTCCACTGGGGGCCTTGTCCCAATTTCAGACAGTTTGTTAGTTTTCGTATGTATTAGAGATTTCACAGACAAAAACAAATGTTGTTTAGATTATTTCGTAATGATTACATTTTCACACCCTTTGTTTATTGTATGAACATTGTGCATGATTACCAAATAAGGTGTTATCACGGTAATACAATACAAGAGTAAATACTAACACAATACTAAATCATATAAAGAAATATCAATGCAGTGTAAATGATGCAGTAATATATAGTGATGATGGGCTGATGATAAATGGTGAAAGTCATCGCATGACTTTCTGTATACACCTACCGAGCTCGTAGATACTAGGTAGGACTCATGGTGGTCCGTAAGTCATATAATCATATAATCCTAATCTTGTGTCTGGAATCAACCGTATTGGCACATCCCTCAATATAGACATTTTATAAGGTGTCTCGTTTTCTTATAAAAAATTAGAATGTCTCAATGGTACCAATGTCTCATGAATATGTAAGCAAGATATGAGAATGTAATGCTCACAATTAATCAGTATGAAGTCAAATTTCGTGTAATACATGTATAAGTGAGATCAAAATTAACTCAATGTATCAATAATTCATGATATTAGTTTCCACTTAACGCCACTAGAATAAATAGTCATGTAGTCATCAATATTATTATTTTCAGCCCTTCACTCGGCCAACATTATAATGAATATCCAATCAAATGCTTATATGAGACCTATAATGTCAAATCAAGTACCCACATGGATGATACAAATATATACAAGGCATATAAAATATGACGAACAATATCAAGTCAAGTTCCTACTCGGGCATCACAATAGTATATCCTCTCAATCAAAAGCAATATGCATATAAGCCCCTACTCAGGCATACTAATACCCCATATTTTTGTGTTGGAATTCTAATCGTCGTTTCTACACATCTAAGTTCTAATCCAAGTGATTCTCACGTGAATATAAGTTTCATGATCATTATCCTAGTCTATGGAGTAGTTTAGAGGTGAAAAATGTTCATAGCAATGACTTAGAACTTGATTCATCAAAAATTCGATATTCGATTCTACAAGGGTCTACTTCAAACGTGTATAACTCTTTATATACATGTAATTTTTCATCCCAAGACCTAACAAATTGTAGATAATTGAATTAGATTTTTAATAATACCAATTTGGCAAAAATCCAATACCGGAGTAATAAATTACAGCCATTTTCATTACTGAGGCAGTAGTAAAAGGCTATAAGCAGGGCGCCGCCCAGGCTAGACCGGAGGTCTAAGCAGGGCGACGCCTAGGCTAGACCGGAGGTCCAAGCAGGGCGCCACCCAGGGCCAATTTTTAGATTCCTTCTCCGACTTATTAAGGGTTAATATGGTATTTTTCAACCCCTTATCATCTCTAACACTGGATTTAAACCATAGAACACCAAAATAAGATTAGAGCAAAGATATTCCGACTTACTCCTAGGAATGTGAGATAGATCCATAAGTTTAGAAGATGGCTTTAATCTAAGGGGGAGATAATATAAGACCCTTTAAGATTCTAGCTCATTTCAGTTCCTTGTTGCATGACAAAATAGGTCCCAAAACTTAGAAATTTTCAGCTAAGTGCCAAGACTTAGTCTTTTCCAAAGCCTTCAAACTTTGAGTATTTTGTTCACGAACTTCCTAACCTTCGAAAGTTGATTTTTAAGTTGATTCATGATCGGGGGAGTCAATAGTACTTCTTGGGTGAGTTTTGAAATTTTTGGAATCCGTTTAGGGTATATTTGGAATTCAAAACAGTGGCATCGTGCGATTAGCGTGCGACACACGCTCCAGTCTACCTCTAGTAGCATGCGATAGAGCATGCGGCGCACGCTCCATTCCGGTGCTCCATAGCGTGCGACGCACGCTCCGCAGCATGCTCCTTTACTTTTCCAGCTCCTGTTTCAGCTATCTAAGGGCCAATGTTTATGTACGTCATGTGTATTCAATTTCATTCTCAACTTTTAGTAAGTAAGTAACCATTTCACTCAATGATTCGAGTTATCTCTCAAAAATCTATGCACTCCAATCTTATGTTGAATAGCTTATGATAAGTATAAAATCATGTTTCAGAGTATGACCAGTTTTAGAACTCATGATACTAGTGAAGTTCGGATTATGTAATGTATGTCCTCAGTTTAGATCTCTTTAGTGAATCCATGTATTGTTAAGTGTTAAAATTATGTATAGTAGTCTTTCATGCTCAGGTTCTTATGTGTTAGCCCTTCGGTGACCTCTTCCTATGTTAAGATAGTGGCGATGATAGTGAACAAACAATGGTTTAGATAAGAGAGAGTTGATGACCCTCAGTAAGAAAGATTATTTATACTTTTCTATCTAAGGCTAAAGTGTGAAGTAAGATTGAGGCCGAGTCTTTGACACATGTTATGGTTAGTTAAAATTTGTGTGTATGTTCTTAAGAATAGTGCAAGCAAAATTTTATTGATAAAGGTTTAGAGAATATGCGAAGTATGCCTTTATGGGTATTTGCCTTGAAGTTATACGTGTTTTAATGATAGGATTGAATATCATGTTGGGTGTAAGTGGATGAATGCAGTATGAACTAGTGGATCCATAGTGAGAGTTTTGAATTAGTTATTGAAGTGGTAAGGCATGTTATACTTAGGGTGAGAACTCTAAAAAGATATAGAATATTGAATCATGTGGTTTGGACTAGTATTGTGCTGTGGCATATTGTACCTTGTGATTTGGAGTTAGGATTGACCATGGTGAGAGGACTTAGTTTAGTTTAGACCTTAGTAGAAATATTTCGTAGTGCCAATATGAGAATCATAAGTTGAATCAAATGAGTATGGTATTTAAGGGGAATAGTATAGTTGAGAGAGCATTTGAGAAACGATGCTAAGATTGAAAGTAAGAAGTTGTGTTGCCTGCGGCCTAGTAATCCTATCCTAGTTTATGAGTAATATATTTATATTCCATGCTATAGAGTTATATCAATGTTGTGATTTCTTAGTCAAATGTCTTGTTCAGATCATGCCCAAAATTCTTTGCTCCCTAATGTCAATTGAATTTCATAGAAAAGTGCTGAAGAAATACTCCATTTGAGTATGGGTAGTCAATATAATTCAGCCCTTATAGCATGTAATCCAGTTTAGCAAGCAAGCAGATAAGCTACTATAGATTCTTAATTTTTCCACCTAGTCTTACTATGCGCAGTCTCATGCGTCTGTCCATTCCAAAAGGTAATGTGTTTGCGTCCAAGTAAATTATAAATTCAGCTCAGTTCATGCATCAGTTTTAGTTTCAGATATTAAGTCATGATTCAGTTCGTTAGTATCCTGCATAGCATCTCAGTCTCTTCCTAGTATTTCCACCAAATCATTATCATTCGGGGACGAGCGACCCCAAGAGGGGGATGTTGTAATACCCCAATTTTTCATGTCATAAACCTCTCAATTTTTTTTCTCATGAGATCAGATCCAGCGCAAAGTAATGGTTACTCATAAGTTGACACTCTTATTTCTATCTTAGCTATATAGCTATTTTCATGAGAATTCATGCACTAGCAGATCAGTTCAGTAGCTCATTATGTTTGAGATTCAGTGATTTAGTTTATATCAGTTTTACATGATAGCTTAAAGACTAAGATTCCTCTGTGATTCAGCTTAATTATCCATATTCGAGGACGAATGTTCCCAAGGGAGAGATAATATAATACCCCATATTTTCGTGCTAGAATTCTAACCGTCGTTTCTATGCGTCTAATCTCTAATCCAAGTGATTCTCATGTGAATATAAGTTTCATGATCATTATCCTAGTCTATGGAGTAGTTTACAGGTAAAAAATGTTCATAGCAATGACTTAGAACTTGATTCGTCAAAAAATCGATATTTGATTCTACAAGGGTCTACTTCAAACGTGTATAACTCTTTATATACATGTAATTTTTCATCCCAAGGCCTAACAAATTGTAGATAATTGAATTAGCTTTTCAACGATACCAATTTCGCAAAAATCCAATACCGGAGTAAAAAATTACAGCCATTTTCATTACTGAGGTAGTAGTAAAAAGCTATAAGCAGGGCACCGCCCAGGATAGACCGGGGGTCTAAGCAGGGCGACGCCTAGGCTAGATCGGAGGTCCAAGCAGGGCGCCGCCCTGGGTATAGCCTTGGTCCAATTTTCAGCTTGCTTCTCCAACTTATTAAGGGTTACTGTGGTATTTTTCAACCCGTTATCATCTCTAACACGGGATTTAAACCATAGAACACTAAAATAAGATTAGTTTCTCTCAAAATCACGAAGAATACTCATTAGGGTTTCAACCTCAAAATACATATATCTTAAGATTCAACCGTGAGTTTTCGATAATTCTACGAGTTTCGGAATCCCCATTCCAAGGGCTACAAGAAGCACATACTAATTGCGGGATTCACAACTTAAGGTCAAGAGGTCACCTAAAAGCTCCAAGTTTAAGGTATGTGGGGTTTGAACAAGAACACCCTTTCGTTCTTGTGCCCAAAGTATTAATTTTTATCAAAGAAATTCATGTTTTTGTAAGTGGGTTGATACTCAAATTATTTTATCTTGAATTTATGAATTTATAAGTTGCTAAATCCTTGAGTTGTAGATTATTCTACTTATTCTATGTTTTGAAGTAAATATTAATGATATGAATGGCTTTTTTCATCATGAGTGATATTTTGAATATTTTTAAGATTGAAGTCATGAATAACATTACTTTGAATTGAGGTTTCTTGAATATGTATCCATACTAGAAGGTCCAAGAATGAATTTTGATACATTTCATAGTATTTTGAATATGGTGTTGATATTCCCATGTTATTGAAGTTTGAAAACTTAATGAAGATAGACTATCAAAGTTTAAAGAAAGGAATCCACTCAATGTAGTTAAAGTTAAAGGGTAGCATGATTGGCCCCATTATATATGTATATATATTTGAACTGTTAAAGTGGATTTTCTTACATGATCTGAGCTCTAGTATGGGAGTAGTATTTATCATCGAGTTGCGCTTGATTACGAGGTCTCACACCCCAGAACTACGAGCCACGTAGGTTTCTGATTCACCCCACGTGGGTTAAGTTAGTGATCACTACAAAGAAAAAAGGTTCTACTCCGATGGCAAGGATAGAACAGCTCTCCCCAACGTGGGCAAGACGTTGGACTCCATGTAGGCTCACATGGTTTATGTCGGTTAGAAGAAACTCCCAAATTTCCAAAGTAGTCTTCTACTCTATTTAAGATAAAGATATATTTATTTCGAAAGTTATGATTCTAAGACTTCTAAGGTTCTCAAGTGTCAAATCTTTAAGTTTTCAAGAAAGTTCCTTGTTTTTCACAAGATTAAAGTATATGATCTGAAAGTGTTTCTTTTAAGACTTTATTGAGTTTGCAAGTTTGAGAACAAAGAAAGAGTACCGATTTAGAATAAAGTGCAATGACTCACGTGATTTACATTATTGTTTTCTTATTCATGATTATGATGATTTTAATTCAAGCTATGTGAGTTATCTATACTGGCATGCATGTTTTCTATAAGGATTTATGATATTGATTATTTAATTGCATACACCCCCATATACTTAGTACATTCCCAAGTACTGATTCATTTACTCTTCTGTGTGCTACATTTCCTCATAATGTAGGTACAAGTTGTAGCGCATATACCATATTCAGTTAGTTTGCAGCTTCTAGTCAGCAGGTGATGAGTTCTTGTGATTCAAGGGCTTGAGTTAGTTATACATTTCGAGAAGTATTATATTTTCTTTATTCAGTCATATTGAGTTGGGATAGTTGGGAGTCATGACCCGGATATCTATAGTCAGTACTAGCAGAGTCTTCATAGATAGTTAGTAGAGTTAATGTATTCAGTTTCAGTTTTATTTTGTAAAAGCAGAGTTGTACTCTTGTAAAGTTCAGATTTGTATTGATCAAGTTCAAAAAAGTTTTATGTTTTCGCTGATTCTATACAAATTTAAGCATTTTATTCAGTTGCTTATGAGTTATACCAGTAGAAGGGTTAGCTTGGGGTCACTTGTGACCCTAAGCACCGTGTGACGTCTTGGGAGCCGATTTCGGGACGTTACACATACGATATAAGTAATTAATCAAATTCATAATGAAGTTCACATAATCCCCACAAAGGTATCTCAAAATAATTGTCACGACCCGAACCGAGGCCCTGGCCGTGACGGCATCCTGAACCAGGAAGGCCCGGATACCCTTCTATTTGAAATCATATACACCATTCATACACAAATAAGAAAATGTAGAAATTTCAACAAAATGGAATCATGGTCATAAATCTGATATAAATTCGATAAATAAAAAAAAAGGACAATCCAAAACCATCTAACAACATCTGGAAACCATCTGCAAAAGCTCTACTACATGATCACTAACACAATCTGAAAACTGGGACAAGGCCCCCATTAGACCAAAACCATATCTAATAATAGTTGTCTGAAAGTAAACAGGCCGTATGGAATAAAGAAGGCTCACCAACTGGACACTGCAACTCTGTCTGATAAAAATCTATTGCTTTTCTAGACTCCTAGACTGAGCCTCAGAACCTGGAGGGAGGAGGGAGTCAATACAGATGTACTGGTACGCTAAGTATTCCAAAATAAAGCTTATATATATATATATATATATATATATAAGATAGTTGGAGAGCAATTTGTCAAAATATCATACATAAAATAGTTCTAAAACACATGGGCCCTTTCTGAAAATCATAAATCATTCTTGTCAATGCAATGTATGATCTTTGTATTACTTCTTAGTTAGGTGGTACACCCCTACAATTCTAAAATCCCACGGGCTTTATGGAATCCGCCATTTACTCGGCGGGGAAGCCCCCAACCCGAGTGTGCCGCAAGGGTTGGAGTTTCTAATTTTGATACGCCACACGACACTAGGCCAGCGTAATTTAATGTACCCAGATCGGCAAATCACGGTTTCGGGCAATGTGTTTTCTGAACTCATGCCTTCTTCGAGGAACCACCTAAGCTCTTTTTATGCCCAATTTTATCCTATTCTGAATCATGCATTTTTCTAGTTTCAACATCTGAAAAGTCTGATTTCAAACATGCATTCTATTCTGTTCTGAATTATCATGGTATAATTTGAATTGGTGTCGTCACACCAAGACTTGCAAGTCCTATTTATGATTCGTAATGCATCATGCATAATTCTTTCATTAAAACACAGTCCAGACCACCCAAACATGCAAACAGTAAAAAAGATTTCATGTTCCGAAAACACAAGTCAATACTATGCAAGAATACTTCAAACATGTGGTGGTCATGTACTTTTGGCAAAACCATGCACTCTTTCATTATATGTATTTTCAACATTTATCAACATGCTTAACCCTCTCTTTTGAGTTCAAAATTCATATACAAGTCATAGTAAAAATCAAGACATTTCATATCATGCTTTCAGGATGCAATTTAGAACAATTTATATCATATAAAAGATGGGAGAGATCATAACAAGAGAGGAGTTCATTATAAGTTATGCTCTCAATTGAATATTCATCCTTAAACACATTCACACACACACACACACACACACACACATATATATATATAATTTTTCAATCAATTTAGGGGAAGGTCTAAAGACCAAAATAATACCGTCAAAACTTCTAAAACATGATTACATTCATAAATCCAAAACCCTTTTCTTAAAACATGATTTCTATGCCCATGAGATTTTAGAAAAACCCCACGTATCTCTATTTAGGAATTTAAAGGATGCTTCTTGATGCCTACGGCTTGGGGATTCCAAATCTTCAATTTATTTTGAAAACCCACGGTTGAATCTTGAGCTATTTGGGATTCTTGTTTGAAACCATAGGGAGTGTTCTTGGATGAATTTGAAGAAAGTGAGTGTATTTTGGTGTAATAGGGATTAAATCCCGTGTTTAAGATGTTAAGGGGTTGGAAAATACCCCAAATACCCTTAACGAGACGGGTATTAAAAGAAGAAAATTCTAGGTACACGCAGCAGAGCATGCGTTGCATGCTCTATCTCACCGGACTGGAGCATGCGTCGCATGCTCTATCGCATGCTACCTATCATACGCTGCACCATGCGACGCACGCTAATTGCATGGTGCTACTATTTTGGAATCAAACGCGCCCTAAACGATGTCCAAAAATTCTGAAACTCACCCGAGATGTTCTATAGTCTTGCCCCATCGTAACGCAATAAAAAAATCTAAAGTCGGAGGTCGGGAGGATCTAAAATAAAATCCCCAAAGTTTAGAATCTAAAAATAATTCTAAGTCTTTTCTTACACTTAGAAAATTTCAGGCCTTCAACTCTAAACTCTAGCTATCACAACATAACACATGCACAACTTTTTTTTTTCACGGGGCGTTACAATAATTAACAATCCTGAAAACAGTAAATCACGGTCTACTCAAACCTAACTTGGTTCATTAAGTCTCATTAACTATCACAAGTATATTCATACTCAAAGTATTCTCTAAACCTCAATCATTCCATAAAAAATGATGATAATAACATAATTATTCCCTAACAAGGTACTAATCCACAATCGTCACAACAAAGTCCACTAACACAATGGAAGCTCTAAAATGACAATCCAAGAACAATTATTCGAGAATCACTAGGTTATCTATCTACATTCTACTCTAAAAATATTTAACAATAATAATACTAACTAATAAAAAAATAATCCAACTACAATCGATCAAAGATTTTGATACCAATGGAGATTCTCTTCATTTCACCTAAGCAATAAAAAATACAACAAACAAGTGTACAACAAATAAACACTATGAAAAAAGTCAAGGTATATCTCAACTTGCCTTAAATGAAGATCTACAAGCCCAAATTTCTCACTTTTCTATCCTTTTATGTTGTGTTATGGAACTTGATTTGGTTATTGTTATGGATTTGGTTAGTTTATCGGATGGGTTTGGTCGGTTGGACTCGGTTGGGTCGGTCTCGATTGTGGACCTATCCTAGAGTCTGGAATTGGATAGTTACGCTATCTTGTTATATGCTCGAAATTTAATCAACTTAGGGCAGGTGAGTGAAGGTTGGGTTGGGTAACAGGGTGGTTCCCGGTCCTGGTTGGACTTGAGATTCCCATAACGACAAGGCCCCGGGTCGGGTCGGGTCAGATTTCAATCATTTAACATAACTTATGTTGGTGAATCATTGCGCCTTTCGTTTCACCTTATTTAACATTATTTTACCTGATAGAAAACTTAGAATTTGTTAGACCATGCAATATGAAATCATAATTTAATTAGAAATCAAGAATTTTGAAACTTATGATTTTATATATTCTCTCCGTTTTATATTTGTTTTTCCTTTTTGACTTGACAACCTCTTATGAAAACTTTAACTAGGGGTATACTTTACTAAATTTACCTTATAAACGACGTTTGAAAGTTTAAATTTGACTACTACTATTGCTATGTAGATATATAAAACTAAGGGTACTATGAAAAAAAAAGTGATAAAACTAAATGGACAAAAAAGTTGAATCTTTATTTTTTAGTACAGAAATCAAGTAAAACTAAACAAAATAATTACACCATAACATTCATCCTGCTACTTATCTACATCTATAATCTATAATCTATATCTATAATATATTAAACTATGAAGGGCCTTAGAAATGTTGCTTGAACTTTTTTTCCTTTATTAAAAGTCTTTGCTTTAGACAAAATCGTCTTTTCACTATTTTTTCCTAATGTTTAAGAGGTGAAAATTAATTAAATATATATTTATGATAAAACTTTTCTTTATTAGAAGTCATCAGAATTTCAATAATTTTTTCCTAATTTTAGAATTAAAAATTAATTAAATATATTTATGGTAAAACCTTTCCTTATTAGAAATCATCAAAATTAATGACAAACGATACTTTTTTCATTAATTTAAGAATTCTAATTCAACAAAATTTGATTTTAGGATGATTTAAAAAATCCAGAAATAAATGCAAAACTATTAGAATAAGAAAAATTTAAGAAGTACCAAATTTTTAAAAGTTTTAAGTACGTAATAAGAATTTAATCAATGATTTTACAAAGATTTGACATTAAAAATATGAAAAGATTTTACATATTAAAAATAAAATAAAATAAAATAATCGTAACACAAGTTGATGCATCTGACAACAAGGAAAGAGGTGCTATATGACAAACGCAAATCTGATGATCAGTTAACCACTTGAACTTCTGGTGGTAAAACATATATGTGTATATATTTATGTTTACATTATTATATATAAGTGTGAAAGATTTTTGAAAAGTGATTTAAACTTTTACACTTTATTAAAAATCTTTGTAATTGACAAAATTATTTAATTTTAAATAATTAAACGTTACACGTGCGAGACATATGCGGTTAAACTAGTAATCTTAAACATTTCACAACATTCAAATGGCCCTACACATACAACCTAAAATATGTGTCCAAATGGCAAAGTCACAGGGGGTCTTGGGCTCTAGGTGACAAAAGAGTTTTAAAATAAAGTGTGGGTGACACAAGTCTTAATAATTGAGTGGAGGTGACAATTACTTTATTAAGGATTAAGAAAGTAAGAAAAGTTTGAAAATAACCCACAAGTTTTTTAATTTACACTTTGATCCAATGTAAAACCTAATATAACTAGAAATTGAGGGAAAAAAGGCACGTTTCTCTCTCTTCTCATTTATTGGAGTTTTCTCTCTCTTCGTGATTTTTGTTGTTCATTGTTGTTGTTTCTTTATTCATCATCATCTTCTTCTTCTTCATTATCATCATCTTGTTCTTCATTATCATCTCTTCTTGTTCATCATCATCATCTTCTTGTTGTTGAACATTGTTGTTACCACTACTATTGCTACTTGATCAAATTTTTTAGGTCAAATTTTATTCGTATATCACTTGGGAATTACTTATAGGTGATTTTAGTAAGTAAAATTATAATTTTTAGTTGAATTTCTCATCTGGGTGTATCTGCTACTGCTGTTTTTTCAACAGTAGATAAAACATGTAACGTGAATCCAACAGATGAGTAATCTGTTGCACAGATGAGTAACCTGTTGCAATATATTGACTAATCTGTTACAACATATTGACTAATCTGTTGCAACATATGAGTAATCTGTTGCAACATATATGACTAATCTGTTGCAATAGATTATTCATCTGTTGAATTTGTATTATAGTGTTGTAAAATGAATCCAACATATGGGTCATCTGTTGCAACAAATTACTCACTTGTTGCAATAATGACTCATATATTGGATTCATGTTGCAGGTTCTATCCATTGTAGCAGTAGCAAATATACCAAATATAAAATTCAACAAAAATCATAATTATACTTGCAAAATTACCTATGAAGTAATGTCCAAGCGATATAGGAACAAAATTTAACCTAAAAAAATTCTAAAAATTTCAACAAGGGCACAACGAATAAGTGAAACACATGAAAAATTTCATGAAACAGGTATAGAAGATAAAAATAGTGTATCGTACATCAAATGCAAAAGGATTGAAGGGACAAACGTTTGAGTTTTCCTAAAAATATTTAAGTTTCCTAGTATTTTAATTGCTTTCTAATGGATAACCCATCTATTATAACAGATTTTCTATCTGTTTGAAAATTTCCAACAGATGAATCATCTGTTGCAACATGTCAATCATCTGTTGATTCAAATTAAGTAATTATTAGTAATAACTAAATTGATTTAGCTAAAATTAAAGACAAGTCTTTAAGACAATGGGACAAACATTTGAGTTCTCCTAAAAATGTTTGAGTTCCCTAGTATTTTAATTATTTTTCAACAGATCACCTATTTGTTGCAACAAGTTAGTCATCTGTTGCAATAAATGCTTATAACAAGTTCGTCATTTGTTGATTCAAATTAAGCAATTATTAATAATAATTAAATTAATTTAACTAAAATTGAAGACAAGACCTTAGACAAGGGGGAAAACATTTGAGTTCTCCTAAAGAATATTTGAGCTTTAGTATTTTAAATTGCTTTTCAACACATATTTTGTCTATTTGATAATTTTCAATAGATGAATTAGTTGTTGCAACAAGTGAGTCATTTGTTGCAACAGATGTCTATATCTGTTTGGTCATTTTCAACAGATGTTTTTATTTGTTTGGTCATTTCCAACAGATTACTCATCTGTTGTAACATATTAGTCATCTATTGATTCACATTAAGTCATTATTAGTAATAACTAAATTGATTACTAAAATAAAATATGAATTAATAAGTTCAATTATTGTTTCAATTAATCTCATGGTAATTACACGACCAACTAAGTATGTTCGTCATGAGTAGAGTGATCAATTGACCAATTTTATTTGAAATGATTCAAACTAAGTCATCATTAGAAATAACTATATTGATTTAACTAAAACTAAAGATGAATTAGTAAGTTCAATTACGATTTCAATTAATTTCATAGTAATTACATGATCAATTAAGTATTTCGTACTGAGTAGAGTAATTAATTGACAAATTTTATGTGAAATAATTCAAATTAAACCATTATTAGAAATAACTACATTGATTTAACTAAAATTAAAGATGAATAAGTAAGTTCAATTACGATTTCAATTAATCTCAATAATTAAATGATCAATTAAGTGTTTCATCCTTAGTAGAATAATTAATTGACCAATTTTATTTTAAATGATTCAAATTAAGCCATTATTAGTAATAACTATGTTGATTTAACTAAAATTAAACATGAATTAATGAGTTCACTTACAGTTTCAATTAATCTCATCGTAATTACATGATTAACTAAGTGTATTCGTCTCGAGTAGAGTGATCAATCGACCAATTTTATTTAAAATAATTCAAATTAAGATATTATTAGTAATAACTAAATTGATTTAACTAAAATTAAAGATAAACTTACAATTTCAATAAATCTCATAGTAATTAAATTATCAACTAAGTGTATTCGTCATGATTAGAGTGATCAATTGACCAATTTTATTGGAAATGAATCAAATTAAGTCATTATTTGTAATAACTAAATTGATAAAACTAAAATTAAAGATGAATTGATAAGTTCACTTACAATTTCAATTAATCTCATAGTAATTACATGATCAACTATGTGTATTCGTCACGAGGAGAGTGATCAATCGACCAATTTTATTTCAACTAATTCAAATTAAGTCATTATTAGTAATAAATAAATTGATTTTGACTAAATTAAAGATGAATTGATAAGTCCACTTACAATTTCAATTAATTTATTCGTCCTTAATAGAATGATCAATTGATAAATTTTATTTAAAATGATTCAAATCAAGCAATTATTAGTAATAACTAAATAGATTTAACTAAAATTAAAGACAAGACCTTAGACAAGGGGACAAACATTTGAGTTCTCTTAAAAACACCTGAGCTTTACTATTTTAAATTATTTTCCAACATATTTCCTATATGGTTGATAGTTTTCAACAGATGAGTCATCTGTTGCAACAACTTAGTCATCTGTTGCAACATATGTCTATATTTGTTTGATAATTTTCAATAGATGAATCATTTATTGAAACAGGTTAGTCATCTGTTGCAACATATGTCTATATTTGTTTGGTCATTTCCAACAGATGTCTTTATCTGTTTAGTCATTTTCAACAGATTACTCATCTTTTGCAACATGTTAGTCATCTATTGATTCATATTAAGATTTTATATTAGTAATAACTAAATTTATTTAACTAGAATTAAACATTAATTAATAAGTTCAATTACAGTTTCAATTAATCTCATGGTAATTACACTATTAACTAAGTGTGTTTGTTCTGAGTAGAGTGATCAATTGACCAATTTTATTTGAAATGATTAAAATCAAACCATAATTAGAAATAACTATATTGATTTAACTAAAATTAAAGATGAATTAGTAAGTTGACTTACAATTTCAATTAATTTTATAGTAATTACATGATCAACTAAGTGTTTCGTCTTAAGTAGAATGATCAATTGACCAATTTTATTTGAAATAATTAAAATCAATAAATTATTAGTAATAATGAAATTAATTTAACTAAAATTAAAGATGAATTGATAATTTTAATTACGATTTCAATTAATCTCATAGTTAGTAATTTCATGATCATCTAAGTGTATTCATCTTGAGTAAAGTGTTAATTGACCAATTTTATTTGAAATGATTCAAATTAAGATATTATTAGTAATAACTACATTGATATAACTAAAATTAAAGATGAATTGATAAGTTCAATTACAATTTCAATTATTCTCATATTAATTACACGATCCTCTTAGTGTGTTCGTTCTGAGTAGAGTGATCAATTGACTAATTTTATTTGAAATAATTCAAATTAAGCCATTATTAGTAATAGCTAAATTGATCAAATAATTACAATTTCAATTAATCTCATAGTAATTACATGATCATTTAAGTGTATAACCTATTGCAACAGATTTAATCTGTTGCAACAAATGAATCATTTGTTAAAAATTATCAAACAAATATACACATATGTTGCAATAGATTAGTCATCTGTTGTGAAAAATGTCTTTATATGTTGGTCATTTACAACAGATGACCAATCTGTTGCAACATATGACTTTATTTGTTTGTTATTTCCAACAGATTACTAATCTGGTGCAATAGGTGACTAATCTGGTGCAATATGTGACTAATCTGTTGCAACAGATGTCTTTATCTGTTTGGCCATTTTCAACAGATTACTCATCTTTTGCAACATCTTAGTCATCTATTGATTCATATTAAGACATTACATTAGTAATAACTAAATTGATTTAACTAGTATTAATAAGTTCAATTACTGTTTCAATTAATCTCACGGTAATTACACGATCAACTAAGTGTGTTCGTCCCGAGTAGAGTGATTAATTGACCAATTTTATTTGAAATGATTCAAACCAAGCCATAATTAGAAATAACTATATTGATTTAACTAAAATTAAAGATGAATTAGTAAGTTTACTTACAATTTCAATTAATTTTATAGTAATTACATGATCAACTAAGTGTTTCGTCTTAAGTAGAATGATCAATTGACCAATATGATTTGAAATAATTAAAATTAAGTAATTATTAGTAATAATTAAATTGATTTAACTAAAATTAAAGATGAATTGATAATTTAATTACGATTTCAATTAATCTCATAGTAATTACATGATCATTTAAGCGTATTCGTCTTGAGTAAAGTGTCAATTGACCAATTTTATTTGAAATAATTCAAATTAAGACATTATTAGTAATAACAACATTGATTTAACTAAAATTAAAGATGAATTGATAAGTTCAATTACGATTTCAATTAACATGTTGCAATAGATGAGTAGTCTATTGGAAAAACAGTTAAAGACATTTGTTGAAAATGACCAAACATATATAGACATCTGTTGCAACAAATGACTAGCCTGTTGCAATAGCTAACTCATCTATTGAAAATTATCCAACAAATATAGACATCTGTTGCAACAAATGACTAAATTGTTGCAACATATGACTCATCTATTGGAAATTATTAAATAGATAAGATATATGTGAACTCAGAACCAAAATGAGCCACAGAATTTAAAAAGTGACCAAAATAGGTCACCTATTTAAAAAGTTACCAAAATAGGCTAAACGTAATAATTTATTACGTTTTCTATTTTTTTTCTTAGCGATCAATTAACGGAGTTGACTTTTACAATTTCTTACGTTTTACATTTTTTTTGTAAAATGTAAAAAATTCTTACGTTTTATAAAAAAATATAAAATGTAAGAATTTCTTACCTTTTACACTATGACAGAGGAAAAAATGCAGTGAATTATCAAATCAATTAAAAAGATACTAAAAAATGAGTTGTTCAACATAACAAAAAGTTACGTTCTTAACTTTTTTTATAGCAGTGGTCCCCCCCCCCCCCCACAATTTCTTTTTCCACAGATGTCCCATCACTTCTACTTTTTCCTCTTTTTACATATGATAATTATGAAGTTTTTGATTATTTAAATTTATTTATATTTTACATGTAGTTCAAATAATTTATTTTTTTCTTTATGTAATAAATTTTTACGTTTTACATAAAAAAGTTAAAAAATAGAAGTATCAATTACCTCATTAACTTAACAATTTTCTTATATTTATTCTATATCAAAAAATAATCACTTCTATCCTTAATTATCCGATTTCTCTCTAAAAAAAATTATACTTTTGAGTTTTCCTCTACTCTAAAATAGTAAAATGTTGAATTATCGTCGATCAAATATGCTACTATATACAAGAATTATATTTTTTTGGTGTGTTAAAAATATGAAATTAATTTTTTCGGATAGTGATTCATCGTAGTTTTCGATTAATGTTTCGATTAGGATATTGAGGAGACTGACATGCACAAATACGTTTCATATTATAATTAATGGAGTAAAAAATCACAATTTAATTTAGGAACACTCCTAAATTAATATAAGAAAATATATTTTTTTAGGAACACTCCTAAAAAGATATAATTTTTGTATATAGTAGCATATTTGATTGACGATAATTCAATATTTAACTATTTTTGGAGTAGAGGAAAACTCAAAAGTATAATTTTTGTAAAGAGAAATCGATAATTAAGGATAGAAGTGATTATTTTTTGGTATAGAATAAATATAAGAAAATTGTTAAGTTAATGAGGTAATTGATATTTCTTTTTTTATTTTATTTTTATGTAAAACGTAAAAATTTATTAGAAAAAATAAATTATTTGAACTACATGTAAAATATAAATAAATTTAACTAATAAAAAAATTCATAATTATCATATGTAAAAAAATGAAAAAGTAGAAGTGATGGGACATTTGTGGAAAAATGAATTGTGGGTGGGGGACCACTGCTATAAAAAGTTAAGAACATAACTTTTTGTTACGTTGAACAACTCTTTTTTTTAGTACCTTTTTAATTGATTTGACAATTCATTGTATTTTTTTCCTCGGCTATCGTGTAAAACGTAAGAATTTCTTACGTTTTACAAAAAAAATGTAAAACGTAAGAAATTCTTACATTTTTGTAAAAGTCAACTCCGTTAGTTGACCATTAAGAAAAAAGTAGAAAACGTAATAAATTATTACGTTTAGCCTATTTTGGTAACTTTTTAAATAGGTGGCCTATTTTGGTCACTTTTTTAATTGATGTAATATTCATTCATAGTGACCAGGCGGACCGTTCTGAAGACGGAGTAAAGTATCCCAAACAAAAATTATAGTAAAGTAGTATTTCATTCTCGAAAGCGTTGTCCCATTTTCCAGGAGGGTCCTGAACAGCAAGTAGAATCCCATTTTCAGGAGGGTCCTGAGCAGAAAGTAAAATCCCATTTTTCAGGAGGGTCCTGAACATAAAGTAAAATCCCATTTTTCAGGAGGGTCCTGAACATAAAGTAAAATCTCATTCTCCAGGAGGGTCCTGCGTATAAAGTAAAATCCCATTTTTCAGGAGGGTCCTGAACATAAAGTAAAACTCCATTTTTCAGGGGGGTCCTGAACATAAAGTAAAATCCCATTTTTCAGGAGGGTCCTGAACATAAAGTAAAATCCCATTTTTCAGGAGGGTCCTGCACTGAAGGTAAAATCCCATTTTTCAGGAGGGTCCTGAACTGAAAGTAAAATCCCATTTTTCAGGAGGGTCCTGAACTGAAAGTAAAATTCCATTTTTTAGGAGGGTCCTGAACATAAAGTAAAATCCCATTTTTCAGGAGGGTCCTGAACATAAAGTAAAATCCTATTTTTCAGGAGGGTCCTGAACTGAAAGTAAACTCCCATTCTTCAGGAGGGTCCTGCACTGAAGGTAAAATCCCATTTTTCAGGAGGGTCTTGAACTGAAAGTAAAATCTCACGGATGTGCATTTCCAATGGTAGCTGAATTAAGTGAAGCGAATTTTCCCCTATTTCAACAAAGAAAATTTGTCAGTTAAAACTTAGTGGTGGCTTGCAACTCTTGGCTTCTCAGGTATCTGCCCCAGCACTCGTTCCTTTCATCTTTGTTCCAAATCGCTGACACTTGCCCTGTCTTGCCGCATCATTGCCCCGGATCCAGATGAGGAAAATGAGTTCTGACTTGAACAATGGGTTTCCATTTTACCATGCCTCTGAGGTGCACTCTTTTCCCAAATCTGAATGCTTCCACGAATCCAATAGCCTATCGGTTGATAGACTTCCTTTGCTTCGTGTTGAATTACGATCATATTTCTTTCTTGTGCTGTTCCTTGTCTTTTTCTCATATAATTGGAAAGACTGGTAGTAAATTTTGAAATCCTTTCTCGCTTGTGTTGACACAGACTTGACTTAAAATGTAAAGAAATGATGGTGACTTTTGTTTTGATAAATGATATAAGAAAAGACAAAAAACATGAATATGTAAATGAAAGAAAAGGGCAATGTCCCAGATTCAAAAAGAAAACTTATCTGAATACGACAAACAACTCCAATGAGTATGACATGCATTTTGGATTGAGCTGCCTGATCTCCCTATCCAAACTCCCCATTTGTTGTTGAGTTCGTGCCTCTGCCGCTGATCCGCTTCTTCAAATCCATTGGACTCATTCATCACATTCGATTGTCGACATCTTAAATGACTTTCGCTAACAAATCTCTTTCTTTTCACTTTTCACTTTTCTCTTGAACTCTCCATTGCCTTACAGTGCCCGTGAGGGTTTTCACCAATAAGACTCTCTCATTTTTATTTCTCTCCACTCACCATCGCCTTATGGTGCCTGCAAGGGTTTTCACCAATAAGACTCTCTCATTTTTGTATTTCTCTCAACTCACCATCGCCTTATGGTGCCTGTAAGGGTTTTCACCGATAAGACTCTCTCATTTTTGTATTTCTTTCCTGATTTCTTATGCTGAGGGAGACAAGTGGTACCTCACAATGTATCATCATATCCATTGCATGCTTAGCCTTAACATTATCAAAAATTGATCTGAAGGACTTTCTTTGGTTGTAACTTGGCTTTTGGATAAGGTTAGAAAAGGATGGCAAGGGGTTCAAACGACACTTGAAGTGGGGGTGGGACTTACAACTTTTGGAATCGACTCAAACAACATGTTAACTTATGCCCTAGTTTTTATTGACTGGGTGAATCTTAGATCTTTATTTGGTTGGACCGAGCCCGAAATAGGGTAGCCTACGTATCTCACTCCCGAGAGAGGAGAATCAGGTCGCACGTAGTTCCATCAACTTGCTCTTTGTTTTGATTTGTTTTTTTTTTCTTTTATTTTCGAACTCTTTCTTTTATTCTTATTTTCTTGACATTTATCTTTGACTCTATTTTGATTCCAAAAGAGGGATATGAAAGAAAAATAAACGAAGTTCAAATGGGTAAACAAAGGACGACACAATGTTCATCATATCAATCTTGAAAAATGCAAGTACTAAACATGCAATAAACTCAACAAAGGATCAAATATCATACATAGTATCTTTTGACCGCATCAGCATTGATAGCCATTTCTGCCATTTTGCCTTCAATATCTGTCAAATATAAGGCTCCATTGGGAAACACTTTCTTCACAACGAAGGGACCTTGCCAGTTAGGGGAGAACTTGCCTTTTGCTTCAACCTGGTGAGGAAGGATACGTCTCAATACCAACTGACCAACTTCAAAATTCCTGGGATGGACCTTTTTGTTATGTGCTCGAGCCATCCTCCTCTGATACAACTGGCCATGACACACAGACGCTAGCCTTTTTTTCTCAATCAAACTCAAATGCTCCAGTCGGGTTTTTACCCATTCGTCATCATCAATCTCTGCTTCTACAATGACTCGAAGAGAGGGAATTTCAACTTCTGCAGGGTTGACTGCTTCTGTCCCATACACTAATAAGTATGGAGTTGCCCCTGTTGAAGTGCGAACAGTGGTGCGATAACCTAGCAATGCAAACAACAACTTTTTATGCCACTGTCTAGACCCTTGTACCATTTTTCGCAATATCTTTTTTATATTCTTATTGGCGGCTTCTACAACGCCATTGGCCTTTGGACGATATGGAGTAGAATTTTGATGTGCGATCTTAAACTGTTGACATACTTCTTGCATCAAATGACTATTGAGATTGGCAGCATTATCTGTAATGATCATCTTAGGAATTCCAAATCTACAAATGATATTGGCATGAACAAAATATACCACAACCTTCTTTGTCACTGACTTGAAAGTTACTGCTTCTGCCCACTTTGTGAAGTAGTCAATGGCTACTAAAATGAATCTATGCCCATTTGATGCCTTCGGCTCAGTCGGTCCAATCACATCCATTCCCCAAGCCACGAACGGCCAAGGAGCGGCCATTGCATGCAACTCAACAGGAGGAGAGCGTATCAGATCACCGTGTACCTGACATTGATGACACTTCCGAACAAATTGAATAGAATCCCTTTCCATAATAAGCCAGTAATAACCTGCTCGAAGAATCTTCTTTGACAAGACATGACCGTTTATATGTGACCCGCATACTCCAGAGTGTATTTCAACCATGATTTCCGAGGCTTCTTTTTCATCTACACACCTTAAAAGTCCTAGATCTGGGGTTCTCTTATACAAGACTCCCCCACTTAAGAAAAATCCACTAGCCAAATGCCTAATAGTCCTCTTTTGATCGTTGGTGGCATATGCTGAGTATTCTCCTGACTGAATGTACCGCTTGATATCCAAGAACCAAGGTTCTCCATCGAGCTCTTCTTCAATCGCATTACAGTAAACATGCTGATCACGACTCTGTATATGCACTGGATCGATGTAGGCTTTGTCAGGATGTTGGAGCATTGAAGACAGAGTGGCTAAAGCATCAGCAATTTCATTACGAATCCTTGGAATATGCCTAAATTTTACTAACACAAACCGTTGACATAGCTCCTGCAAGCATTGTCGATACAGGATGAGCTTCAAATCTCGAGTCTCCCAATCGCCTTGAATTTGATGGACGATCAAATCTGAATCTCCCAACACCAATAATTCTTGGACTCCCATATCAACAGCTAACCTCAAACCAAGAATGCAGGTTACCCGATTTATCCGCACCCCCTATAGTTACCCAAGATATCCACATCCCCTACATTTGGTATCAGAGTCTATGTTGTTTAAAGTTACGGAAGTAGTATATATTTGGAGTTATTTGATTAATTTATTAATTATGATAAAATTAGATTTAGATATCCACCTAAATATTATAAATATTGTTTAGATGAATAACATACAAAAACCACAAAAATATAAAGAATTAAAACAAATAATGTCTGAAAAACGTAAAGAATTTAAAATAAGGATAGAAAGACTATAGTATGACATAATTATCGGAGTTAGTAAAAACTCAATAAATGCACAAAAAGAAGAAATATCAAATTTAGAATAAAAAATAGATAGTCTAGAATATATATATCAACATAATCTATATACGTTTAAATAAAATGAACAAAGAAGAATTTATAATAGACGAAAAAACATATGATAATCACGAAGGATCAAAAATAAAAATAGTATTCTCTAATTTAGGAAGAAGATATAAGAAAATAGGTGAACATTTATATTTAATGTTAGAAAAAGAAGAATTAAAATTAGAAGATAAGTTGACAACCATGGTAAGAATAGAAAGAGAAAACGAAGAGATAGACAGAAAAAAAGAAATAGATAAAATAAAACAAAAAACCAAAGAAGAAATACGAAAAATAGAAGAAACTAAAAATAGTAGGATTGCTGAATTAGAAAAAGAACTACAAATGCTAAAAGATTTATATGAAAAGAGACAGAAAGAAAAAGAAGAAAAGGATAAAGAACAAAAATTATTAAACGAGATAAATCAATTTAAAGAAAAGTTAGAAATAAATACAATAGATGCTGAAGAAACAGATAATTATGATTCGGAAGATAGTGAATCATATACAGAAATTCTAGAAAACATAGGAAAACTAGAAATTAATGAAAAACAAGAAGTAATTAATAAAAAAAATCTAGAACTAATAAATACAGAAGTAAATACTCTAGGTAAAAATATAATACCTAGTGCATCAGAAATAAGAAAACCAACATATAATTACAAAAGTAAGTTTAAAAGATATAATCCAAAGGTAAGTTATAGCTTTGGTGTGGTCTGGGTTGTGTGTTGATGCAGAAGGGTAAAATTATAGCTTATGCCTCTAGAAAGTTGAAGCCTCAAGAGAAGAATTACCCAACCCATGACTTAGAGTTAGCTGTTGTGGTGTTTGCTTTGAAAATTTGGAGGCACTATCTTTATGGTGTGCATGTTGATGTGTTTACTGATCATAAAAGTCTGTAGTATGTGTTTTCTCAGAGGGAGTTGAATCTTAGACAGAGGAGGTGGTTAGAGTTACTAAAAGACTATGAAAAAGACAGATATGAAAAAGTTTTTTTCTACCAGATAAACATTTTTCATCAAGAAAAGTAAATAAATCTTTTTGAAATAAATCATAATTATATATGATGTAGAATCTAAATAAGGCACAACCCATAACAAAATTTTGTTGGAGTAACTTTATCCATATTGTACGACCTAACATATATGTTGAAAGAATTTACTTTAAGATATTAGTATATTGGTCTTTTTCTTTTGTACAAGAGAAGGTATGCATGTGGGCGTCTTTTGTAACATAGAGCAAAGTTCCATAATACACGTTAAAATATTAGAATAAATTATTTGAAATTAAGGCTCAATTGATAATAAGTTAAATAGGAATAAGGAGTTTGAAAGTGTTAAAAATCGTGAAGATAAAGATCATATACATGTCGATAATGATCATACAGATATTTCAATGTAAAAGTCCTACGAGTGTCCTAATAAAACTTGTATAAATACTTTGAAGGACAAACTATTTGTATAAATCGATAGGCTTATGTACTGCAAAATATTTCAATAAACTGAGTTTAAAATTCTCCTCAGATAGTGTATTTTTTCAAAAAGAAAGAAGCTTATACTTGTCATTTTGAAAAATGGTTGTTCCTCTTGCTCCCTTTCTCTGAGTCTAAACTTGTCATTTCTCTCTTTTTTTTGATAATCTATTCCTAGTTATTACTTTAAGTATTTCTCCAATTTTCCTATGGGTTTGTCATAACCCGACTCACTCCTTCTTTGTGATTGCGACCTAGTCCTCACTATCGGATGCTAAAGGATTTCCTCCTATGCGATCGCGATAGGGGTGTTGCGAATGCGATGAAGGGGCCAGCTATACCAGTTGAAAACACCAACAGTTGAAACATCCAAAGCTAAAATCTCTATGACGGTCCATTGAAGTGTGTTTGAAGTTTCATTAACACAATTCAACTATGCTACTTGACGAAAGTTTACATTTCGAAGTCAATGAAATTGTCAAAGTTCACAGTAAAAATTTTCAATGTAGATATTATTAGTGGATGCTGACACAGTCAACTCTAGGACTTAATTCCACCATCTCATTTAAACACTCAAAATCACACTGCAATCCTCATGAGTTGAACCAATCATTCTACTTATCCGAAATTGGCAGTTCGAAGATGTAATGCCCTGCATAATTTGTGCATGTGTTATCTCATTGTAGCTTGAATACAGAGTTGAAAACTCGAAATTTTTCTAAGTATAGAAAGGGACTTAGTCTCATTTTGAGATTCCAATCTTGGAGAATTTTATTTTTGACCTTTCTGACCTCCGTTTCTTGATTTTTTTTATTGATACGCTATGGGGCAAGTCAAAAGAACATCTCGGGTGAGTTTTGGGATTTCTAGATGAGCTTAAGGGCATGTTTGGTATGCCAAACCAGTAGCTCAGGGTGATTAGCCCGCGCTGCCTAGGGTACTCCTCCGGACTAGCCAGGGCACCGCCCAGGGTAGCCCCCCGGGCTAGGCAGGGCGCCGCACGGGGTACTCCCCCGGGCTAGGCAGGGCGCCTCCCTGGGCTTATTTTGTTCAGTTTTCCCCGAATTATTAAGGCTTTTTTGGGTATTTCCACTCTCTTATCAGCTTAAACACGAGATTAAAATCCCAAAACACCACATTACTCATATTTTCTTCAAAATCCATCAAGAACACCCCTTAGGGTTTCAAACTAAAATTCCATATAACTCAAGATTCAATCGTGGGTTTTAGAAATTGATTGAAGTGTTGGAATCCCCAGACCGTAGGCTTCAAGAATTATCCATTAAATTCCTAATTTGAGGTACGTGGGGTAAATCCTAAAAACTACATGGGTTTGTAAATACTAGAACATGATTTAAAGATTCTCAAGCATGAAATTTAAAGGGGTTTTGGTAACTTATGCTTTAATTTTCGCATGATTGATGTTTTGATGATATTATTGTTTTGGACTTTTGTCCTTATCCCCTTTAATTGATTTACAGATATATGTATACGTATGAAGGATTGAAATTTAAGATTGTTGAGAGCACAAATTATGAAATCCCTCTCATGTGATAAATTTGAGTTTATGATCTTATTGTGAGTGAATTGAAATGCATGAATTATGGTTTGAAGAAGAGTTTCTCAATATCATAGTATTTGAGCATGATTTAGAGAAAATGAGAGGGATTTTTCTTGGTGTAACTATGTTTTGTTAAAATAGAAAGATTTCCATGTTTTAAAGAGTTAAAAATGGTCCTTAAAAGGGTTAGGTGGTTACCCGAAGAGGGCACAAGTCAAATGACTCACAGCCTAAAATCGTATTTTGCCGACACGGGTATATTATATTGTATACTGGCGACGGCCCTGTGGCGTATTAGAGATGCAGAGACTCCGACCCTTGCAGCAAATATGGGTTAGGACTTAGCTGCCGAGTTAATGGCAGATTTCATATAGTCCGTGAAATTACAGAATTTTTGGGTATACCCCCTAGCGCAGAAGTAAAACAAAGAGTGTCACCGAGTTCAGATGATTTTATAGAGTCTTTTAAATATACCTATGTGATTTTTACTTTATGATATATTTATGAACTATTTACAATTTTCTCTTATATATGTTGAATATAAATTATTATTTGGATTTGCTCTGCATAGCAGTACAACTGTATTGACCCCTACCTCTCAGGTTCTGAGGCTCAATCTAGGAGTCCCGATAAGCAGTAGATTTTCTCCGGAAAGAAGTGCAGAGTTCAGTTGGTGAGCCTTCTATATTTCAGAAGGCCTAATTTATTTCATTCATTTATCATTATTATGGTTTGGTCAACTGGGGGCGTTGTCCCAATTTTCAGACAACTTTGTTTTATATGTAGTAGGGATTTCACAGACTGAGTCGGATATTATTTAGATTATTACAAATTACAACTTTCATTATTATGTTGAATTCAGAATGACCATGATTTCGTAAAAAGATTTCATTCCGCATCTTCTTTTATTGTATGAACATTGTGCATGACAACCAGATTTAGAGAGGCGTCCGGACCTTCATGGTTCGGTATGCTTGTCATGGCCAGGGCCTAGGTTCGGGTCGTGAAAAACTTGGTATCAGAGCATTGTTCATGGTCCCAGGGTATCTGCGAAATCGTGTCGGGTAGAGTCTTGGTTATGGGTGTGTTGTGTGCCACACTTATAAGCAGGAGGATACTAGGCGTTTAGGAATGTTTCATCTCCTTGTGATTTAGTTCGTGCTTTGGAGTCTAATTTATCCTCTAATCAATGATCTCTTGCATTTCAGAAAATAGTCATGCCTCCACGTTGTGTTCTCGTTCAAAATGCCCAGACTGATGAGGTCCATCCCACTCATGGGATGAGGACACAAAACAGAGCTCAGACTCCAGAGATTATTGTTACTCCAGGAGTCCTACCTACTCAGATCACATCACCCAGGGCATCCAAATATCCCTGGTCGGGGACTAACCGCAATCAGCCTCACGAGAGAGAGGTATCTAATGCAGAATTTAGAAAATCCATACATATACTTGTGTAGTTGGTGGCCACACAGACTCAACGATCGGAAGATGCTTGTTCTGCATCTATTACACCTGAGGCTACGAGGGTGGGTTAGTTCATAAGAATGAACCCGCGCAAGTTTACTAGCAGCAGGGTAGAGGAAGATCCATATGAGTTGTGGTTGAAATGGATAAGATTTTCAAGGTGATGCATGTAGATGTGGTGGAAATGGTGGAGTTAGCAGCTTATCAACTTAAACAAGTAGTGAATCAGTTGTATAGTGAGTGAGAGGATTTAAAGGGTGAGAATGTTGAGCCCATAGTATGGGGTGAGTTCGTGGAAGCCTTCTGTAATACCCCATAACTTTTCCAAATCGTTATAGCATTTAAAGTATGCCAGGAGAAGCTTAGCACTAAAAAAATTGACTAAGTGTTGGAATTTTTCCATTTCATAAGCCTTTGAAACTTTGATGAATTATTTTGAGACTTTTCGACCTTTGTTTTAGGATTTTTAAGTTGCGTTGCGATGGGGCAAGGTCATAGTACATTCCGGGTAAGTTTCGGAATTTTCGGAGTCTGTTTAGGGCGTGTTTGGATTTCAAAACAGTAGCACCATGTAATTAGCATGCGTCACATGGTGCATCTCAACCCTTGCACTATGCGATGGAGTATGCGGTGCATGATCCAGTCTGGTGGGATACAACATACGATGCATGCTTTCCTGCACGCACCTGGGAATTTCAGCATTTAACCCTAATTTATTGAGGGCAAAAAGGACTTTTTCCCTTCCCTATATAAGCTCTTTAACACAAATTGTTTTCATTATTTCACCAAAATATACTAGTCTTCTCTAAATTTTCCTCAAGAACAACCTAGGGTTTCAACCCAAAGGTTTAATAACTCAAGAACTCCTCCGTCAAGTCTCTCCAAATCAAGAAACTAAGGTATGCAACTATTGATTCTTGGGCTCCTTCCACCCAAGAAGTTCAAGAACCCCTTTTAAGATTCTAAAGTTTATGTTTTTATGAGATGTCATGATGCATGTGAATTGAGGTTGAAGTTTATGTTGATATTGAGTTTTAATTCATGTCTTGATTGTAATGATCCAATCTTTGACCCTAGTATGTGTTGATTTTGTGATAATCCATGATAAAAGCTTTTCAAGAAGCATGTTGAATTATGTAATCATATTAATTAGGTGTACTGAATTTTTGTATGACCAAAGTGTGCCTCCCATATGTTTGATAGAATGCTTGTGTGAATAAGATAGTACCGTTGTAGCATGTTAAGTATGAAATCCCCTATTATGTGCCAACTAGTGCATGCCAAGTATTTGTTGAAAGACCTTTGTGAATAAATTAAGGTATGTTGTATGTATTTCCATGTGTGTGTATTCCTTACTGAATGAGTTAAGAGACAATATCATGTCTCCCTATACAATTACATGATGAAGATTCTCAAGTGCTTGAAGTGATGCTTCATTGATTATGTTGTGAATGATAGTCTATTACTATGTTGTTGTACAAGAGTTGTCTTGTCTTATTTTGTTACGCTATCGAGTCCTGGGGTTATTTATACCCAAAAAATATAGCTGTGTGCCTAGAGCCGAGTCAGTCTCACGATAATCTCAGTCGTTCTATGATCAGTAGAACTCAATCGGTTACAGAATTCAGAACTCTCAAATAGTTATAAAACTTAAGAAATCTCAGTAATCTAAGTATAGTTAGCATTCCAGTTTCAATTCAGTACTCAGCTCAGATCTCAGTAGAATTTAAGAAATCAATTCAGAACTTAGTATCATTCAGTTAGATAATAGATTCAGTAGTATTCCGTCAGATAACAAAACCAAGTGAACTCATTCAGATCAGTCAAGAAATATGAATAATAACATATTAAGCTTAGTTTAAGTTCAATTAAGAATCAGTTCAGAGTCTTTCAGATGGGAGTAGGAACTAGCACTGAGCGAGTATGAGGGATGACGGTTTCCCTGTTAGAGAGGCAGAATTGTTAGCAGCAGTCCCTGTACTCCAGAACTTGGTAGCCAGCGCAGGACTAGGAGTCACCCATTAGATTATGGCGTGACTTGACTATTATATTGCCTTAGGCTTGACTTTCTGTTCAGGGTCACCCATTAGAGAGGCTTGACCATAGCAGAGGTCTCTACCTATAGAACGATATTGACACCTTTCCAGCTGGGGTTACAGGTTGGACCCCACCAGTTCAGATTCGGGGCATGTCGGTTAAGTGAGCACTCACACAATTACAGTTCAGTCTCAGTCTTCAGAGTAGAATTCAGGAATTAGGACTGTCAGATACAGTCACTCAGCTTAGTAAGGAACTTAGATAGTTCCATAGGCTCATAGACCACCTGCTAGATAGGCTTGGTCTCACATAAAGTTAATCAGTACTAGTACTAACAGATCCATAGATCACCCGTTAGATAGGCCTAAACTCAAGCTAAGTCAATCTTTATCATTATCAGAAGATTCAGAGATCACCCGCTAGATAGGCCTGATCTCAAATTCAGATTTAATCATTCCTTATCTGTATTAATAGATTTGAAGATCATCCTCTAGATAGGTTTGATATCAGTTCTGTCAGTCGATATTAGCAAGCTCAAGATTCAGTTATAGATATCAGCAATAATAGACTCAATCATCAGTAAGTCAGTATGCAGAGACTAGTATTCAGTGTTACTGTGATTCCAGTTTTGGTTTGTGCATTCATGCATATATTCCCATTCAGTATTCTCAAGTTATTTAGTAAAGTAATGTTCATTCATAAGCTCTTTCATTTAGCCTTACCTCATCTTGCATACTCAGTACATTCCCATGTACTGATGCATTTGTGCTATGGTGTTTTGACTTTATTCCATAGGTTCAGAAGCACGAGCTCCAAATCACCCTTAGAAGTCCAGAATCAGTCAGCAGCTGTAAACGTAATAGTGAGTCCTTATCATTCGAGGATACTCCTTATTTCAGTATTTCATTAGATTCAGTTTATTTTTAGTAGACGGAGTTAGTTGGGGACTTGTTCCATCAACTCCACAGTTCAGAAAGTTAGAGGCTTTTCAGACAGATGTATTAGTATTCAGTTTTTAGTTTTGAGTATTTTAGGTATTTTTAACCTTATGGCAAGTTTTCGCCAGCTTTCTGCATTTATTATATTATATTATGCTGTGCTCAGGTACAAATATCAGCAAAGAGTTAGATTGTGTTCCTTCGGGATCATGAGCACCATGTGGCATTTAGGTTCCAGAAAATTAGAGCGTTACAAACTTGGTATCAAAGCCTAAGGTTCAATAGTGTCCTAGGAAGTTTGAAAGTCCGCATCTAGTAAAGTCTTATGCATGGGTGTGTTGCACACCACATTTATGTACATGAGGTTATAAGATGTTTTAGGAACAATTTCCCCTTTTTCAGTATTAATGTTGTGCCAGTGGGCAAAAGCTCAAGTTGAACTCTCAGTCTAATCCTTGTTCCCCTTTTGTTTGCAGAACATTCCTCCTAAGTAGAGAATAGGGAATTAGTCAGCCCCTCAGCCCGTAGATCGTCTGAATGAGAATGTGTCACATGCAGAGTTTCGGGCATCTTTTAGGCGCTAGCCCAAGCTTTGACCACTAATGTTCAGGAAAACCGTCAGGCTGCATCCCCACCTCAGCAAGATGGGGATTCAGCCGCATCCAGGATTAGAAATTTCATCAGAATGAACCAGCCAACATTCTTTGGGTCAGTAGCAGGTGAGGACCCACAACTTTATCTAGAAAATGTGAAGAAGATCACCCAAATCATGTATGTTTCTGAGGAGGATAGTGTAGAGTTAGCATTCTATAGGCTGAAGGATATTGTTCATGATTGGGTAGTGATGTGGAAAAAAAATAGAGGGGAGGATGAAGCTCCCATGACTTGGAAAGTATTTCAGGATGCCTTTTTAGATAAGTTTTTCCCGCTAAAGATGAGAGAATCTAAGGTAGAATAGTTTATGAACCTGAGACAAGGCTCCATGACAGTGAAGGAGTATTGTCTTAAGTTCAATCAATTAGCTAAGTATTCTCCTGACTTGATAGCTGTCCCTAGAGAGAGTATGAGTAAGTTTGTGACTGGTTTCTGGGTTGGTGTTGAAGGAGTGTAGAACCGCTATACTCAATAGAGACATGGATCTTTCTAGGTTAAGGATACATTCCTAACATATAGAGGTAGATAAATCTAAGGAGGGGTATAGATCTAATAAGAGATTCAGAGCAGGTAGTTACAATTTTTCTCATGATGGGTCACAGGCTGGAAATCATTCTCACCATAGTCAAAAGACTTCAGTCCCATCTCCATCCTCAGCTAGTGTGCCCGCACCAAACTTCAGAGATCTCAGTCATGATGGGGCGCTAGGTTCCAAATCCTAGAGTAGTGTTAGAAGTGAGTGTACATATCCACTTTGTGGAGAGTGTGGCAAAAATCATCTAGGTGTGTGTAAAGAAAATGGTCAGGTATGTTTTGGATGTGGTAAGCCAGGTCACATAATGCGGGAGTGTAGAGTGTTAGCATAGAAAGGTAAAGATCCGCGTCAGCAGGGCACCACTCCTAGTACCACTTGTGGTCAGCGTCAGAACCGACTCTATTTGCTTCAGACTAGCCATGGTCATAAAAGTTTCCCTGACATAGATTCGGGTATGTTATGAGTCTTTTATCCTTATGATATGCATTGTTAGATCTCTTGCTCATATTTGAGCTTATGTTTCATCATGAGTTAGTTAGTAAAGCTAGCAAGTCAGTTTAGCAGTCGGATAGTTAGATTCACATAGTTTGTTTCTGTATCTTTTCATCTATTCATGCTATCCGAAGCCTCAAAGAATGTATTTATTCCAAGGGAGAAACTCCTTATTTTTGCTAGTATAGATCTGTTCATACATCATGCATATGATACAATTCATAGATGCCTTGTGCATCACCTCAATCTTTCTCAAGTATTTCAGCAAAGTAAGTGTTCTTAGAGGGACATAGTGTCCCAAGGGGGAGATACCTCATAATTCTCCCAATGCTCTCACGTTCCTAAAATCCATTCAGTTTCATGCTCATATTCTCATTACAAGCTTTGAATCAGTCATTATTGCATAATCAGTAATGCTTTCAAGAGTCAGTCCAATCATATGCTCATGCATTAGATATGCGTGTTCAGTAGAAAAGTTCAGCTTATCACTTTATTCAGTCATGCATTCATGAAAGTAACTCAGTCAAATACCCATGCATCAGATATGCATGTTCATTATGAGAATACAGCTTATCAATAATTTTAGCAGAGTATTCTATGTATAAGCTATGCATATTTAGTAGAAGATTCAATATATTAATAGTTACCGTCGCATAGTTAGGTTTTGGATGTTCACGTCTCTCGAGTAAGACCAGTCTACCAGTAATCCCAGTCTAGTCAGCCTCATTCAAGGATGAATGATCCCAAGGGGAAGATAATGTAATATCCCATAACATTTCCAAATCGTTAGAGCGTTTAAAGTATGCTAGGAGAAGCTTAGCACTCGAAAATTTGGCTAAGTGTTGAAATATTTCCATTTCATAATCCTTTGAAACTTTGACGAATTATTTCATGACCTTTCCGACCTTTGTTTTTGGATTTGTAAGTTACGTTGCGATGGGGCAAGGTCATAGTACATTTCGGGTAAGTTTTGGAATTTTTGGAGTCCGTTTAGGGCGCATTTGGATATCAAAATAGTAGCACCATGTGATTAGCATGCGTCGCATGGTGCATCTCAACACTAGCACCATCTGATGGAGCATGCGGCGCATGCTTCAGTCCGGTGGGATAGAGCATGCGACGCATGCTATGTTCACGGACCTGGGAATTTCAGCACTTAACCCCGATTTATTGAGGGTAAATAGGACTTTTCCCTACCCTATATAAGCTCTTTAATACGAAATTTTTCATTATTTCACCAAAATATACTAGTCTTCTCTCAATTTTCCTCAAGACAACCTAGGGTTTCAACCCAAAGGTTCAAGAACTCAAGAACTCCTCTGTCAAGTTTCTCCAAATCAAGAAACTAAGGTATGCAAGTGTTGATTCTTGGGCTCCTTCCCCCCAAGAAGTTTAAGAACCCCTTTTACGATTCTAAAGTTTATGTTTTTATGAGATTTCATGATGAATGTGAATTGAGGTTGAAGTTTATGTTGATATTGAGTTTTAATTCATGTCTTGATTGTAAAGATTCAAGCTTTGACCCTAGTATGTGTTGATTTTTTGATAATCCATGATAAAAGCTCTTCAAGAAGCATGTTGAAATATGTCATCATATTAATTAGGTATAATGAATTTTTCATGACCAAAGTGTGCCTCCCATATGTTTGATAGAATGCTTGTGTGAAGAAGATGTACCATTGTACCATGTTAAGTATGAAATCCCCTATTATGTGCCAACTAGTGCATGCCAAGTGTTTGTTGAAAGACCTTTGTGAATGGGTTAAGGTATGTTGTATGTATTTCCATGTGTGTGTAGTCCTTATTGAATGAGTTAAGATACAATAGCATACCTCCCTATACAATTACATGATGAAGATTCTCATGTGCTTGAAGTGTTACTTCATTGATTATGTTGTGAATGATAGTCTATTACCATGTTGTTATACAAGAGTTGTCATATCTTATTTGGTTACGCTATTGAGTCCTGGGGGTATTTATACCCGAAAAATATAGTTGTGTGCCTAGAGCCGAGTGAGTCTTAAGATAATCTCAGTCGTGCTAGGATCAGTAGAACTCAATCAATTACAGAATTCAGAACTCTCCGAAAGTTATAGAACTTAAGAAATCTTAGTAATCTAAGTATAGTAGCATTCCAACTTCAGTTTAGTGCTCAGCTCAGATCTCAGTATCATTCAAGAAATCAATTCAGAACTTAGTATCATTCAGTCAGATAGTAGATTCAGTAGCATACCGTCAGATATTGAAACCAAGTGAACTCTGTCAAATCAGTCAGGAAATATGAATAATAAAAGATTCAGCTCAGTTTAAGTTCAGTTAAGAATCAGTTCAGAGTCTTTCAGTTGGGTGTAGGAACTATCACCGAGCGAGTATAAGTATGACGGCTTCCCCATTAGAGAGGCAGAGTCATTAGCAGCAGCCATGTACTCCAGAACTGTGTAGCCAATGCAGGACCAGGAGTCACCCGTTAGATTAAGGCTTGACTTGACTATTATATTGCCTTAGGCTTGACTTCCTGTTCAGGGTCACCCGTTAGAGAGGCTTGACCATATCAGAGGTCTCTACCCATGGCACGGTATTGATACCCTTCCAGCTGGGGTTATAGGTTGGACCCCACCAGTTCATATTTAGAGAATGTCAGTTAAGTAAGCACTCCCATAGTTACAGTTCAGTCTCAGTCTTTAGAGTAGAATTTATAAATCGGGACTATCTGATACAATCACCCAGCTCAGTAAGGAACTTAGATAGTTCCCGAGGCTCATAGAATACCCGCTAGATAGGCCTGGTCTCACATAAAGTTAATCAGTACCAGTACTAATAGATCTAGAGATCACTCGTTAGATAGGACTGATCTCAAGCTCAGTCAATCTTTATCATTATCAAAAGATTCAGAGATCACCTGCTAGATAGGCCTGATCTCAAACTCAGATTTAATCATTCCTTATCAGTATTTATAGATTTGAAGATCATCTGCTAGATACATTTGATCTCAGTTCAGCCATTCGATATTAGCAAGCCCAAGATTCAGTTATAGATATCAACATAATAGACTAAATCATTAGTAAGTCAGTATTTAGAGACTAGTATTCAATGTTACTGCGATTCCAATTTTGGTTTGTGCATTCATGCATATATTCCCATTCATTATTCTCATGTTATTAATTTAAGTAATATTCATGCATAAGCCCTTGTATTTAGCCTTGCCTCATCTTGCATACTTAGTACATTCCCACGTACTGACGTATTTGCGCTATGGTATTTTGACTTTATGCCATAGGATCAGAAGCATGAGCCCTAGAGCACCCTTAGCAGTCCAGACTCAGTCAGCAGCAGTATACGTAACAGTTAGTCCTTATCATCCGAGGATGCTCCTTATTTTAGTATTTTATTTGATTTAGTTTATTTTTAGTAGACAGAGTTAGTTCGGGTCTTGTCCCATCAACTCTACTGTTCAGACAGTTAGAGGCTTTTCAGATAGATATATTAGTATTTAGTTTTTAGTTTTGAGTATTTTAGATATTTTGAACCTTATGGAAAGTTTTCACAAGCTTTCCGCATTTATTTTATTATATTATCCAGTGCTCAGGTACAGATATCAGCAAAGGGTTAGCTTGTGGTCCTTCTGGATCATGAGCACCGTGTGGCATTCCAGTTCTAGAAAATTGGGGCGTTACACCTTCCTAGATCGGTTCTTACCTCTAGAGTTGAGGAAGGCAAAAACTGAGAAGTTTATGATTCTAAAGCAAGGAAATATGAGTGTTAAGGAGTACACTATGAAGTTCAACCAACTAGCCCATTATGCTCCAGAGATGGCTAGTAATATTAGAGCCTGAATGAGGAAATTTGCATCCGGCCTTTTAGACGACTTAGTGCTTGAATATAAGGGGGCAATGCTAAATAGGGATATGGATTTCTCTAGGCTATCACTACACAAGCAGCAGGTAGAGGAGTATAAGCAGAGAATCGCTAAATCCAGGGAGAAGAAAAGGCAGACAAAGAGTGCCAAGATAAAAGACCATAGCCACATTTAGCAGCAGAGTGGTAATTGGAGTAATAGATGGCAGGAGAGAAAAAATTAGGGTAATGTATAGTTCGCAACCAGTACTCCAGTTTCCAGAACCCCAGCCGATTAGCGACCCCAAAATTTTTACTCTAGTCAGGGGCCAAGAGTGCAGGGTGTAGCTCTGACCTCTCGATCATACCCGTAGATGTGGGAGGTATCATCCAGGAAGATGCCAATTTGGCGCCATGGTGTGTTATTCGTGCAACTATCCAGGCCATTTTTTTGTGTACTGTGATGTGTCCCTTGTGGGACTTGGGTATGTACCTATGAAACATGGTAAAATCATGGCTTATGCATCTAGGCAATTGAAGGTGCATGAGCGCAATTACCCCACCCATGACTTGGAGTTAGTGGCTGTGGTATTCATACTTAGGATATGGTGGCATTATATTTATGGGGTGCATGTTGATATTTTCACTGACCACAAAAGTTTGTAGTATGTTTTCTCGCAGAAAGAATTAAACCTCAGGCCAAGGTGTTGGATGGAACTGTTAAAAGATTATGACATAAGCCTGCACTATCATCCGGGAAAGGCCAATGTGGTAGTTGATGCCCTTAGTAGGTTATTTATGGATAGTCTTTCTCATGTTGAGGAAGGAAAGATGGAGATGGTGAAGGATATTCACTGACTTACAAACCTAGGCGTACGACTCTTGGATTCCGAAGATGGAGGGGTGATTTTTCTCGAGATATCTAAATCTTCCCTTTGTGCAAAAGTTAATGCAAAGTAGGCCGAAGATACCATCTTGATGTAGATCAAGAGAGATATGGGTCAATAGAAGGTGATATATTTTGAAATTAGTGGTGATGGGATCCTGAGATATCAGGGAAGATTATGTGTGCTAGATGTAGATGACTTGAAGAAAAGAATCCTTGACGATGATCATACTTTGAGGTATGTTGTTCACCCAGGATCTACTAAGATGTATCATGATTTAAAGACTATATTTTGGTGGAATAATATGAAGCGCGATGTTGCTAAATATGTTTCCAAGTGTTTGAATTGACAACAAGTGAAAGTATAACATTTGATGCCAGGTGGTACTTCCCAAGGGATAAATTTACCTTTATGGAAGTGGGAGATGATCAATATGGACTTCATTACGGGACTTCTGAGGTTTCGAAACCAGTATGATTCTATTTGGGTGATTGTTGATAGGCTTACTAAGTCAACTCACTTTCTTCCTGTGAGGACAAACTAATCGGGAGATGATTATGCTAAGTTGTTCATTGAAGAAGCAGTTTGTTTGTATGGGAAACCTGTATCCATCATATCTGACCAAGGTATGCAGTTCTCTTCTCAGTTTTGGAGATCTTTTCAAAGGGGTTTAGGTACCCAAGTGAACCTAAGTACTGCTTTCCACTCTCAGACTGATGGGCAAGGTCAGACCCTTGAGGATATGTTGAGGGACTTTGTGATTGACTTCAAAGGTAGTTGGGTAGATCACTTGCCATTGATAGAGTTTGCATACAATAATATCTACCATGCCAATATTAAGATGGCACCATTTGAGGTGCTGTATGGAAGAAGGTGTAGGTCGCCAATACGGTGGTATGAAGTGGTCGAGACGTATTTGTTTTGGCATGATCTTGTTCATCAGGTAATGGAGAAGGTGAAAATCATTAGAGAACGACTTAAGACAACCCAGAGTAGAAAAAAGTCCTATGCTGATGTTAGAAGATGGAGTTAGAATTTGAGGTTGGTGATTGGATTTTTCTCAAAGTCTATCCTATGAAGGGAGTCAGGCATTTCAGGAATAAAGGGAAGTTGAGTCATCGGTATATAGGGCCATACCGAATTGTGAAAAGAATAGGTAAAGTCGTGTATGAGTTAGAGTTGACTGCAAACTTGTGTTCTATTCATCCAGTATTTCACGTGTCCATGTTGAAGAATTGTGTTGGAGACCATTCCCTAGTGTTACCCGTAGAAGAGATCAGAATATCAGACTCTTTATCTTATGAAGAAGAGCCGATTGCAATCTTAGATCGCCAAGTTATGAAGTTGACAAGCAAAGAGATAGTTTTGGTTAAGGTGTTGTGGAGATATCAGAAAGTTGAAGAAGCTACCTGGGAATCAGAAGATGACATGAGAGCAAGATACCCAAACCTGATTGATTCTGTGAATGATGAGATGGATGGTACAATATTTACTTTATCTATGTCCTTAATATTCTTGAAATCATGCTTGTTTGTATTTCCGCGTCATCATTTGGGGATAAATGATCCCAAGGGGGGGATAATGTAACGTCCCACAGAATTCGTGTATGTCTTCTCTCGTTGTAGATTGCATAGAGAGTTGAAAACTTAAATTTTATCTAAGTATAGAAAGGGACTTAGTCATTTTGAGCTTCCAATCATGGAGGATTTTATTTTCTACTTTCCCGACCTTTGTTTCTTTATTTTTTTGTTTGATACGCGATGGGGAAAGTCAAAATAACATCTCGGGTGAGTTTCGGGATTTTTAGACGAGCTTAAGGGCATGTTTGGTATGCCAAACCAGTAGCTCAGGAAATTAGCCCGCACCGCCCAGGGTACTCCCATAGACTAGCCTGGGTGCCACCCAGGGTAGTCCCCTGGGCTAGGCAGGGCACCGCCCTGGGTACTCTCCCGGGCTCGGCAGGGCGCCGCCCTGGGAAGTTCGGCTGGGCTTATTTCGTTAAGTTTTCCCCGAATTATTAAGGGTGTTTTGGGTATTTTCCACTCTCTTATATGTTTAAACACGGGATTAAAATCCCCAAAAACCACATTACTCATATTTTCTTCAAAATCCATCAAGAATACCCATTAGGGTTTCAAACTAAAATTTCATATATCTCAAGATTCAACCGTGGATTTTAGAAATTGATTGAAGTTTTGGAATCCCTAGATCGTAGGCTTCATGAATCATCCATTAAATTCCTAATTTGAGGTATGTTGGGTTTATCCTAAAAACTACATGGGTTTGTAAATAATAGAACATGATTTAAAGATTCTCAAGCATGAATTTTAAAGGGGTTTTGGTAACTTATGCTTTAATTTTCGCATGATTGATGTTTTGATGATATTATTGTTTTGGACTTTAGGCCTTATCCCCTTAAATCGATTTACACATATATGTATATGTATGAAGGATTGAAATTTAAGATTTTTGAGAGCACAAATTATGAAATCCCTATCTTGTGATAAATTTGAGTTTATGATCTTATTGTGAATGACTTGAAATGCATGAAATATGGTTTGAAGAATAGTTTTTCAATATTATAGTATTTGAGCATGATTTAGAGAAAATGAGAGGGAGTTTTCTTGATGTAATTATGTTTTGTTAAAATATAAAGATTTGCATGAGATTGAGAACTTTGACATGACCGCCTTGTATTATGGAAGTGTTGATCAAGAGAGTTGCTTGCATATGTTTACATGAGCTTTAACGAAAGAGTTCTTTGAATTGATCTGCTGATATGGCAGTCTTAAACATATGTTTTGAAAAACAGAGACTATAAGATGCTAATAATGGCTCAGAGATGCGATTTGCAAGTCAATGGTATGACGATACCATATAAATTTATGCCATAACAGAACTAGAGTTTCTAGAGTTTGGATTTAGAGATTGCATGTTTTAAAGAGTTAAAAATGGGCTTAGGTGGTTACCCGAAGAGTGCACGAGTCAAACGACTCACAGCCTAAAACCGTGTTTTGCCGACACGGGTCTATTGTCATTGTACGCTAGCGACGATCCTGTGGCGTAGTAGAGATTCAGAGACTCCGACCCTCGCGGCAAACTTGGGTTGGGGGCTTGGCTACCGAGTTAATGGTATATTCCATATAACCTGTGGAATTACAGAATTGTCGGGTATACCACCTAGCACAAAAGTAAAACTAAGAGTGTCACAGAGTTCAGATGATTTTTATAGTCTTTTAAATATACCCATGTGATTTTTACCTTATGATATATTTATGAACTGTTTACAAATTTCTCTCATATATGTTGAATATAAATTATTATTTGGATTTGCGTACTGTATTGACCCCCTACCTCTCAGGTTCTGAGGCTCAATCTAGGAGTCCCGATAAGCAGAAGATTTTCTCCGGACAGAAGTGCAGAATTCAGTTGGAGAGCCTTCTATATTTTGGAAGGCCTAATTTATTTCATTCATTTATTATTATTATGGTTTTGGTCTACTATGGGCCTTGTCCCAATTTTAAGACAGCTTTGTTTTATATGTAGTAGGAATTTCACAGACAGAGTTGGATATTATTTAGATGTTTACAAATTGCAGTTTTCATTATTATGTTGAATTCAGAATGTCCATGATTTCATAAAAAGATTTCATTCCTCATCTTCTTTTATTGTATGAACATTGTGCATGACAACTAGATTGAGAGGGGCGTCCGGACCTTCATGGTTCGGTATGCTAGTCATGGCCAGGGCCTAGGTTCGGATCGTGACAAAAGCTAATGAAACTGATGAAATTTCATATAATGCTCGAATCTTCGAGTATTGACCAAAGTCCACCATAGCAACTCCAAAAATATCCAAAATAAAAAATATCCCTTTAAACCCAGCCAAACACCTATAGAATTATTACGAACCAAAATAGGGACGTGATGGCACTTGTTGAGCTCACAAGACAAGTAAGCCTAACTCATTCCAAAGAACACAGTTTAAGTAGAAAGAAGCAAAAATAGAAGAATGAATAATTCTATATATATACGAAATACGTCCCAAAAGTACATCACAGGTCTAGTTTTCATCAATACAAGTCTCTAAATACATAATGATAACAATATCTTGTAACAACCCATTTCGTTATTACTAAATTAATCATAATAAATTCATGAAAATTCTTAATTTTCATTCCTCAATACTAACCTATATCCAAAATAACCAATATTTTTTTTTATTACGTCACCTCAAACTTTTTGACTTTTCGACGAAGATTTTAGCCTTCGAATATGTCTAGACAGACTCAAGCATGATGAATTTAATTATTCATGAGTGATAATTATGTGATATTTGTGATATTATGTGCTATGTCCCCGCAAGGAGATTGTTGTAAATGAAGTATGTGGATATGATAGTTCTTAGTTTAAAAGATTTGTAGGTATAAATTTAAGTCGTACAATATCCCTAACACAAAGTCAAGTAGAAAACTTTCCTTCAAATACAGTTTTGATATGGTTTTCTATTAGGGCCAATTTCAAACGATCATATCTCATTGAATATAAGGATTTAGGGTTCCCAATACCTACCAAATCAAAGATCTCTAAGTCCTTTTTCCAATACAACAAACCGTTGCTCAATTCGAATTCGGAGTGAAAAGTTATGACTTTTTTACTGAGCATTATCTGGGCTAAAATGGGATTTCGCTGTACCAAAAATTCTGGTGATATTTAAATCAGCTTCAGCCGTATTTTAGGTGTAAAAATAAAAAATTTCATCCCCCAACCCTAGAGAGGTGATTTTCCAAAGCTTAAGGTGAAATTTCTTCTTTGAGGTAAGTTTTTTCATTATTTTCTTCGTCTTTTAGTTCTTTAACATCTTGAAATCCTTAAAAAGACCTTTAATGGTGGAATTCTTTTAGGAAATACTCATTGGTGTTTTTATTATGACCCAGAGTTGATTCTAAACCATAAATTAAAGATTCCTAACATGAATTTTATAAACTAGATTATGAATTTTGATGGTTAGGAACCTTGAATTCTAAAAAGATGAGACCTTTAGCATAAAAACTCCATTAACAGAGAAGGATTATGCTTAAGAGAGCTAATTAAGGATTAATTGAACTTGGGAAATGATTTAGTCCTTGAATTAAGGGTAGAATTAGTGAGCTGGAATCCCTAAGATATTTGTTTGAAGTGTAATTTTTTAATTACTTTTATAATTGCTTGATTATTAAATGATTGATTATTCCACGGCATGAAGGAAAGGAAAAAACATCTTTGTTGTAGCTTGTTTCTTCTTAAAGTTTGGCGTCCAGGTAGGCTAGGTTTAATGAGTACAAGATTGTGTTATTTTATATTTACATAATTTAAAATTTATGGGAGAAAACATGTCTAGGCCTGCGAGCATAGAGTTGAGATGGATAAAGACACGAGAACTTAACTTTAATCCGGAAAACTATATTATTGATTAATTATGTGATACTTGTGATATAATATGCTATGACCCCGCAAGAAAATTATTGTAAATGAAGTATGTGGATATGATAGTTCTTAGTTCTACGTTCTAGTGATGAACCTAGTTGAGTTATAATGATATTAAGTTGCATGTATTGGACAACAATATTAAGAGAAGAACCATGCTAGAATTAAGTACTGATGAGCATAGTAATATCTAAAGGATAGAGGACTTGAATAAGTGTAATGATTGTATTATATGGAAAAAGTTAGTGACATTTTAATTGTTAATGAGTAAGTAATACTCCAATAGTGACTTGCTTGTTTAAGTGTTAAATTGTGATTTATTTTACGATATTCTTATTTTGGTATTGATAAAAACACTTTATCTATTGGATGCCCATGAGAGGCTAAATTGGTGATAATGATCATTTATTGAAATGTGCCTACGAGAGGCTTATTTGATAATGATAACTCCATGTATTAATGACAAGAATGGCTTGTTGATGATCGTGATGAATTATTAAAATAATACCTATGAAAGGGTCAAAATATTGATAAATTAGAGCATTTGATTGAATTTCTTTATGATTTTAAGTACACTTATAAATTTAGTATGTCGTATTGCATCCCTAAAGATAGTGTGAATTTAATAAAATATATATAGTAGGTTACGGTTTAATTAGAGTTTAGACTTGACTTAATTGTGTGTATGCTCCTAAATTGGATACTTGTTGATTGACATTCAGACATGCTTTAAATTGTGAGGTTACGATTTAATTGGAGTTTAGACTTGACTTAATTGTGTGTATGCTCCTAAATTGGATACTTGTTGATTGGCATTTAGACATGCTTGAAATTGTTGATGATTGGATTGCTGATGCTTGTATAAATGATTATTGAAGTTTACTTGAAGTGTACTTGTAAACTTGGTACATTGTGTTGTATGCTGTGAGGAAGTATAAATTTGATATTGATATTACATGTTTATGGTGGATCAGGTACCACATCGGTACGAATATGTATAAGTTAGATCGGGTACCACGCCAGTACAGATATTGTATGATGGATCGGGTATCACGCTGGTATGGATATGTATATATTGGATCGGGTACCACGCCGGTACGAATATGTAAATGATGGATCAGGTACCACATCTGTACGAATATGTATATGTTGGATCAGGTACCATACCGGTATGGATATGTATATATTGGATCCGGTATCATGCCGGTATGAATATGTATATAATGGATCGGGTACCACACCGATACAAATATGTATATGGTGGATAGGGTGCCACATCGGTATGGTACATGAACTGTAACACCCTGAGTCTATACCTCGAACTCCACACGGTGCTCATAATTCTGAGGGACCCTTCTACAATAACTGAACAATAATTCTGTAATATGCAAAATTTAGGCGGAAACTTTCCATAAGGTTCAATACTGAAATAAAACTAAATATGGTATCTCAATACCAAAACTGAACAACTATATAAAAATACTCTATTCTGTAAAGTCTCTAAACTATCTGAGTTATGGAGTTGATGGGACAAGCCCCCAACTAACTCTGACTACTAAAAACTGTACTGACAATCTAAAATAATATTGTTTTCCTCGAACTATGAGAACTCTCCACTAATTCTGCTGAAGATAATCTAGGCTGATAAGAGCGATCGGGAGCCCGAGAGTCTAAACCTATGGTATAAGACACCATAGCATAAGAGAAAAGTATGTGTCAGTACTTTGAATGTACTGGTATGCAAAGTGAGGTAGGCTAATATGCATTGGTTAATGTGCATGAACAATACTGACTGAATGACATGAGTATATCTGAATATGAATACATGCATGAGTACGTAGACTGTCCCTGAGGTCATACTAACACCGGATACTTTGCTCTGAATATTGATTTACTGATGTTTGAGATTACTGATACTGATAATCGAGTCTACTGATACCGTAATACTGATTACTGAGTGATGAGGCAACTAATACTTAAGTACTAATAACTGTGTAACTGATACTGTATTACTGGTAACTGATTGCTGAATCACTGATACTGTTTTACTAATATTCGATAATTGAGTTTACTGATACTGTTAACTGATAACTGAATGACTTTTTCTGACTGTCCTGATTCTGAAGAACTGATTCGAGTTCTATACTAAGCTGGGTGACTGTATCTGATAGTCCTAAATCTGTAGACCTGGACTGAGTTCCATAAGGGTACTGAATCTAAAATTAAAACTGTGGGAGGTAATCATCTAACCGACATGCCCCTTTATGAACTGATTGGGGTCTAACCTGTAACCCCAGTTAGAAGGGTGTCAGTACCGTGTCACAAGTAAAGTCAAGAAAGACAAGGATGCATAGCCTAATTGTCGGGTGACACCTGGGCAGAGTCAAGCCTATTCTGACGGGTGACCCCTTGGAGGTAGTCAAGCCTTGTCTGATGGGTGAATCCTCATTCTATGCTGGCTACGCAGTTCTAGAGTACAGGGATTACTACTAACGACTCTGGCTATTTGACGGGGAAGCCGTCACCCCTACTCTTGTTGGGTGCTGAATCCTACTCTCAACTGAATAGACATTGAACTAAATTCTGAACTATATAAAACTGGACTAAACTTTTACTGATCATACTGTATAACTGAATTAAACTGACATTCACTGAGCTCCATTGAGTGACAGAATATTACTAAATTCTGTTAACTGATTGAATGCTACTGAGTTCTGTTAGCTGACTGATTTTACTGAGGTCAGAACTAAATACTGAATACTATTGAGTTTTGAACTGAATACTGAACTGAACTTGACTGATATTGAGTCTACGGAGTTTTCTTGAGTTCTGTAACTTGGTGAGTTCTGTAACTGACTGAGAATACTATTGATCGTGATATGACTGAGTTTATTCTGTAACTGACACCGGATTTAGGAAAACAACTAAATTATCGGGTATTAAATACCCCCTGGACTCGATATAATAAAGGTTGAGCATCACATGTTCTTACAAAGCATAACAATTCACATTTGCTAATAATGAAACTATAGAGGCATTTTATCAAACACTTGAATGGCATGAACTAGTATACATTCTTACATGATATAATTTCTCTTGTTTAATTCACATGAACAATTCATCAAACACTTAGAAGGCATAATATTTTCACATAATACTAATCAACAAATGAGTATCACAATTTCAACACCAAGTTCACAATTTCAAGGCTCTAACATGAATTCACATGATACTACACATATTATTATTAATTTCACAAAAATCTTGCAGTTAATCATGGATTAGAAACCCAATCAATGTTATAATCACGAATACACTTAAATTCAATCATGGATACTACATCAAACTTGTAGTTCAAGAAGTCAACATGAAGTTCATATAAATCACATCACAATTAACTAGTTTTCATGAATCTTGAGGTAAATCATGGAATTAAAACCCAATTTAATATCATAATGAAGATTAAACTCGGATCCAACATAAGATCTATAAAATCAACTAACTTGTAGTTTAAAAGAGTTTCTTGAACTCCAAGGGCGGAAAGATCTATAAAATCAACTAACTTGTAGTTTAAAAGAGTTTCTTGAACTCCAATGGTGGAAGGATACCCAAGGATGAACACTTTAACATACATTAAAACTTGATCTTGAAGGAGATCTAATGTTTCTTGAACGTTCTTAGATTGGGAATCACAAATCTTGATGTTTTCTTGATGGTTCTTGAACTTGAAGAACTTGAATTTCTAAGTTTCTTGAAGAAGGGTTTGAATCTAATTCTTGGGGAATGATGTTGAGATAAACCCTAGTTTTGATGTTAGGGATGAATGAGGAGTTATATTGTTTAAATAGATGGGATTAGGGGTTAAAAAGGGTGGAAAAGATCAAAACCCCCCTTTAAAAATGTCTTTAAATCTCTAAACGGATGTGCAGAACGGTTTGGTCTATGAACCGTCACCCTGGGGGCTAACCGTCGATTAAACCATCACTTTATGGAAAGAAAATAGGCTTAATACCTCAGTTGCGATGTTTCATCGATGGCGCAACGGTCCGTCGGCCTTCCCGTCGCACTTTGACAGTTTGGATAGCTCACTATAAAATAGCCATAACGTTTTCCTCCGATATTGGATTTTGATGAAATTGATATCGTTGGAAATATAATTAAATTATAAATCTTTTGGTGGGTCATGAGATCAAAAATTTGTAATATAACGGGTGCTATGCTCATTTGAAGTTGACTATAGCAATATCCTTCTCAAGAATTCAATCGGTAAGAGATGTTTTGTTTCTCCAAGTGGCTAGGAGGTATTTGAGGCCTTAATACTCATCAAAATAGATTATAAAACTACCAAATCACTATAGTTTATTTCTCATAAGCTTGAAGCATGGTTCCAATATTTGTTGGGATTCTCGGGGTATTACAATATCAATATCTACACCTTAGGAACATTCGTCCTCGAATGAGACTGACTAAGCTGAGAATACTAATAGACTGAACTCATGTACTGAACATGCACAACTAAAATACAATTACATGACTGGCATTACTGACATACTGAAATTTCATACTAAACCTGCATATCTGATGCATGATTTCATGACTGAATCTACTGATATACTGAGTTTTCACATTGAACATGCATATCTGATGCATGGGTACATGACTGAGATTATTTGTGAATGCATGACTGGGACTACCGATAAGCTGAGTTTATCATACTGAACATGCATAGCTGATGCATGAACATATGACTAAACTGGCTCATGAATGCATGACTGATTATGATATGGTAACTGATACCAATTTTGTAAGGTAATCTAAGCATGGAACTGAGTAAGTTTAAGGAAAAATGTTACCTTGAGCTGAAAATACTAGTGAATCCAAGATCACTTATGGAATACACATAAATGGGAACATGAGGACTGAGCCTAAAACGTGATACATGGACTAAATATCATGAACTAAACTGAGTCATTGAATACATGGCTTACATCTGAGATTGTAACTTGAGGTTCAACTTATGAGTAAACACTACTACAAATTGGATTCTTTATGTGGATAGAAATGGGAGGTTTATGACATGAAATCTCGGGGTTATAGTACATCTCTCCCTGAGGACACTATGTCCCTTAAAGTATGCTGACTTGGCTGAGATTTTAAGAAAAAGATGAGAGGATGCACAAAGCACCTACGAACTGTATCATAACTAAATATCTAGGATATGAAATTGAGGCATGATACATGAACTGAGTTGAACACGCAACTACCTGGTTGGTTAATCTTAGAATAGTTACATTCATAAGACTTCATACAGTACGACTAGATGGAAATGTGGAAAACCACACCACATAAACTTATCTGCCTGACTGCTAAACTAAATTACTGGTTGTTGAAACTAACTCATACTGAAAGCTTATACATAGCTGAAGTATTCATTCGACATTCTTTCGATAAGGCTCCAATGACTATGAGGAGCAAGAAAATCTTGGCATAGTTTGAATAATACATCTAAATGAGAAATCACATCATGGATACAAGTCTATAATATGGAGCAAAGCCTGCCCAGCATAATCTAGGATAGATTTACTAAGCATCATGCACTGCAACTACCAATTTTCAAGCTTAGACATATTCCTCGAATACTTTTTCAACTATACTCTCCACCTTAGTACAACACTTCACCTGAGACTACTGAAAATATTTGTATGGGTGCTGAGCACGAATTCATAAACATACTAACTTATCTGACTAACTAAATGACTGATAGTTGAACAATGGTCATGTAAGAGTAAACTGTGCTTAGTCTGAATAACTGGACTGAAACTGTAGAGTATTATACATATAAGGTAATGAATGACTGAGTAACATGAGATAAGTGAGCATGAATTCATGAAAAATGTATTATTTGAGAATACAAGACCAAGGGTATATCATGATTCTGAAATGGTCTGTAAATTGAGGTGCTGAAATACTGATAACAAAATAGCTGATAACCGTATGCTATGGTCAAGCAAACTTGAAACTTAACTGAGCTACTGATCTGATTACTGGATTGAGACTGTAACTAAGATGGTGACTGAGACTCATACTGGAACTGAATGTGGGGTTCTGATACCACGTGATGGGGACCGACATAAATCGAGGGTCTAAATGTACACTCACCCTCTACACTTTCCATACGCCTAGATACAAAATCCTGCTAGCCATTCACTTACATACTAAGATGACATTCAAGCCTATCTTCGTAACTACACCCTCGTGTAAAACAAGCATGCAACAATCCTTTCTTAACACGACACATTTTCTCTCTTCCATCTAAGAAATTGCTCATCAATAAATCATTTTATAAGAAGAGTTCAATGAAGGGTTAGAACTTGAGGACCTGGAGCATGTATGGATACTATACCGAGCTTGACTCTTCACTGAGGCCAGAGGAAGGAAATAACAACATCATGGATTTATCAAAAGACTTAAACTGAGGATAAACATAATATAATCTGGATTTGGCTGATCATTAGGAATGTAGAATGAGTCATGGGAATTGAGCATACTATAAGTCATGAGTACATGAGTCGTGAGCTACATGACCTGAGTCTGGAGTTTCTGTGTTCATGGAACATGATTCGTATTACTGAGTAAACTGGAACTCCTCATACTAGGAACTGTAAGCGTATATGATTGTTCTATAAAGTTCTTGAATATAAGATGTGATGATTGGACTAATATATTAGGTATGAGTGGATATCGTGATGGATGAAAACTTTGCACTGAGATGAGAATAGATTGGGAATCATCCTCTCTTACTTCTTTCCTATACATACTGGTACTACTACTGAAATCCAAGAGTCTGACTGGGTCACTTGTTATATCATCTTCCCTTTAGCTTTAAGCCATCATCTTAACTCTGTAAATTACTTAATAAACTCTGAGTCGAACTGAAACAACTTTACTCTAGAGTTTGAGATATAAAAATACTCATAAACACTAAACTCATTTTGAAGGACTACACCTGATAATGTAAGGTATGCTGCTAGTAATTTCTTTTGATACATAATTCTTAGCTTTCTGTTTCCCCAAAATCCTCATAAATCAACCTCAACACCGACTAACTTATAATTCTCAACTCTACTTGTGACTAGTACAATCTAGAGATTTAAACTTAAATGAACTAAAACTGCATCACTACCCCCTCCTTCCCTAACTGGTTCATCGAGAAGCTAAAACTGAACTACTCTATTTCTGAAATCAACTGAAGGGATTTACTGAAATATTGTAGCCGGGCAATTCTTGTATACTCTTCTGGCTATAATAAGTTTACCTAATAGGGTAGGCACTGAGAAAGGTTATGTTAAGATTTCCATTCTGACTTTGAAGTTGACTGCTATGTAGGGAGCTACACTTGGCAAGAAGTTCCTATATCTAATAAGGCAAAAGCATGTAAATAGAGGATCTATGACGTACCAGTGACCACAACGAGAGACTTTACTAATCTTACTTGGACTGAGGTGCATAAAGCCTATTTGGGCATTGCCCACTGGTGGCACTGGAAGTGGCACCCTGCTTATTTGGGAGATCGAACTGAGCTAAAGGATGACTGTGCTAATTTCGTAGACCAGTCTTAGGACATTTTCGGACTTTGTGACCACCCAAACATGCAAATAGTCTTAGAGATTTCATGTTCCGAAAGCACAAGTCAAAACTATACAAGGATTCTCATTCTTTCAATAACCATGTGGTGGTCCTAAAATCTTTGTCAAACCATGCAATACTTTTCATTAGATATATATATTCAACATTTATCAACACAAACAATCCCTCTCTTTTGAATTCAAAATCATAACCAAATCATGCATAAATCAAGACATTTCGTTTCATGCTTTTCAAGATATATTCAAAACAATCATGTCATATATATATATATTTATATATATAATATTGTATTTCGTGCTATCAAAAGGTTCTATCCATCTATCTTTTTGATCAAGCCACTGTAATACCCCAAGTCTCATAATACCTCAACATTTCGGTTTAACTTTAACGTTGACTGCTATGTAGGGAGCTACAATTGACAAGAAGTTCCTGGATCTAATAAGGCAAAAGCATGTAAATGGAGGATCAGTGACATACCAGTGACCACAACGAGAGAACTTTACTAATGTTACTTGGACTGAGGTGCATAAAGCCTATTTGGGCATTGCCCACTGGTGGCACTGGAAGTGGCACCCTGCTGATTTGAGTGACCGGACTGAGCTGAAGGATGACTGTGCTGACTTCGTGGACCAGCCTTAGAATATTTTCGGACTTTGTGACCTCCCAAACATGCAAATAGTATAAGAAATTTCATGTTCCGAAATCATAAGTCAAAACTATGCAAGGATTCTCATTCTTTCAATAACCATGTAGTGGTCCTGAAATCTTTGTCAAATCATGCAACACTTTTCATTAGATATATATATTCAACATTTATCAACACAAACAATCCCTCTCTTTTGAATTCAAAATCATAACCAAATCATACATAAATCAAGACATTTCGTTTCATGCTTTTCAAGATACATTCAAAACAATCATGTCATATGTATGTATATATATAAGATTGTATTTCGTGCTACCAAACGGTTCTATCCATCTATCTTTTTGATCAAGTCACTGTCATACCCCAAGTCTCATAATACCTCAACATTCCATCCAATATAAAATGAAAAACGATAACATAATTAAGTGTAATGAATGCTCAAATTCAATATCACAAATAATGTGTTATCACGGTAATACAACACAAAGTACATACTAACACGGTACTAAATCATATAAAGAAATATTAATGCAACGTAAATGATATAGTATTATATAGTGATGATGAAGGGATGATGATGAATGGTGAAAGTCATCGCATGACTTCCTGTATACACCTACCGAGCTCACAACTACTAAGTAGGACTCATGGGGTCCGCAAGTCATATACTCATATAGCTACCTATGAGTATATTTATGTAAATTGTAAAACCTTGTATTTATTTGTGAGTATATTTATGGTCCAATAGACACGTTATTTAACATTCAAGTGAAAACAAAACATTCTTGTTAACCCTATAGATACCTACTCTACAAATTGTTAAAAATTGTTGGAATTGAAATAATATATAAATCTTGGCGAAAATAATTTCATTACTTAGTGCCTTCTCTATTTAAATTGTGAGTGGACTTCATAATCCCAATCTACTCTACAAATTGTTAAAAATTGTTGGAATTGAAATAATATATAAATCTTGGCGAAAATAATTTCATTACTTAGTGCCTTCTCTATTTAAATTGTGAGTGGACTTCATAATCCCAATCTTAGTAATATAACTCAATTTAACTAAATTGAATTTTTCCATGCTAGTGTTTGTCCTGACTTTCTTACCATAATTGGGTTTTCCTTTAGGTGCCACAATTGGATTTTTTTTTAGGATAAGGAAAACATATTCTCCATGTTTGGCTAATCCTTGTTATTGTAGGAAAAGGTTATAGACTCTATAAATGGAGGCTCCTTTCTTCTAGTTTTGCAGCATCCACAGTGTAGTCCTAGGGGTTTGAGAATTTCCTTTGGGGGAGACTTTGTGAGATAGAAGTGTTACAGTGTCACTTTCGTGAACCTCTTTTAATTCTGAGTGAATTTTTTGAGGTTGTCTCTCTTAACAGATTGCTCACCTCCTTTTGTGGATGTAGGTAGATTGACCGAATCACGTTAAATTCTTGTGTCTCTGTATGTGTATTTCTCATTTATCTTCATATTCATGGTCTTTTGAGATTTGCTTTGCTTGCTTCCGCATGACACCTGATTATTTGGTCCTAATATTTTATATATTTATCAATAGATATATTTTGATCTCAACTTGATACTCTAATTCGTTGTTTACATTGAAATTCCTTATCCTTAATAGTTTGTAGGTAATTAATTATCCTCAAGTCTCTCTCAAATATGTTTCTAATTTCTAACTTTGGTTGTAATGAATCGTGACATAAAAATTGATCACATGTACCATTTCATACGTATAGACCGTAAACGATCTCTTTTCATTAAAACGCACGCAAACTTAATACAAAATGCATGAAGGATTAATGTGTCGCAACTTTATTTAATGTGTCAAATGGCTATTATATGCCAAGAACACAACATTATAAGTTACCCTTTTAAAAAAGGCAACAAAAACTTTTCTTCAAGCAATTCTTCTGCGTGAGTTTTAGCATCCTGAACCACATCACATTTCTTCATGCACATGCACTTACTTAGGATTGAGAAACAATGACCTTCTTCATACTTTTCCTCCCTGACACAAAATATCTGACATATACGGTCCCCACTACATATAACAGGTCTTGTGAGTTCTTTTGCACAAATTTTCTTTACCTTGGACCCCTACAATCATTCATAACTTGTTACATATGATAGAAAACAAATTAAAGATATGTAATCAAAACAAATATTGTTCGTACACTATTTAAAGGAATATATATATACAAACAAGTTTTTCTAGGGTTATGTTTTACAATGTTACCAAATATTGAATATAGATAACTTTAAAGCATGAATAAATTTATTGTTCATTCAGAAATATTACTTGTAATATCATATATTTAGAGGTATACATACAAGTTTCATCAAGATTAATTAGCCACTAGACGATAGGTACATAAAAGAGAAGATTATATTATTTGAGGCTGTAGAGGAATAAAAGATGAAGACAAACCATTAGCAACAAAGAGTGTCATTGCCAAGACAAGAAATGCCATGAAGAAAATGGAACGAGCCATAGTCTCTTTGAATGACTAAAATAAGATTATTTTAATGATATGAAAGATTGGGATATTGAGTTGTGAATGAACAGTTGCACAGTGCAGGTATTTATAGGAACTGAAATAAGTGAAGCCATTGTGGTTGAATAATTTTGCACAATTATTGCATGGGAGACATAAGTTGCATAAGATTCCATTTTTTTTTTTCTGACAAGGATTTCAAAGTGTTAAAAATGTGAAGATGAAAATCATGTAGATATTGATAAAATTTAGTAGGGCCAATAAATATGTGGCCAATAATTGTTAATTTTAACGATCATAGATTATATGGAAATGAAAAACTATACAAAAGACTTCATGATACTGACCTATATATGATAATACTAATATAAAAAGATATTCTAAAGCTACTGAAGAAATAAATCTCCGCTTAAGTAAAATTCTCTAAAAGAATACATTGAGAAAATTGCGTTGTATAAGGGGAGAAATAATTTCCAATTATAGAAATTTTTTCTTCTTCAAAAAGATAGATATGAAAAAGTTTTTTTCTACAAGATAAATATTTTTCATCAAAAAAAGTAAATAAATCTTTTTTGAAATAAATCATAATTGTATATGATGTAGAATCTAAATAAGGCAGAACCATAACAAAATTTTGTTGGAGTAACTTTATCCATATTGTACGACCTAAGGTATACGTTAAAAGAATTTACTTTAAGATATGCATGTGGGCAACTTTTGTAAAATAGAGCAAAGCTCCATAATACACATTAAAATATTAAATTAAATTATTTAAAATTCAGGCTCAATTGATAATAAGTTAAATAAGAATAAGGAGTTTGAAAGTGTTAAAAATCGTGAAGATAAAAGATCATAAATATGTCAATAATGATCATACAGATATTGATCAATGTAACAGTCCTACAAGTGTCCTACTAAAACTTGTATAAATACTTTGCAGTACAGACTATTTGTATAAATCGATAGGCTTATGTACTGCAAAATATATCAATAAACTGAGTTTAAAATTCTCCTCACATTGTGTATTTTTTAGAAAAGAAAGAATCTTATACTTGTCATTTTGAAAAATGGTCGTTCCTCTTGCTCCCTTTCTCTAAGTCTAAACTTTTCATTTCTCTCTTTTTTTTTGATAATCTATTACTAGTTATTACTTTAAGTATTTCTCCAACTTTTCAATGGGTTTGTCATAACCCGACTCACTCCTTCTTCGTGATTGCGACCTAGTCCCCACAATCGGATGCTAAAGGATTTCCTCCTATGCGATCGCGATAAGGGTGTTGTGAATGCAAAGAAGGGGCTAGCTGCACCAGTTGAAAACACCAACATTTGAAACATCCCAACCTAAAATCTCTGCGACGGGCTGTCGAATTGCGTTCGAAATTTCACAAACACAATTCAACTATGCTACTTGACCAAATTTGACATTCTGAAGTCAATGAAACAGTCAAAATTTTCAATGTAGTTATTACTAGTGGATGTTGACCAAAGTCAACTGTAGGCCTTAATTCCACCATCTCATTTAAACACTCAAAATCACACTGAAATCCTCAAGACTTGAACCATCATTCTACTAATCCAAAATTGGCAGTTCAAAGATAATAGAACTGATGAAATTTCATATAATGCTCGAATCTTTGAGTATTGACCAAAGCCCATCGCAGTAACTCCAAAAATATCCAAAATAAAAAATTTCCCTTTAAACCCAACCAAACACCTCTAGAATTATCATGAACAAAAATAGGGATGTGATGACACTTGTTGAGCTCACAAGACAAGTAAGCCTAACTCATTCCAAAGAATACAATTTAAGTAGAAAAAAGCAAAAATAGAAAAATGAATAATTCTCTCTCTATATATATGAAATAGGTTCCAAAAGTACTTCACAAGTCTAGTTGTTATCAATACAAGTCTCTAAATACATAATAATAACAATATGTTGTCACGACCCATTTCGTTGTTACTAAATTATTCATAATAAATTCATGAAAATTCTTAATTTTCATTCCTCAATATTAACTTGTGTGAAAAATAGCTAATATTTTTATTATTATGTCACCTCAAACTTTTTGACTTTTCAACAAAGATTTTAGCCTTCGGATGTGTCTAAATAGACTCAAGCCCAATGAATTTAATTATTCGTGAGTGATAATTATGTGATACTTGTGATATTTTGTGCTACGTCCCCGCAAGGAGATTGTTGTAAATGAAGTATGTAGATATGATAGTTCTTAGTTTATAAGATGTTTAGGTATGAATTAAGGTTGTACAATATCCCTAATACAAAGTCAAGTAAAAAACATTCTTTTCGATACAGTTTCGATATGAGTTTCTAGTAGGGTTAAGTTCAAATGATCATATCTCATAGAATATAAAGATTTAGGGGTCCCAATAACTACCAAATCAAATATCTTTGAGTCCTCTTTTCAACAAAACAAACCATTGCTCAATCCAAATTTGGAGTAAAAAGCTATGACTTTTTTACTGAGCACTGTCCAGGCTAAAATGAGATTTCGTTGTACCGAAAATTCTGATGATATTTAAATTAGCTTCAGCCGTATTTTAGGTCTATACATCACAAATTTTATTCCCCGACCCTAGAGAGGTGATTTTTCAGAGCTTAACGTGAAATTTCTTCGTTGAGGTAAGTTTTCATTATGTTCTTCTTCTTTTAATTCTTTAACATCTTGGAATCGTTAAAAAGACCTTTAATGGTGAATTTTTTTTGGGAAATACTCATTGGTGTTTTTAATATGACCTAGAGTTGATTCTGAACTATAAATTAAAGATTTCTAACATGAATTTTGGTGGTTAGGAATCTTGAATTACGTAAAGATGAAACATTTAGTATAACAACTCAATTAATGGGGATGAATTAGGCTTGAAAGAGCAAATTAATGACTAATTGACATTGTAGAATGATATAGACCTTGAATTAAGGGTAGAATTAGTGGATTTGAATCCCCAAGATATTTGTTTGAAGAGTAATTATTTAATTACTCCTATGATTACTTGATTTTTAGATGATTGATTATTCCAAGGCATGAAGGAAAGGAAAGAGCATCTTTGTTGTAGCTTGTTTCTTTCAAAAGTTTGGCGTTCAGGTATGCTAGGTTTAATGAGTAGAAGATTGTGTTTTCATAATTTAGAATTGATGGGAGAAAGCATGTCTAAGCCTACGGGCATGGAGTTGGGGTGGATAAAGACATGAGAACTTAACTTTAATCCCAAAAATTTTATTATTAATTAATTATGGGATATTTTTGATATTATGTGTTGTGCTGCAATGAGATTTTTGTAAATGAAGGATGTGGACGTGATTAGTTGTTTTGATGATGAACCGAGTTAATTTATAATGATATTAAGTTGTATGTGTTGGACAATAATATGGTGAGAAGAACTATGATAGGATTAAGTACGGATGAATAGTAATATCTAAAGGATAGATGACTTGAATTAGTGTGATAATTGTATTATATCAAAACAGGTAGTGACATTTTAATAATTAATAAGTAAGTAATACTCCAATAGTGACTTGCATGCTTAAGTGTTAAATTGTGGTTTATTTTATGATATTCTTGTTTGGTTTAGATAAAAGCAAGCACTTTATCTATTGGATGCCTATGAGAGGCTAAATTTGTGATAATGATAATTTTTTGAAATGTACCTATGAGAGGCTTGTTTGATAATGACAACTCCTTGTATTAATGCCATGAATGACTTGTTGATGTTTGAATTGCTGATGCGTGTATAAATGATTATTGAAATTTACTTGATGGAATTGTCTCGTGACTTTAAGCACACTTGTAAACTTGTACATCGCGTTGTATGTTGTGAGGTAGTGTAAATTTAATATTTATATTACTTGTTTATGTTGGATAGGGTACCAAGCCGGTATGGATATGTATATATTGGATCGGGTACCATGCTGGTACGGATATGTATATGTTGGATTGGGTACCACACCAGTATGGATATGTATATGTTGGATCGGGTACTACGCGTGTATAAATATGTATATGTTGGATCGGACACCACGCCGGTACGAATTTATATATATTGGATCGGGTACCACACCTATATGGATATGTATATGTTGGATCGAATACCACACCGGTACGGATATATATATGTTGGATCGGGTACCACGTAGGTACGGATATGTATGTTGGATTGGATACCACTTTTGTACCGATATTAATTTTTGCATCTGGTACCACGCCGGTACGGATATGTATATGTTGGATCGGATACCATGCCAGTACAGATATATATATGCTGGATCGGGTACCACGCCGGGATGGATTTATATATATTGAATCGGGTACCACGCTGGTACAAATATGTATATGTTGGATTGAATACCACTTTGGTACGGATATGTATCTTTTGGATCGGGAACCATGCCGGTACGGATATGTATTTGTTGGATCGGATACCATGCCGGTACGGATATTTATATGTTGGATCAAATACCACGCCATTACGGATATGTATATGCTAGATCGAGTACTACGCCGGTACGGATATGTATATATTGGTTCGGGTTCCATGCCGGTACTGTACATGAACATAGATTGTTCCCTGCAGGTCATGACTATTTGGAAAGAATAAGCCCCAAAGCTTATGTGTTCATATCTGTATTGAGTCTGTGGATGTTTACGGTATGTTTGGTACTCTTGATGGTTATGTGGCTTGTTTGTGAGCATTGTTTGATCTGTTATTGTTGTATTGTTTATTCATTGGGTATTTAATTGTGTGATATGTATTTGAAAAAGTAAAATTTTGTACTTACTTATATGTTGATTGACTTGCTTCATTTATACTTCTTTTAATTATAGCTTACCAGAATGGCTAGTTATCATTCTTTAATATTATAAGAGAACATTTCATTTTTAGCCTGAGAGTTTAGTGTGGGTTGTCTATGATTACGGATTTTTTCTTGTGAATATGAGTAGTGAAAAAAATAAGGTGAATAAAGAGGAGTGGTGATGTATTAGGTTGGATTGTGGTTGATGGTGTGAATTAATGAGTCTAGAGTATGTTAGTAGCGAAGATAATATTGATGGAGTTGGAAGAGTAGTTGGATGATGTAACTTATATAGGTAAAGTAATAATATTATTACAACCTTAGTTGAATTATATTCCATTCAACATGTCATCATTTATTTTCCTTGATTCTATTGTGTGATTATATGAACTAATACAGTCGGCAGATGATGCCTACCAGTACGTTTGGTTGTACTGACCCTACTCTTCTACCTTCCTTCTCGGAGTATAGACTGGATGCAGGTTAGGTTGCAGTTACTAGATGGATGAAGATATTCAGCACTAATTTTTACACTTTCTTCCTGGCAGATGTTAGAGTCTTTGCATTATTTATTTTATTGTCAGTCTATGTTGTAGTAGATAACTCTTGTACATGTCTGGCCAAGTCTTGTGATAGTAAAGAACATTTGTAATATGCTTTTGAAAAAGTTTATTTATTAGTATTTAATTTAATTTATATTTTCTTAAAAATAGAAGTCTTCTGCATATTTTAAGTCTACTTAGAATAGCTTAGGTGCCCGCATGGTCCGTTAGTCGGAATCGTGACAAATATCATCCACTATTTCTTCCTAATTATCTAAATGGTCCCAAATATTTAATCTTAACTATTGTCAAATGACAAAATCACATGTTAATAGTACTTGAATTTTTGTTTTTGAGTTTTTTATTTAATCTCTGATATTTCATTTTCGTCTCATTTTTTTAGACGACGCTTATTTTTATTTTCATAGGTTTAAATCAAAATCCTTGATTAAGAATCAGATTTTAATCATTTATCACAATTTATGTTGGTGAACCATATTACTTGGTACACCCTTCATTTTACCTTATTTAACATTATTTTAATTGAAATTTTTTTTTAGTACTTGTGTAATACCCCTCATGTTTCTAAGCTAGGAAGTGAATAAGTTTTCCTACGTATGAAACCTCCTATCCTGTGAGTAGAATTTTAGTTCATGACTTACAATGAATATCCTTGCGATAGGATAGCTTATGATGCGTTAAGCATGTTCATATGAGTCACTTAAGGTAATACAAGCTAAGAGTTTTTGAATCCATCAAGTTTTAGTGTTTGATTTCGTAAGGGTCATATTTGAATGAGTATAACTCGATGTTAATGTGGTATTTCTTCATATTTGACCCACCAAATAGTAGAGAATCGAATTATCTTTCCAACGATACCAATTTTGCCTTAATCCAATATCCGAGCAAAAAGTTATGCCCATTTTCGTGAGAGACAGTAAGGATAGGCGATTGGTTAGGCGCCGCCCATCCAAACTTAGGCGATTGATTAGGCGCGGCCTAAGTCAATTCCAAGTGCCAAAAACACTCCGTCTTGAGTTATTTTGAGGGTAATTAAGTCTTTTAACACTCCTTACACATCCCTAAACTTAACCCTACGAAATATATAGCTTCTAAACATATTACAACTCTATTAACATCTCAAAGCTCATCATCCAAGAGCACTAAAAGAGAAAAACAACTAGGGTTGCATAATTAAACTTTAAGATCCAATTTCAAGGAAATTCCTCCGTCAATCATCAGGAATCTTCCTTCTAAGGTATGCGTGAGTTGATTCATGGACTTCTTTCGTCCATGAAGCTCAAGAACCATCTTCTGAATTATGTATTATGATGTTTATGTTGTTGGTGGTTGATGTTCATGTGGTTGGAGTTTGATGATGCCTAAGATGGGATCTTTGTATGTTTTGTGTGAGAATATGGTGGTATTTAATGTATAAATATGTGAAATTGGTGGTTGAATATTTGTAATCTTGATGAATCCACCTATGCCTAAGATGTGCATGTAAGGTGTTTGTGAAAATACCTAAGGGAATAGAAATCATGCTTTTATGACATAATAAGTCCTAAATGACTATTCCATGTTCTAAGTTTATGTTCAACGTGATCCCCATGCTATTGTCTTGAGTTGAAGATGTTGTATGAGATGCTCATGATATTGTTGTGATATGGAATGACCATGTTATTGAAGCCATGCAAGTATATACATGTTGTGTGCATTCCCGATCATGTGATAGTTTGTTGAGAATCATTCTTATTATGAAATCCTTACATATGATATTGTGAATTGTGGACTCTCTACTCTTATAATCAAGTCAGTCATGTGTGTCAGTTTCCTTCCATCGAGTCCTGGGGGTACTTGTATCCAAAAACTATAGATGTGTGCCTAGAGCTAGTGTCATGTTTCAAGACATCCTCAGTCAAGCTATGCTCTATAGATTTCAGTTAGTCACGTGACTCAGAAATCTCAGTATTTCAGAAGTCCCAGTAGTTTCAGTACTCTCAGTCAGACCTCAGATCTCAAGTAGCTTTTCCGTCAGTCAACGGAACTCAGTGAATTCAGCTTAGTTCAGCTAAGAAAATATTATCAGCTCAGTTAATCATTTTATAAATCAGTTCAGTTCAGTTAGTCAGTTTAGAGCAGTTAATCTTTTAAGAGTCTTTCAGTTGGGAGTAGGGACTAGCACCGAGCGAGTGCAGGGATGGCGATTTTCCCATTATAAAGGCAGAGCCGTTAGCAACAATCCCTGTACTCCAGAACTGCGTAGCCAGCGCAGGATAGGAGTCACCCATCAGATTAAGGATAAAATTGACTATTATATTGCCTTAGGCTTGATTTCCTGTTCAGGGTCACCCGTCAGAGAGGCTTGACCATAGTAGAGGTCTCTACCCGTGGCACAATATTGAGACCCTTCTAATCAGGGAAAAGATTGGACCCCACCAGTACGGTATCAGGGTATGTTGGTTAGGTTACTACCTCCCACAGTCACAGTCACAGTTACAGTTTCAGTTTCAGTATCAGTCTTTAGAGTAGAAATCAGGAATTAGGACTATCATATACAGTCATCGATCTCAGTAAGGAACTCAGATAGTTCCATTGATTCCTGGATTATCCCGTCAGATAGGCTTGGTCCCATATTCAGATGGTTATTATTAGATCCAGAGGTCACCCGACAGACAGGCTTGATCTCAATCTCAGATTCAGTTGAGTATTCTCATTATCAGTTTCAGAAATCACTCGTTAGCTAGGACTGATCTCAGACTTAGATGTTTAGATACAGTTTGGAACTCAGATAGTTCCATTGATTCCTGGATCATCCCGTCAGATAAGCTTGTTCCCATATTCAGATGCTTATTATTAGATCTAGAGGTCACCCGGCAGACAGGCTTGATCTCAATCTCAGATTCAGTCGAGTATTCTCATTATCAATTTCAGAGATCACTCGTTAGCTAGGACTGATCTCAGACTTAGATATTCAGATATAGTTTGGAACTCAGATAGTTTTCCCCAGAATTAGGACTGTCAGATACAGTCATTCATGCTATCAGTTATCAGAACTCATGTTATCAGATATATCAGTTATCAGAATTCAGTTATCATTCATGATATGTTATCAGTAAATACATGTCATCAGTATTCATACTCAGTAGTCAGGTTATCACGAGCTCAGTTTCAGGACTGTTATATACGGTCAATCAAATCAGTTCTTCATAATCAGAACTATCAGAAACAATCATTCCTTTATTAGTAATATAGTATCAGTCTCCCAGTATTCAGTAATACAGTATTAGTTCCTCACTTATTAGTGAATTACATATCAATATCAGTAAACTCAGTCATTCAGTATATCAATATCAGTAAACTCAGTCATTCAGTATATCAATATCAGTAAAATCAGTCATTCAGTATATCAATTTTAATAAACTCAGTCATTCAGTATCTCAGTATCAGTAAGCTCATGTTGTCAAAGTTCAAACTCAAGTAGTTAGTATCTCCGCGAGTTCAATAGCAGTTATGTATGTATGTATGTATGTATGTATTCTCACGTTCATATTAGTCAGCATGTTCTTGCATATAAATCCCATGCATTTAGCCTACCCCCATGTATACTCAGTACTTTAGTTGTACTGACGCATTTGCGCTATGGTGCTTTCTTTTTATGTTACACCATAGGTTCTTAGGTGCTGATTCCAGATCAGCGGTAGCATTTCAGTAAGCAGTGAGTCCTCATATTTTGAGGACATGATCGTTACAGTTATTACTCCAGTATTTCAGTTTATTTTCAGTTTAGGGAGTTAGTTGGAGACATGTTCCTTCAACTCTTTATTCAGACAGTTTAGAGGCTTTTAGACGATTATAGAGTTTTCAGATTAGATTTTAGTATTTTCAGTTTTGTTTTGGTACTGTGATACCACCTTATTTAAGATATTTATTATTCAAGATTAAACCTTACGCCCTCTTTGTTCATGTTTCTGCATTTTATATGTATATTATGCAGTTACAAGTACAAATATCAGTCATGGGTTAGCTTGTGGTCCTTCAGGGTCATGAGCACCGTGTAGCGTTCCGGTTAGGAAAATCAGGGCGTTACAACTTGTTTGGCCATGCGATAAGAAATCTTGATATGATTAGAAATCAAGACTTTTGAAACTTGTGATTTTATATGTTCTCTCTATTTTGTATTTGATTTCTCCTATTGACTTGACAACTTCTTAAGAAAATTTTAACTAGGGGTGTACTTTACTAAGATGAGAAAATTGAAGAAAAGGTGTCTTTTAGGTCTTGAATGAAGGATTGGTGACATTGACCAACAGAAAGGGTCAAACATCATTAGGAAACTTGATTAAGTTAATTGTGGAGTTGATTAATATTTTTAAAACTTTCTAATCTTTTCAAAAATACAAATCAACCTAACCCACGCCCCTCTTAAATCTTAATCAACCACTCTCTCTCTCCAGCTTCTCCCAACCAACAGTTCTGCAAAATTTCTCTCTTCAACCTCCAGCGATAAATAGTGGGCGAGTTTCTTTTCGACTTTCAACCATCAATCGACGTGAATACATCTCCGGTGACAAAAACTTCAAGTTCTTCGTCCTCCCATTTCCTTTTTCACAGGTAAAAAGTTATGAACAAACAGAGGAACTTGAGCCAACTACTCTTCTAGTATTGAAATGTGGACTGAATAAAACCCTAATTTCTGGCATTTCTGCATTTGTTCTTCTCATTGTCGTACTGTTGATTTGAATTTGTTGGTGATTTTTGGTCATAGTAGATGTTCTTAGTGTGTATGTGTGTGTGTGATATGTTGGTATTGCTGGGTTGATTTGTTTTTTGTCTTGGTAGAAATGGTATTGCAACAGTTGAAACATCTTATGTAATAGATGAAACATATGATGTAACAGATGAAAATATGATACAACTGATTAAAAATCTGATGCAACTATGAAAATTTGATGCAACAGGTGAACAATCTAACAGATCATTCATCTGTTGCGACATACGACTCTTTTGTTTTGAAGAAATCAAAACAATATTGATCCAACAAATAACTGATTAGTGATCTATTTTTATTCTTTCCAATGGTTTACTCTTCATTTTAAAATCTGATGCAACTATGAAAATCTGATGCAACAGGTGAACAATCTAACAGATCATTCATCTGTTGCGACAGACGACTCTTCTATTTGGAAGAAATCTAAACAATATTGATCCAACATATATCTGATTAGTGATCTATTTTTATTCTTTCCAAAGGTTTACTCTTCATTTTACTACAGATTAGGACTGTTTTTATTCTTTCCAACGATTTACTCATACAGTCCAGTTATCTATTGCAACAGATAACATACCTAGTTCAACTGATTAGTGATCCCATTTTATTCTTTCTAGCAGTTTACTTATCCGTTGCAACAGGTCGGTTATATGTTGCAACAAATAAAATACCTGGTGCAACAGATTAGTGATCTGTTTTTATTGTTTCCAATGGATTACTCATCCATTGTAATGGGTCAGTTATGTGTTGCATCAAATAAAATACCAGGTGCAACAGATAGTGCTGTTTTTATGGTTCCCATGTATTACTCATCCATCGCAACAGGTCGGATATATGTTGCAATAGATAACATACCTGGTGCAATAGATTAGTTGTCTGTTGGAATGGTTATATTACTATTATGCATTAATCAATCATAATCTATGTTATGTTCCTGTTAATTTAAGATAGCATGGCTCTCAAAATAAAAGAAATCGAATCAAGTCCAAGTAAAGGAACAAGTGCAACAGCTCAGCTACATCCACCACTCTATGAGCTTGCTTTACAAGCGTTATCTCAATCAGTAGCAGAAAATAATGAACACGGGGAGGAGAAATCTTTCAAAAGAGATGATCCAAATGCTAATAGCCCTTTCGTCGAAGAGTTGGTCAAAAACTTTAGCATTGATCGTTACCTTGTGAGAATGCAGTACGATGGTGCCACAGTTTTAACGGGTGATCTCATGGTTAAGTCAGTCATGGGAAAATCTTTAGACGCCTTCAGAAAAATACTTCGAGAACAAAAATTGTATTCTTATTTCAAGGAAAGTTGCTTTGGGAAATATCTTGATTTGCCGGAGGACAACAATGCTCGTTTCCAGATGAAAATGGTATATGATCTTCTCAAGCACAAGTTTTTATATGAAAACAAAGATAAGATGGATGAGGTGTGGATAAATTAATGTGGCATGCATGTTTGATTTGGTTGGGAGGAGTTTGCCATAGTTACCGAACTAAAATGTTATCCTCCTTCTCCTTGTCAAGTTATATCTACTCTGACCCAAAAAAAAAGCACCCTGCACACCCGAAAAAGGAAAAGGCAAGTCGAGTGATTGTGATGACCTAGTGTCCATTGTTGGTCCAAGCTTCAATAACAAAAATCTGATTTAAGCGTTGAAAGGTAAAGGACTTTCAAATAAGCACAAGCAATCATTGTGCTTGGTTTGGTTTGTACATAATGTTCTTTGGGCGAGAGACGTTAACAACAACATAAGCCTCGGTTTAATGAATCTCTCCGAGGATCTGGAGGCATTTAACAACTATCCTTGGGGTTATGAAATCTTCAAAATGACTGCCGAATATTTGTTGAATCCGTTAACGCCAAAAATAGTCAACTTATATGGTTTTCCATGGGCCTTCATGGTAAATATTTCTTTTATCATGATATGATTCATCATTTTTTTATTCAATAATGCGTTTGATTTATTGGCGTTATGTTATAGGCTTGGGCATTTGAATCCATTCCTAATTTGAGACAACAAGTGAACTACCAGGAATAAGTTTCCTGTCCAAGAATTCTGAGATGGTTGTCGGCCAAAACCGATAAAAATTCAAAATTTCTTGATCTTTTCAATCCCCCCAAGGAAGAAGTAAGTCCAATTCTAATCAAGTTTTTGTTTTAATTAATGATTAAATAATTTCATTATCATTCTTAATAGATGTACCGAATTATTTTAGATTGTCCGTTCATGGCTTGTTCCGACCAACCAAGAGTTGAAGATGCCATTTTTTCTTACTTTACGGTCTGTGCAAACTTTATCGGACCCTAAGGTCGTTGATGGAATAAAAATGGAATTTTTTGGAGCAACAACCATCACAAGAAAAATAATTTTTGAGGGTAGGGCTAATGATGCTCCTTTTACAGTTTTTGAAACAACAAGCCATTATGATTATGATCATAATGGTTGTATAGATTTTTCTCCAGATTTTGCCGCATCTAGCGAATGTTCTTCATTTAAATGTCAAAACTGCAAGGCGAAACACGATGGAGTTATTAATGCTATTAATGCACTAAATCCTTCTGTAGAGAAAATGACATCTAAGAGGGGTGTCATTCCATCAAAGAGGATTTCATATCCAGACACTCCATTAGAGATCAAGGCGGCTAAGAGGAGAAGGAAAGACACTTCCAAGGCATCATCAATCATCAATAAAAGCAAGATTACAATGCCTCTGTCTTTGTCTTGCTCCGATGTTCAGTGTTCAAGGACTAAAGAAGAGCAGCATGAGCTGAAGAATGTGAATGTACATCATCTGTTCCAAAAAATAAACAAGCACATATCTATTTCAACAGATGATACATCTTCTGAAAATTATCAAACAAATTTATACATCTGTTGCAACTGTTGTCTAACCTGCTGCATCAGATTCATTATCTGTTTCAACAGATGAGTCTTATGTTGCAACAGACGGGTCATCTGTTCAAAATTATCGTACTGCTCTAATTTAACTGTTCGAATTTATCCCAACAGATAATCCATCTGATGCAATATAAGAATCATCTATTGCAACAGATGGAAAATCTGTTGTATATCTCTACTTAGCATTGACAATTATGGCTTTCCAGGTGGATGTCACAGCTACTGCCGAAGAGCATAATATGACAGTTGATAATCCATCAACTTCTTCCAAAGATGAAGAAAAAGTGGAGCCTGTCAGTTTGGGAGAACAGAAGAATTACCCGTTTGAAGGGTTCAACATCTCGGACGAGGCTCCAAAAAAACTAATACAGTTGATCAACGACTATTCAAAATGGATTACCGATGGGATGTTAAAGCATCATGCCGGCAGGTACATAGATCAATTTTATGGATATTGGTTTATACAATTCTTGTTGTAAGAACCTGACATTAACACATATAAATCATCATGTAGAAAACAAAATGACGAGCGCTACAAAGTGAACGAATCGAGTCTTGGTTTTGATATGTTTGACTTTGTTGTTGCACATCTCGGAATGAAGAATTTGTTCTATTTGATGTCACAGCCCCAAACTTGCTGGAATGATGAGGTTTAAAGGCCATACATATTATTATTAATAAATACTTTATTTAATTGCATCTGCGTATTGATTTTTTTGTCACGTAATCTGAAATGTTTGATAATATGTGCAACACATCGATGCCATTTTTTACTACCTCCGAAAGAAGGACATGTTGCAAACACAAGAACAATATAGATACATAACAGGCAATTGTTTGTACAAAGTGTACATCAATAATTCCTACGATAGGTATTGTCAACAGCAGCCGAATATTTCAAGAAATAAGGAATGCTTAATCAACATCATCAAAAGTTTTAGCATTCCGGCTGTCTTACCTTGGCATTTGGTCGACGAAGTGTACATCTCAATCAATTGTGGTGATGAATTCCATTGGGTGTTGGCTGTCGTCGTTTTAAAAAAGAGGCGCATCCGAGTTTATGACTCAATGTTGTGAAGGAGACGTTTTGGGCCGTCATCTGAGATACAAAAGATGGCCAAAATATTTCCTACTTACCTTGATATGAGTGGCTTTTTAGATCAAAAGGTTCATACTGATTGGTCGACGATTGAAGCATACCGGGATAAAATGTCTAATCCATTTAATGTACAATATGTTGACAAAATTGCTCAACAAACCATTGGTAGCCTGTAAGTTTAAGTGTCATGATTTAGTTTCATTTTACAAATTTCTCAACGCTTGCATGAACTGTAAGATATGGATTATGTGTTTTTTTATAACTCAGGGATTGCGGTCCTTTTGTTACCGCCTATGTCGAGTATTTGAATGATGGATTACAAGTACCAAATGATGGACTTGATGCTAGATTACTCCGCAAAAGATATGCTTCTCTTTTATGGAAATATGGAGAAGCGAAAGCTCAGAAGCCGTACACAACCGACGTTAAAGATCCACGACGACAAAAGCCAAATTCCATAGCACTGGATGTAGAACAACTTGTCCATATTGATTAGATCTTTATAGCTTGAGTCCGTCAATGTAATAACCTATCCTCCTTGGTTTAACTTGTTGATTTATTTGTAGAGTAGATCTTTTGTACTCATAATGATTTTTTTACATTTCATTTATTTGTCAAGTTTTTTTATTTCATGTAATTTCCAAAGGCTTCGATTTATTTTATTCTATCTATGAATATAATTAATTCTGAGTTTTGAACATGTTAATTGAAAAGGAGTACTAGATTTAAATATCGCAATAGATAATACATCTGCTGCAACAGATAACATCTCTTATCAGACAGATTTAGACATATGTTGCAATATGAGATGCAACACGTAGGTCATCTGCTGGAAATTATATAACAGGTCTTCCTACTTTTTTTATTTGCTCCAACAGATTACCGATCAGTTGCAACAAATAAGTTATATATTGCAACAAATTGTAAATCTGTTGCGACAGACATACGGGGATCATCTGCATAACGCAACAGATGACCAACCTATTCCAACAGATAATCAATCTATCACAACTGGTACTATATATGTTACGACAGATATAAAATGTATTGCATTATAAAAATTCAACTTTGCCAGATATAAAAATTATTGCCCCTATATGTATAGTGAATTGGCTTGAAATGAAAATTTGTTATTGTGTTCGGCTCTGTCTTTGTACATGTTCTTTTTTATACACGGGCTCCAACCATTTAGTTAGTACCCCATATTCCCAGACCGATTGCATCTTTCCCACAACGGTGTCGCACATACCAGTCATTTGTGTGCCGGTCAGCAAATACTCTATGTATGCAAGCGAGTACAACCCGCACTCTGCATCGGTTATATTTTTTGGGAGATGGATGTTCTTATTTCGACCTTCAAAAATCCATGATTCCTTCACCAAGACTTCAGCCGGCAAATGATCCATCAACTTACTCTGCGTCAACAACTTGGGCAACAACTTCAAGAGTGGTTGCATGTGGGTTAAAAACGTCTTCTCGCTGAACACAGGTAAGTTGCATTCATAAGCCTTAATCTTTCCCTCATATAGTAGTATCTCAACAGTGAGAAAATGGGTGACATCCACGTTCATGACTGCAAGGATTTTCTTTGCCTTGGTCCAGCTCTTGCCGTGTGGATATAGCCTCTTCCCTCTAACATATTTAATCTCTTCTTCATCCCATTGGAATGTAGAAACTAAATGATAAAATCCCAGGCCACTGGAATCAGCACGATTATGAAGATCAGCGTACCTATCTTTGAAATTATTGTAGAAGTTGAGGTCTATTATCTTATCAACAGCATCATAAACATCTGGGTACGCTAATAGCCTGCCCCTTATGAGGTAGAGAATTTCATCAACATACTGTGGTATAAGAAGATAATTTTTAAATAGGTTAGTAATTGTAAAGAATAAAAACACAGTGGAAAGAATCCGATGCAGAGGGTTCTCTGAATCTTTCACAGATTACCCAGCCAATGCAACTTATGCAACAGATGTGTATTATGTTGCAACAGAATACTAAGTTGTTGCAACAGATTACACATCTACTGCGTAGATTCTTCTTCATGGAGTAGATTGGAAGGGTAGGTTAGCAAAAGTAAACTTACCTTGTCCTCGTACCACACACACATATTTATCATATTCAAGAAGTCTTTGGCGGCAAATGAATGCATGGTGTATTCTTTTTGAACCATTATCTTGATGAATTCTTCCAGTTCATTCTTCTTCTCCTTTCCAAGCGCCGCAAATATGTCCACCTTCTTCGGCAGCCCCTGAACTTCAACAACTATTGGAGCGGGGGAAGTTGCATTTTTTGGTGATTTTAGAACGGAGAGAATTTGTCTAATTTTTATTCTCTTCCTCCTAACTGCCACTGTAGGAGTGCATTGCTCCCTCACCTCATTGGAGGGTATGACACCCGTCCTGGATTTTAAATCCTTGGCAGATTCAGCAATAGCCTCTAGCTTGTTGAGGAGTTTATCCTCTCTGTCCTTGCACACTATACATTTGTAATGAGAACATGAGGGTGAGGAGGGGTGAGAGGGACCACTGTAAGGGTGGGAGAGACTGGAGTAGGGGTAAGAGGGAGGACCTGTGAAAGGGTTTTTTTCAAACATATTTATTTTTTGCTGAGCACCAATATGCTCATAATCATGACTGTCAGCAAAAGCAGAAGCAGGATGGTTCCCACCATCACAAACAACTCCACCAGCAACACCCCCAGAAGAAGCACCCAGATCTGTTGCAGTTTGAGTTAGGTCATGAAGAGCTTCAACATTAGACTGACCTTGCCTAACTGCTCTTCTTATGGATGTTGCTCCATCCAATTCCTTCTTTATTAACTCCACCGTTGGGTCTTCTTTTGTATCAACAAGACCCAGAGTAAGAAAAGAAGTCATCCCCAACTCATCAATGGTAGGCATGATCCAAGGATGCACAACCTATAAAAAACGATAGAAGGAATTTAAATCATATAATAATAATTTGCAGTCAATTTGGTTACATGGGGCTCTGGTTATGTTAACACAACCAACTTATACAACAGATGATCTAGCTACCACAACAGCTGATCTGTATGTTGAAACAGATTGATAATATGTTTCATCAGAATACCCATCTGTTGCATAATTTACAGTAGATGGGTAATCAGTTGAGTAGGGCTCAGAGAATAGAGCAACATATGGTTAATCTTTTGCGAAATATGGATAGTCTGTTACAACAGATTACCCATTGCACCAGTTGCAGTTGATGGTTAATCTCTTGCAACAGATAGAACATCTGTTTCAATATCTTTATTCGAGGCAAATTATTTTAGTTGAAAGAATACGTACTGCATCATCTGGAGGGTTAAAGAGATTAGCCTCTTTAATATTTTTTTTGCTGCTCTCTACTGCAGCCAACCACCAAAGGATCCTTGGATGAGAAACCTTATCTGGGTAATCCGTGAAATGCTTTCGGAGGGGAGGAATGGCTTCACATGCCCAAGCCTGAAAATTGTAAACATGAAGCAAGCAAAAAAAATCACAAGTATATTCAATATAAATTAATGAATGAGTAAAAATAGTGATCAATTTTACCATGAAAGCTCAAGGAAAGCCGTATAATGTGGTCGTCTTTGGCTTTAGCTCTTTCAGTAAATATTTGACAGTCAACTAGTAGCTGTCGTAACCCCAGGGATAATCGTTGAATCTCCCAAAATCATCAGCAAGCGCCAACAAATCACGTTCTATAACTTTCTTGACGTATCTTGCCAATAAAATGGAATGGACAAACCAAACTAAGCACAATTTCTCCCTGTAGTGCTTTTGTATGTCTTTATTCTTGAGATCCTCTATCAAATCCTTCACTTTGTAGCTAGGTCCAACAATGCCCAACAACCCATTTTTTTTTACCTTGCGTTTGTTGGACCCTTTGTGGGGTGTTTTCTTGATGGCAGCTTCTTCTGGATGATCGCATCTCAAGCCCGTCACAATGGCAAACTCTTTCAATCCAAAACAAACCGGTATGCCACAGTAGTTGATCCAGACTTTATCCATCTTATTTCCTCCCTCCTTCGGACCTTCATCATCCCCCGCATACATGATCCTGCGCTTGAGAAGGCCATATACCATGATAATTGGGAAACGGAGAAGGCGGACCCCAAAAAACTCAAGAAAGTGTGCAAAGAAGCTCTTCTTAAAAAGTCCATCTATGTTTTCCTTCTTCATAATACTCCTAAGTTCGTCAAAAGTTTTCCCCAACTGACATTTAAGTACAAGATCTCCAAATACTGCATTAGGGTTATTCATCGGCATCGCAACTTGAAACTTGTCAATACTAATGATTTTGACAGAATCATGCTGGAATTTCGATATTATTTCACGCCCCATTGGTGAGGAGGAGTTATCACTTTCGTCGGCTTCATTTTACCCTGACTGAGATTGTTCTGGAAGTTCCTCCGAATCTATCTGTACTCTAGGATTTTTTGTTTGGTGATCGGAAGTTGATCCACTTTCTTCACTTTCTATTTCTTTTCTTTTGGGAGACATCTTTTAACTACAAACAAAAGAAAAAACAAAAAATACATTGCATTTGATGTCTGCATAATTTTTTTATAAAAGGTGAGACAAATTTCAATAAATTATTCTTAGCACATAACAAAAAAAAAATACTCCAACGGACAACCCATCAGTTGGAACAGATGGGGAACCCAATATATTTGAAGACCTATTTAATATCTCCCCACAGATATTCCACCTATTGCAACAGGTGAAGAAATTTCAATAAATTATTCTTTGTCACATTACAAGAAAATACTCCAACGGATAACCCATCAGTTGGAACAGATGGGGAATCTGTTTGAAGACCTATTTAATATCTCCCAACAGATCTTCCACCCATTGCAACAGATGGGCCACTACCACCACAACCAATACCATGACCAATGCCACCAAGACCACCACCAATGCCACCAATACCAACACCAAGACCACCGACACCACCGCCAAAAAATACAAATACCAACACCACCAAGAACAGCCACTAACAACACCACAAACACCATCCAATAATACCACGACAGTCAACAAAACACTGAGAGAAAAATTAGGGTTTTTTCGGGTGCTTCCTACTTTTTTAGCATCAAAACTCAAACTCATTAACGCATTCTCGAAGATAATACAACCAAAAGTCTTCTTTTTTATCATTTACTAAAAAGCCCTATTTTTTAGAATAAAGAACCAATGTAGAACTCTTCTCGAACTCTGTTACATGTGAAGATAGATAAAACAACGGATACAAGCGGGAATGAAGTCGAAAAAACAACTATATGTAGTTGTAAATGGGAAAAAAATTGACCTGCTTTGAAGGGTTGAGCAACATGTTGAGTAGTTGTTGTTTGTATTATTTATATTGTTGAGAGGGAAAGGACACTCCGAGAGAGAGAGAGAGAGAGAGAGAGAAGAGCGAGAACTTAAGATTTGAAATGAAAAGTTTTTTGTGCATATGGATGATTTGTATGGGTTGATTTGTAATTTTGGAAAAGAATGACAAGTTTTGAAATTTCTAATTTGGTCTGAATTGATCTTAATTAATTTTAAAAACTTTAAAAGATATAGTTTTTAAAACATTGAGTTGATGAGAACTCATTTCTACTCATAGTGATCGATCGACGACTCAGGTCGGGATGAACGCAATACCAGCGCCATGCAATTGCAAAGACTCAATTGGATTTGTAGTTAACCCTGCGAGCTCATTCATTCATCCCTAGTTCCACCTAAATCAACTTAGGTACTATCACTATCCTAACATTGAGTTGATGAGAACTTATTTCAACTCAGAGTGATCGATCGACAACTCGGGTCGGGATGAACGCAATACCAACGCCATGCAATTGTAAAGACTCGATTGGATTTATAGTTGACCCTGCGAGCTCATTCATTCATCCCTAGTTCCACCTAAATAAACTTAGGTACTATTACTATCCTAACATTGAGTTGATGAGAACTCATTTCAACTCAGAGTGATCGATCGACGACTCGGGTCAGAATAAACGCAATACCAACGCCATCCCTGCGAGCTCATTCATTCATCCCTAGTTCCACCTAAATCAACTTAGGTACTATCACTATCCTAACATTGAGTTGATGAGAACTTATTTCAACTCAGAGTGATCGATCGATGACTCGGGTCGGGATGAACGCAATACCAACGCCATGCAATTGCAAAGACTCGATTGGATTTGTAGTTGACCCTGCGAGCTCACTCATTCATCCCTAGTTACACCTAAATAAACTTAGGTACTAGCACTATCCTAACATTGAGTTGATGAGAACTCATTTCAACTCAGAGTGATCGATCGACAACTCGGGTCGGGATGAACGCAATACCAACGCCATGCAATTGTAAAGACTCGATTGGATTTATAGTTGACCCTGCGAGCTCATTCATTCATCCCTAGTTCCACCTAAATAAACTTAGGTACTATTACTATCCTAACATTGAGTTGATGAGAACTCATTTCAACTCAGAGTGATCGATCGACGACTCGGGTCAGAATGAACGCAATACCAACGCCATGCAATTGCAAAGACTCGATTGAATTTGTAGTTGACCCTACGATCTCACTCATTCATACCTAGTTCCACCTAAATCAACTTAGGTATTATCACTATCCTAACATTGAGTTGATGAAAACTTATTTCAACTCAGAGTGATCGATCGACGACTCGGGTCGGGATAAACGCAATATCAACGCCATGCAATTGCAAAGACTCAATTGAATTTGTAGTTGACCCTGCGAGCTCACCCATTCATCACTAGTTCCACTTAAATCAATTTCTATGAAATTTGTTGCAACAAACGACTAAGCTGTTGAAAATTTTCAAACAGGTACATAAATGTTGCAACAGATGACATATCTAATTTAATTATCAAATAGATATTTCCATCTGTTGTGACCGATGACTGAGTTGTTGGAAATTTTCAAAAAAATATTTATATCTATTGTAATAGATGACATATCTGATTTTATTATTTATCAAAAGAACATTTTCATCTGTTGTCACAGATGACTGAGCTTTTGGGATTTTTAAATAGATATTTATATCTGTTGTAACAGATGACTGAGTTGTTTGGATTTCTAAATAGATATTTATATATGTTGTAACAGATGACATATCTATTTGAAAATCTTTTTATCTCTTTTAATTTTAAAGCAAGAAGCTTCTGTTCCGAGTAGATAATATCAAGTAGTAGTACTTACTACTAAAGACGGTAAAAAATGTTTCTTGGATATCTCAAAAGTGAGTTCATTGAGTAGCCTTGTCTTGTCTTTTCAATGTCAGTAGTCTTAGTATTCCTCGTGCCCCTCAAATTATTAATGAAATTAATGAATATTGAAAACTACCACATCTACGTATACAATACATCTATAGAAATTATCTCATCTCTTCTTTCAGCTGCAGTTTATTTTATTCAACTCTCATTTTTTTTCTCTCCTCTGTAGGATCACAACCTTTTTCCTCTCTTTTCTCTTTTCTTCTCATAAAGATCTTTTTGGATCTAAACCCATCGATATCTTTCCTCGACTTAAATTTCTATTTTGATCCCCTTGTTGATATTAAGGTATGGTTAATTATTGCTCTTTCATTCCCGTCTTCTTCTTTGCATGTTATTTACATCTTTTTTTTATTTAATTACTATTTACCCATATCATATTTATTAATTTTTTTTAAGTAGCTTATAAGTGTTGAATAAACAATCCGAGAATTTTTATTACAATATGAGAAAAAAGTTATCTATTGGGAGAAGTTTAAAATTCTTGTTGGAAGTATAATTTTTTTTGTATGTATTTTGTTTGTTTCATTATTGTTGATGCAGTTATTGATGTTGTTGGTGGGGTTGACGTTGTTGGAACTTGTGGTGTTGTTGATGGTTCTGGCACAAAGGATGTTGCTTCTTTATTTTTGATGATGTTGTTAGAAAAAATGTTGTTCCTTTTTTGTTGATGTTTATGTTGTTGTTGATGTTGCAACAGATGGAGAAATTGTTGGAAAAAATAAAACCACCAGAAAGGCTAGTTTGATGTATTCCATCAGACTCCACATCTGTTGCAATAGACTCCACATCTGATGCAACAGATGGACAATGTTCTTTTTGTGACATCAATTTTTTTCCTATTCATTGTAGATATAAGGAACTGACAGTTGATCAACTTTTGACAGACTATATCAAGAGGCTGCAGTAAAGATGGGATCGGAGGAATAAGCTGCTTGTAGATGGAACCACTTCATATGTGGGAGGTATGTATTACTGATAATGTTATCATGGAAACACACATAGAGTGCACTGATTTTGTGAATGATGTTTTTACTGATTAGTCATAGATCGTTCAAACAAGATGTCTGGAATTTTACAGTTAAGTTTGGTAGGTCCGAACTGATAAGGCTAAGGGATCATGAATATAGTTCTCATAGCCTGTTAAGATTTAATGTCGGTTGTTGTTCATGTTTATTTGCCAAGCATTGTGAAGGGATCTAAGTTTTGTGTCATTGTAAAGAGATTCAATAGAGATTGGACTAACTTTTAGGGTGCATTGGACCCTTAGAGGGCCTTTGAAGCTTAGCACTGCATCTAATAAGATCGAAAAACCAATATATTTATTGCCCTGGCCAAAATTTATATGGCTAGGTTGCTCACTCGGGGTGATGATTTTATGCAAGAATGTGCGGTAGGAGAATGCTTTTGAAGAAAAATAGGTGGTTAATGGAAGACTATATCATCTGAGAGCTAATTGAAGAAGAGACATAGGGTAGAAAGCAACTTCTAATGAATCTGGCCGGTAGAATTATCTTAATAGATGCGAGATCTGAATCAAGTGCAAATATGAAAGTGTATCCGATAATGTAATTTCATCTGTTGTGTCTCTGAAAGAAAAACAATGCAGACGGACACTTTACTAGGGAGCTGCGTGGTCGGTATTATCACCTAGATAGAAAATAGGAGAAGACTATCAAAGAAAACTCATAGGCATCGAGGGTAGAAATGATGTACAAAAAGTCTAGAAAACTTATGCCAATAGCAAATGCAGTTAAAATAAGGAATCTAAGCGAAGGCGGAAAATTTTTTGATTTTTAAATTTCATACCATGCCTTCTTGTTTGTGTTTCCGATCAGGTCCATTATCGTTGACCTGATCGGAACCACAAACGAGATTGAAAGGAAAATAAAGTATCATTGCTTCCTTCGCAATATGGTTATAATTGATTGTGTTTTCTTGCCTTGACATGCTTTCAACATTCCTTGGAGAAGATTAGATACTTGCTGTAGTATGTGAATTTCGATAATTTTCAAGCTTGCCTCCAGCTTGTTGATTCTGTATTCAAGCTGGACATTGACCTCTTCGAAGTTGGTAAAGAGTTCCTCGTATCTTGTGAGCTCGATCAGGAACACTACCTTTGAAGTTGTGGCATTCTAGAAGCCCTTCTGAACACTTTTTTCAGAAGCCTTAATGGATACATGGAGGGTCTCTGTGTTTGTTTTAGGTCAAAATGTGTTGATGCACGTTGAAGATGTGGTCCCAAAAGTTGAACAACACACTTTTATCTAGCGTTGCTCCATGCATCTTGCTTAACCAATTTGATAAATTAGTAAGCATAGAGTTACGTAGCGTGTGATCTAAACCAGCTCTACCAATCCTATCAAACGTTATGTAACTCTAAGCTCATTACTCTATCAAAAAAATATGACTGAGTTAGTACACAAATCAAACGAGCTCAATCTCTCATCCTTTCTGTTGATTGCTCTTCTCCAATATAGATGACAAGATATCTGTTATGCAAAAGTCTACACCGTCGCCAGACATGTTCCCAGGTAATCATGTTTGGCGCTGGTGTAGACTTTTGCATAGCAGATATCTTGTCATCTATATTGGAGAAGAGTGATCAGTGGAAAGGCCGACAGATTGGTCTTTTTTTCTATGTACACTAACTCGAGCATATTGTTTTGATAGGGTAATGAGCTTGGAGTTACGTAACGTTTGATAGGCTTGGTAGAGCCGGTTTAAATCACATGCTATGTAACTCCATCCTTACTAATTTATCAAATTGGTTGAGCAAGATGCATGGAGAAACGCTGGATAAAAGTGTGTTGTTCAACTGTTGGGACCACATCTTCAATGTGTATCAACATATTTTGACCTAAAATAAACATAGCGACCCTCCATGTATCCTTTAAATCTTCTCAAGAGAAAGTGTTCTGAAAGGCTTCTAGAATGCCACAACTTTGAAGGTAGTGTTCCTGATCGAGCTCACAAGATACGAGGAACTCCTTACCAACTTCGAAGATGGTAACGACCAGCTTGAATACAGAATCAACAAGCTGGAGGCAAGCTTGAAAATTATCGGGATTCACATACTACAACAAGCATCTGATCTTCTCCAAGGAATGTTGAAATCATGTCAAGGCAAGAAAACACAATCAATTATAACCATATTGCTAAGGAAGAAATGATACTCTATTTTCCTTTCAATCTCGTTTGTGGTTCCGATCAGGTCAACGGTAGTGGATCTGATCGAAAACACAAACAAGAAGATGGGATGAAATTTAAAATTCAAAAATTGCCGCATTCGCTTAGTTTCCTTATTTTCACTGCAGTTGTTGTAGGCATAAGTTCTAGACTTGTTGAACATTATTTCTACCCTCGATGCCCGTGAGGCTGCTTTGTTGGTCTTCTCTTATTTTCTACCCAGGTGATAATCCCGACCATGCACCTCCCTAGCAAAGTGTCCATCTGCATTGTTTTTCTTTCAGAGACACAACAGACAAAATTACATTACCGGATACACTTTCATATTTGTTGTTGATTCAGATTTCGCATCTGTTAAGATAATTCCATCGGCTAGATTCGTTAGAAGTTACTTTCTACCCTGTGTCTCTTCTTCAATTACCTCTCAGATGATATAGTCTTCCATCAACAACCCATTTTCCATAGAAATCATTATCCTACCGCACCTTCTGGCATATAATCATCAACCCGAGCGAGCAACCCAACCATATAAATTTTGGCCAGGGCAATAACTATATTGGTTTTTCATTCTTGTTTGATGCAGTGTGTGGCTTCGAGGGCCCTCTAAGGGTCCAATGCACACTTAAAGGTAAGTCCATTCGCTATTGGCTCTCTGCAGTGATGAAAAATATTGATCCCTTCTAAAAACTTGACACGCATAAACACGAGCACCAACCGTCAGTAATTCGTACCAGGGTATCTGCACCATCTTTATGAGGTCCTCAGCCTTATCAATTTCAAACCCATCAAACTTAACGGTACGATGCAGGATCTTGTTTGAATGATCAATGCCTAATCGGTTAAAAACTGCATTCACAAAAACATTATACTTTGTGTGTGTTGTCCCGGTAACCTTATAAGTAATACATACTTAACTCCCACACATATGATAGTGGATCCATCTGCACGCACCTTATTATTCCTAGCCCATCTATGGCTTAAATTGAATAAACAGAGGACTAGCTTGTTGCAACAAATGACACATCTGTTGATATTGTCAATGAATTGGAGACATCTGTTACGACAGTGATCAACCTATTGCAGAAATCAAACAAATATATACATCTGTTGCAAGAAGATTGCCAGTATGTTATAAGTTATCTAACAGAAAGAATATATTTTGTAACAGATTACCCATCTGTTAGATTTATTTTAAAGCATTTTTTTTTCTTTCCGAGATACAATAATTTATAAATAGGTCCCTCCTTACAAATAAGGATGATCCAGATTTGTACAGGAATATTCACATCGAGTCCTTGCATGAACTTCAAAGGCAGTTTGATTGATGAACTCCAGAGAGATATTTGGCTGACTTCGGAGCAAGGCTGTCGGATGAATGAAAGATGTCTGATTGATAATAACAATAATAGTAGTAATAATAATTAAGTAATGTTTTTTATTTTAGCAATTATTTTCCTCCTTTTGTATATCAAATCTACCCAAGGGATTCAAAAATCTACGAACATTCATTTCATTTTGTTGTCGACTTTGAATTTTTAATTCTTATTTAGTATTTAATAATAATCATTTTGTTTATTCCTTATTCTCAACATGTCGACGGTTGGTGGTAGGGATTGAGCAGCAATTTGTGTCAACAGTTAGAGGTTAATCTGCTACGACAGATCGATCATATGTTGCACCTGGCGGTTATTAATAAAAAAAGGGCTATTGTTGTTATTGAGAGGGTGAAAAGAGAAAGACATGACTCGGAGTTCCGATTATTCAATATGAAAAATGTTTCGCAAATAAATAATAAGGAAATGAATAATAAACACAATTTATAACTACAATTTTAATAATTGATCGTGAATTTTCACCATTTTTGTTTTTGAATTTGTTTTTAAATTATTTATTATATAATAAAATGATTATTATTTTATAAAGGAATTTGAAAAGGTATTTTTTTAATTTATAAAATAAAAAAGTAAGCAAATTTGGATTAATGATATGATGATATAGTTATTTTTTTTTTTAAAAAGTAGATTATATGTTGCAACAATTAAATTATCTGATGCAACAGGTTCACTATGATTGCAACAGATGATATATCTGTTGTCACAGATGATTTATCTGATGCAACCTATATCGAGTCACAACTCAATAAAAGCAGTTCTTGGAAAGAACTAATTAATAATAATAATCTGAAAACTCTTGACTTATCTCAATATTTCTTAATTTAATTAATTCATTACTTTTCACATTAATAAAAAATGTAATTAATAAGTGGAGGTGAACAGCTAGATTATATGTTGCAACAAATATGTTAGTTGATGCAACATATTTTATATTTGTTGCAACAAATAATATATTTGTTGTCACAGATGTGTTATCTGATGCAACAGATATAGAATCTGTTGCCACAACTCAATAAAAATGGTTCTTCGAAAGACTAATTAATAATAATAATCTGAAAAGTCATGACTTATATCACAATATTTATTTTCTTAATTTAATCAAAAATTTAATTAATGTATGGAGGTGAATAGTCGCTCCTTTTTGCCTCTCATTCAAATTCAATCCTCTATAAATAGGTCCATCCTTACTCAATCGTTCATTCAAATACACACTCTATTTATTTATTGCATTTCGTCTTTCATATTACTCTCTAGAAGATAAGATTATGGCTGACCCAGTGCGGGACGTTGCTTTTCTGCAAGACGCCGTGAATGAACTTCGGAATCAACTTCGTGATCTGCAATGGGAATTGGGAGGAGTTAGATCAAGAATTCTCCGCGAGATACGCAGGCTGAGGAGGGCCTTGCTACTTCCGGTTGAAGATTGGCCGGCTGGCAATGATGATGCTGATAATAATAATAATAATAATAATTATTAGACTATTATTTTTCTTTTACTCTCTTATATGTATTTTTATTTGTTTAATAAATAAATTATGTTTGATGTTTAACGTTTTAATTCATATTTAATTTTCATTCTGTCTATTATCTTCTCAACAAATATTTCGACGATTCGACGTAAAAAGGAATAATTTAGAATCCAGTAGCAATAGCAAGATTTATCTGTTGGATTTGTGGCAGGGGTTGATTTGCGTTGTTTCAAACAGATTAATCATTCGTTGCAAAAGATAATTAGTCTGGTGCAATAGATAAACATTCTGATGCAATAGATAATTAGTCTTGTGCAACAGATAAACATCCTGATACAACAGATAATACATCTGATGCAACAGATAATATGATGATGCAACAGATAAATAGTCTGATGCAACAGATTACTCATCTGATGAACCAGATGATTGATCTGTTTAAATTGTGAAAACTTGTGCTGGATTCATAATCGGGATTCTATCCATTGCTAGAAAAATAGAAGTGTACCCAGATGACAAATACGAATAAAAATCATAATTTTACTTACCAAAGTAACCTATGAAGTAATGCCAAAGTGGAAAGTGATGTAGTAAACAAAATTTGACCTAAGAAATTAGTCAGATCGCAGCAGTAGCACTGTACCAACAACAACAACAACAACAAATGGTTGACAAGAAGAAGATGAACCAGAAGAAGATGAATAAAGCAGCAGAAACAGAAACAATTACCAACAAAAATCGCTAAGAGAGAGAAAACAAGAATGGATGAGAAGAGAGAGAAAGATGTTTTTTTCCCTCCGTTTTCCGTTATTTTAGGTATACATTGGGATCAAAGTGTAAATTTAAAAACTTGTGGGTTATTTTAAAACTTTCCCAACTTTCTTAATACATAATAAAGTAATTATCACCTCCAACTAATAATTAAGACTTGTGTCACCTACACCTCATTTTAAAACTCTTTTATCACCTGTGGCCCAAACCCCCTACTAAGTTTACCTTATAAATAATGGTTCGAAATTCTAAATTTGACTACTACTACAACTATATAGTTATTATATAGTTATTTAATACGAAGATACTATAGAAAAAAAGTAATAAAACTAAACGGATAAGTAAATTGAATCTCTATTTTTTTAGTGTACGGATCAAGTAAAACGAAACAAAATGGCTATATCATGATAACATTCATGCTGCTGCACAATTTTTAAAACTTATGATATTAAATATGTCATTAACATTTGAACGGCTGTAAAACTGTCTTGTTAAGGAATACAAAAGAGTATCCTTTTTGCTAAAATTAAATTTTTAATGTCATACAAATGATCCTATCAATAAACACGTTTTTTTCTCGTTCAAAAACAAAAGTAGTGACTCTTATTTTATAATTTATCTTTTTACATTCTTAAAATTATAATTTTGAAGTATTCAAATGTATAACTTTTTTTTTTTTTAATACTGAGTGTAATTAAAAGTATGTCATATAAATGCGGACGAAGAAAATACAAAACAAGAGTCGCTACTTTCGTTTTTGAACGAGAAAAATGTGTTTATTGATAGGACCTTTTGGATGACATTAATAAGTTAGGACCATTTGGATGGCATTAAAAAATTAATTTATTTAGTTAAACGGATACATTTTTATAATCCCTTAATAAGATAGTTTTATAGCTCTTCTAATGTTATGCAGCAGCATGAATGTTATGGTATAACCATTTCGTTTTATTTTATTTGATTCCTTCACTAAAAAATAATTGAGATTCAATTTACTTGTCCATTTAGTTTTATTATTATTTTTTTTCATATTACCCTTAGTATTAAATAACTATATAGTTGTATTAATAGTTACATTTAGTATTTCAAACCAGCATTTATAAGGTAAACATAGTAAAGTATACCCCAGTTAAAATTTTCTTAAGAGGTTGTCAAGTCAACAAGTCAACAGGGGAAAAAAATAAAATAAAAAAGAGGGCATATAAAATCATAAGTTTTAAAAGTCTTGATTTCTTATCAAATCATGATTTCTTATCGCATGGCCAAACATGTCCTAAATTTTCTACCAAGTACAAATAATGTTAAATAAGATGAAATGAAGGGTGCACCAAGAAATATGGTTTACCATCAGTTGCGATAAATAATTGAGATCCGGATTCTTAATTAAAGATTTTGATTTAAACCTGTGAAAATAAAAATTCGTTGTTGAGAGCGCCTTCTACAAAAATGAGACCAAAATTAAATATCAGAGATCAAATAGAAAACTCAAAACAAAAAATCAAGTACTATAAGCATGTGATTTTGTCATTTGGCAATAGATAAGGTTAAATATTTGGGACCATTTGGATAATTATGAAGAAAGTGTGGATGATATTAAACATATAATTTAATTTCGTTTGGCGCATTTTGGTCGATTTATTTCTTTTCATAATTGTATTTTGGTGTCTGTCATTTGCGGGAGTGGGTGACACGATTCCAGTAATGACGGTCATTATTGAAATTTAAAAATTTTCAAGTTTTGATCATTTTCTCTTTTCCATAGTTGCTAGATGTTAATTTTGAATTTTGAAGATAGTGGGCACTGTTTTCGATGTAAACGAGAACGCTTTATATGAGTTTGTGACTTTTTTAGAGATTTGAGAAGTCATACAGTTGACTTTGGCCAATATTCATTATTTTGAGCATCAGTCAACAGATTTAGAATGTCGAATTTGGGTTAGTAGCGCAGTTGATTCGGGTTTGAGACCCTTATCTAATATTTTAATCCATCGTTTGAAAAATAGTAAAAAGCGATCCCAGGAATTAATTCAATGAAAATAATCTTTTTATTTTTTAAAGTCCAAACATCGTCATTGAGTCTGGAATATCATAATTAGCCTAGTAGCATAGTTCATTTTTATTCACAAAATTTCGATTGAATTTTGAGAGGCCGACCAACAACTTTGTAACTTAGGAAAGTTACTGGTGTGGACGCTTTAGCGGCCATAATGCCACTTTAGTGGTGGCGGCTTAAGCAGCAAAGAACCTCTTTAGCGGTCCTGCATGACCTATCACATACTGCTAAAGTGTGGACACTTTACTGCTTTAGCGGGTCTAGCCACATAGGCCAGACTGCTTTAGCGGTCACCCATCATTTTAGTTATGACCGCTTAAGCAGTCAAATCTGAGTTTGATATAAAAGTCCATTTTCATATTTTCCTCTATTTTGGGCCTTTGAGTTTTGAGTTTGACCGATTCTTTAGGATTTCTTCACTATTTGATCTTTGGGCTCCAAAAACTTGTCCCCATTATTTTTTCATTGATTATATCATTGTAAAGTTCTTTAAATCATGATTTTAAATTGTGATTTTGGGAATTTTTATCCGATAAAGTGTAAATTAATTTTTCTTGGATTTGTGGTTCGATTTTTACTCATTTTTTCTAGTGTTTCAGCTGTAGTCTCCATTTAATATGGGAAATATTATTATTAAATAAAATTTTGGTGATACCTTTTTAATTTTTGAACTCGCTTTTTGAATCCATTTTAGATCCGTCTTAAATAGGATCAATATAGGTATCATTAGCATCCTTTTGATTTATAGATGACATGTTTGACTAGAATGAACATGTTTGGTATTGATTCGAGAGAGTGGAGCTCTGAATTGAGGTTTTGAACTGCATTTGGACTTGCAGATCTTCATTTAAGGCAAGTTGAGATATACCTTGACTTTTTTAAAAGTGTTTATGTGTTGTATACTTGTTTTTTTTTATTTTTTTATCGCTTAGAATTAGGGGTAACGCTTACATGATATAGAGAGTAACTCGGCGGGTACTTGAATTTTTGATAGATTGTAGTTGGATTAGTTAATATTATTATTGTTAAATATTCTTCGAGTACAAAGTAGAGAGATAACCCAGTGATTCTCGAATAATTATTATTGGATTGCCATTTTAAAGCTTGCATTGTGTTATTGTGATGATTGTGGATTAGAACCTTGTTAGGGGGTAATTATTTATTATCATCATTATTGATGGAAAGATTGAGTTTAGAAAATACTTATAGTATGAATATAGTTGTGATAGTTGGTAAGACTTAATGAACCAAGTTAAGTATGATTAGTCCGTGATTTATTATTTTCAGGATTGTTATTTATTTTGTGATACCCATGTGGGGCTTATGTAAACTTCATTATGCGCTTGAGTGATTATTTATGATCATATGCTTGATTGGAGGCTTATATGCATATTGATTTTGATTGAGAGGATATACAATAATTAAATTACAGTTGAAAATACTATAATCAACAAAAATAAAGAAAATAAAATAATCTTCTACTTGGCTGAGGTGTGAATCTCGCTCTCTTTAAGGAGATTCAAGCTCACTACAGCATAATCTATACTGATCCAACAATATATATCATGACTTGTCCCCTCCAAAATAAAATAACCCATCAATAATATATAACTCAAATTAAACAACTCCGGATTAGTTGAAGAGTCCAAAGTTCCACCACAAGAGCACCTTTCTTCAACATATTAAAACTCTCTCTTTTTATAGTGAACATAATTAAGGACTTAGACTATTATCTTTGTCTCAACTCTTTCTTTTACTACTACACATAATAATACTTTTCCACTCTTATCTTTTTCTTGTACTTAATCTATTTTAACACAAGAAAGAAATACCTCTATTTATAGGTGTTGAATTCTCCCATGTAATAATTACGAAGTAGTGGAGTAGTAAATGGATAGATGAATAGGTTGGATGTTACATGTGTTACTAGCATAAGGGGCAAAAGAAGACAGTGGTGATAGGAGTTTCATAGGAAGGAATAAACAATAGTACATCCCACACCAAGTCATCATATAATTTGTTCTTCCCATTGAACCTGGTTATAGGATCTCTAGTCCCCAGGTTGGATTTCCTCATTTATGACTCATGATTTTTTATAGGCTTCCTTCCCATCGATGCGTTCCAAACACTTTATCTTGCCAAGGCCTTGACTAGTTCATTTGCAAGATTATCAAAAAATCAACACAATTAATATTGAAATATAATCGATCAGTATGATTTTAAAATATTGTGTTTTTCTCCTTATGATCTAAATTTACCATTATAATAATGGTTTATACTCCACCAATAAATTTTGGCATTATCACAATAGCTTAAAATTAGAGAAATCAATTTCTCAGAATAACGTGATTGATCAATACACTTTTCACTAGTTGAAGCTAAATTAGTTAGTTCAACCTCTATGACTGAGTCAACACATGATAATTTATTTCTTTATTTCAGTCAATAACACCAAGTTATTTTTTCATTTGCATCAAAAACACTTTTAAGTACAACGGAATTTATTTTAATAAAACAAGTCATATCTTTGGTACGAATCCGAATGCACCCGAACTCTTTTCTCCTTATTGGTCGAAAAGTTGTAAAATTGATAATATGGGTGTGGGACCCACATTTGATTGAAACGACCTCGAATTGAAAATCCATCTTTCCCAGCAGATTTGAAACGTTAATTTTAGGATAGTAACATATTTGGTGTGATTTTATGGCTTTTAAATCCCATTTCGACCCTCGATTTGGAAAATTATAATTTCGAGTTTCGGAGGCCAACTCTATGAAAATGATGGATTTTCAAAAATCTGATATATTCATAGAGTCCGGAGCATCGAAGTTAGTGCAGTTATATAGTTCATTTGCGTATATCGGACTCCAAACGAATCACGGACAACTCGTCGAAGTTTGTTCGAACCGAAAAAAAGTTGTTGCCTATTTTTCTGCACTATTTCAACTAGTTTTGGGCTCATTTTGCTCATTTTTCATCTTTCCTCTTGAGATTTAAAACCTAAAATAGTATGGGAGCCTATAAGTGAAGCTTGTGGGAGCTTGGGAAGCTAGATTAACATCTATTTCTTTATTCTGTTAGGATTTGAGGTAAGAATTCACCCTTTTCTCAGTAATTTCTTGTTAAATTTCTAAAAGCCCCAAAAATCTTAGGGCTTGATTTTAAACATCAATTTTACTCCTTTTCACTTGAATAGTGTTTTAATCTTAGAATTACTAGTTTTTCATCAATTTAACCTTCAAAACAACTCTGATTCTTGATTTTAACCCGTATTCCAAAAATTTTACCGTTGAAAAGCTCACGTTGGGGAGAGGTGTCATACTCTTGACAAGGAGTATAACCTGAGCTGAGAGATCACAATCTATATCTGCATCCATATAAATGAGAATAATCTGAATCTGTACCTATGTTGGCGCGTAGTTGTGAGGTATGAGACCTTGGAATCATACCCAACTCTGTTCTAAATACTACTCCCTTTAATCTGGATGCTCATTCTGAAGGAAATCCACTTTAAAACTAGCATAAGGGTTTATAATGAAAACCAGTTATGTAACTATCTGTTTTAAACTGTATTCAAAACTAATCTGTGTGGATTCTATATCTTAGCTGATGATCAAAAGATCAAATCTTGTTTAAATCTGAATATAAACTTTTCAAAGAATGCTCAAAAACCATCTTTCTTGAAATCAAGGGATAAACTTAGGGTTTATAACCCATGATTGAAAATCATGTCAAATCATAACCGAATTCATACACAAAATAAATAATCCTGAAATACTTTAACAATTCTAGTCAAGACAATGAAATTAAATTCTCAACATATATAAATTCAGGTCACACGCATGAATGTGTAAAAATAGCTATGCAATTCAACACTTAAAACAATTGTAACTTCATAAACTACAATCATGATTGTAGACACGTGATTTCGTCCTCTTAAAGTTCCATTTTTATTCACTTTACTCATTTTATGTTATCCTACCGTGTACCCTACCCCGTGTAATTACCCCTCCACAAGATACAAAAAATAATAAATAATTAATAAAATAACAAATCCTATCCTAACTAATCCTACCTTATCCTAACAACCTACCCAATCAAAATAAACCATACTACCCCCACCTCACCACTACCCCCTACCCCACATTACCCCACCCCCCTCTTTCTTTTCTTGTCCAAGAAGAAAGCTGAGGAATATACATACACATACTCTCTATCTCTGAAGCGGATTTTTCACACAAAAATAGAAATTCACGCACATTCGCTAATAAGGAGGAGGAGATACTCACCCTTAACACAACCTCACACCCTCCCCATTTTCTCCATTGATTACACAGAAAGAACACTACACACAGAAAATAAGGTAGATCGAGAGAGTAGCAGAGAGGAGAGACGCGAAAAAAAAAGAGGAAAAGAGATCTGGGTTTCTGTCTTTTTCACCTTCATCCACGCCCACACACGAAAAACACACGCACACGATGCACACAGTGAAAATAACAAAAAAAAATAAGCAAAAAAATGGCATGAGAATAGAAGGAGAATACAAAATTCGGGTTTCTGATTAGTGTTCCGGAGACCCCTTCACCGGAATCTCATCGTTCTCTTTTGATTTCTAGGTGAATCCGATCGGGAAATGATAATCTCGCCAGAATCTGTCTCGATTCATCGTTACTTCCGTTGTCTGGGCTCACTAGAGCTCAGGCTACACTGATTTTGACTTTCTGTTGCGTTGTTGGAGTGTTGGGGTTCATTTGTTTTCGCGTTTCATCATTGAAACCGGGTTTCCATTTTGTCGAATTGCTTAGATTTGGTTTTATTTTATTCTTGGGTTTTTGAGATTCGAATTTCATCTTTCTATTCGGGGATTCGATATTGCCGTTCGGAGTTGTTGATTCGGAAGTTTATAATTGAGTTTGGTTTTTCCCGAATTAAAATTTGTTCGGATTGGGATTGGCGATATCGAGTTGGATCTTGGTCATTGTTGAAGCTCGAAGGCGAGATTCTCGGGCACGGTTCTATCTCCGATATATTGAAAGCGACACTTGAGGTCTAATTCTAGCTTCTCTTTAATTTTTTACGTGAATATGAATGATTTGTTATTTGATATGTTTGAATCTTTGATTTTGTGTTGGTTGATGTTGGATTTGAATGTGGAAACTTGGATTAGTAGTCAAAGAATTGATTAATTATTTTGAGAATGAATGCGGGAAGGGATTGTTCTCGATAAAAGTAAATTTGGATAATTTTTGATTCATTGATGATATTGAAATGTGATAAGAATCATGATAGGTCGAGTTGGATAGGAAAATAGTAGGTTCGGGTAGGCAAATTTAGAACTTTTGGATTGTTGAATGTTGAAAATGATTGTTGAATGGTTTTATTTTATGAATTTGAATCAATTGTATTCATTTGGCCGGGGGATGCCCCGAGGTATCTGTATATATTTATTCACCGGGGAATGCCCCGAGGTATCTTGTACCCAGAGGATGTTCGTGATGAAGGCCCGAGGCGTCGGGTAGAGCATTAGTCTAGAATTAATTTAGAATAGGATTTATTTTTATGCATTTTCCTATTTTTGGGACTGTATAATTGGACTGGACACTAAATTTGGATTTGTTTTGTTTCATGTGTTTGATGGATTGTTTTACGTGTTTTTCTGTTGTTTATACATTTGTAATGCCAAAATAGTCGATACACTCCACCAAGCGACCGTGGTCGAACCACGGGATCGAGAGGTGCCTAACACCTTCCCCTCGGTCAACAGAATTCCTTAGCCGGAGTCTCCGTCCGCAAACCAGTTTAAAGAGTCAAATGGTTTTGAAAAGGATTTTCCAATGGTGACTTGGCACACCAGATTATGCCAAGTGGCGACTCTGAATAAAAAATGCAAATAATCCTTTTCCGAAATAAATTTTCATTTTTCTTGTCACTTAAATAATAAAACCCTTTCGAACTTTAAAAATGTATCCATTTTTGAAGTACGCGTTTAAAAAAAGGGGTGTGACTATGATATTTGGGTATGAAATCTAGACTGAAATTCATGTAAATTCAACTTTAAAAACTAGTTTTAGTCACAACAACGAAAGTAGTATCCTTGTGCATAACCCCACACACCTTAATGATGACGAAATTGTGAAAAAATTTGACCTTTAAGCTTGATTTGGTAAATCCTAGTTGTTTTTCTCCTCTTGTATTTTAGATGATGAACTGATGATGTTAATAAGGTTAAAACGTGTTTAGGATTTATCAATCTCGTGTAGTTATGATTAGGGACGTTTATGAGGTGTCAAATGACTTAGTTTCCCTTGAAATAATTTTAAAATTGAGTGTCTACAGCGCTTGGCCATAGGATTTGAGACGCACAGCCCATGAAAAACCTTAAGGTTTCCATCGCACAACTTACGGAAAACCTTGAGGTTTGCGATGCACACTCTATGGAAAACCCATTCCAGTGAACGTTTGTGATAGTTAGGCGACACACACCCTTTTGCAAAGCCATAAGTTTTTGTTCGGGTGTAGGATTAAGGCAAAATTCATATTTTTGGAAAGCTAATTCGATTATCTACAATTTGGGGGTCTTAATGTGCCAAATTCCACATATACACTAAGTTATACTTGTTCAAAGATAATCCAACCCTTGTAAAATCGAACACCAAAAATTGGCCGAATTAAAGGGTCTTAGCTCACTTTTCTCTAAGTGACACTTATGAACATATTTAACGCCTAATAATATTTCTTAACACTAGGTTAATTATCATGAAATATGGATTCAAGTATGAATCACGAGACTAGAGTTTACACTCGTAGGAACGAAGGTCCGATTTCTAGCTTAGAAGCATAGGGGGTATTACAAAGGCTGTGATTATGATATTGGGATTATTCCAGACATGTTATTGGTCCAAGGTCCGTGATATGATATTAGTTGGATATCCAAAAAGAATTTATTCTCATAAAGGATACGGTTGTAGAATATGGATACATATATGTTTATGTTACTTACGATTTCATTGCTTTAATACTAGTGATGGCATGCAAAGATTTTGTACATTCATGATTATTATATCGGTATTGATGTGATCTTAGCTGAAATACGACCTTATCGCAATTTTTTTCTAAACAATGGTTAAAACTCACTTTTCACCTTAACAATGGATTTCTTGACTATAATATTGCCTAACTAAATGAAATATTTATACGTATAAAAGAGTTTTAAAATATTATTTTAAATATTTGACCGAGAAAAATTTCAGTCTATGACTTGACACTATTATTTACTTCAGTCGTGAGATATTCCAACCGTTTCTATATTTTTACAATGATTTAGTCCTGAAGATCATTTCGGACAACAAATTTGTGAATTTACACTCTTTTAGTCGCGTCTTGAGTTTGTACACCTATTATATATCTATATATATGTATTTATAGTAATGATGATTTTGATATCCGGCAAGGCCGGGGGATATTGTGATGATATATTGATACCCGATAAGGTCAGAGGATACTATTATGATCATATTGATATCCAACAAGGATGGGGGATATTGTGATGATATATTGATAGCCGACAAGGCCGCAGGATACTGTTTTGATGAAATTGATGATCGATAAGGTCGAAGGATACTGTGAAGATGATATTGATACCCTAAAAGGCCGAAGGATATTGTGATAATATATATATATATATATATTCAGTTCGAGTACGGAAGATGATTGTGATATTGATTATGTACCTTACATTCATTCTTACATGTGGATCACCTATCACCGGTATGCGTCTATGTCTATCAGCCGGTATAGAAAAGTTACATAGATATAGGTGATGACTATGCCTTTTGTTGTTGTGTTTATTAAGCCTTCCAAGCATGGAGTGGTGTGGGAATGCAAAGGCTCAATTAGGTTTATGATTGTCCAGAATAGCTGGTTACTTGCATTGTTATTGATATTGTTATTATCATTGTTATGGTCATTGTTATGTTTAGCTTATGAAAGATTGGCCATTGATTTGGTATCATGATCTGAGGTATGATTTTGTCCTAAATCTTGTTTGGATTATAATGAGGCCTTATAATGATATAATGATCTAGGTTGTGCCTCGATATAACCTCATATCCATATATATATATATATATATATATATATGATATCTAGCTATATATATCTATGGTGATACCTTATATCCCTTCCTACTTTTGTTCCCATTGTATATTCATTCCTTGGCCTTGTATATCATTATATATATTCTTACTTTGTCCTTTCCTTCATATAATAATCTGGGATATACGTATAGGATTGACATTTATGATTATGGATGTAATAGGATAGTTCATCCTTGATACTTTCTTAACCTTATTATGTTGGTCCATTGGACATGATTAGTATTGGCTATCTTATTATCTCATTAGATTGTTATATGATTATTGGACATTTGGGTATAGTTTTGCCATTTTTTTATATGCTTTGTATATTTGTTTTATCTTTGGAGCTCAGTTGGGAATTGTCTACTGAGTACCATTCGTTAGGCATTCATACTACACTTCTGCAGCTTGTAGATCATAGTACAAGTTATCGTCTTTGATGTGTGTATCATGAGGAGAAGCGATGGTTCGGAGACTTAGAGTTATCTCATGACGTTCAGAGTATTACTTATCTCTTTCTTATGTATTAGACTAGTCTCAACATTATTTTTGGAGAAAAGCTGGATCAGTGTTATTCCTTTGATATTTTATTTTTGTACTTTTATTATATTATAAGCTCTTGTGTTGATACCACCACGTTTTTGGATTTATTTATGTATTTGCACCTTTGTTATACTTATTCCGCATTTTTTCCTTGTTCTATTGAGTAATTCATTACTAGACATTCCGAATGACGGATTTGGCTTGCCTACTGGTGGTGGGTCATAGTAGGCGCCATCATGACCTGAGAAACTGGGTTGTGACACTTGCTTAATATAAATTGTGTTAAGAGCATAATTTTCAAATTTTATAATCAAGACAATTCATCTTGATGATGATGATTTGAAGTTGAATACCTTTGATAAATAGTTGAATCATTGCTAATGAGAACAAAGCTTAAAGTGTTGGTTTGAAATATATTATATTATATATAAAAGTACTTGTATGCATCAAACTAATAAATTATGATTAATTTTCCCTCGAAGATGGTTTTGTCTCCAGAACCACACGTTGTCCATCTAATAATTTTGATATGTATTATACGATTAATGAATATACCATGATGCACAAAGATGGATTCCTCGAAGAAGATGTAGGATGTATGTTAGTTTTCCTAATATAAGGGGTGAGATTATTTGCATATACAAAATATGTAAGAAATTATCATCAGATCCTTATTCAAAAGATAATTCAAGTCAAATGCCAAAAGCATCTCATATTTAAGTTGCAAGTACTCCTATTTTGTGTCTCTAAAGGAAAAAATCTACGCATGCGTGAAGCATGGTAGACCAATCAGTTTCAAATGTAATTATCCTTTAAGAGAATAAGGTGCAAATAATCATTATAAGAAGGAAATGTGCTCTTGAAGAGTCTACGACATTGCACTTCATGAAACCTGATGAGAGGTTCAAGTACCTGAAAATAATGAAGTAATGAGATCTCAAAATTTTATGTCGCATTGTGAACCTATACAAAATGATATATCATCAACTATATCTTTGATACAACATTGGCACAATATTGTGAAAGATTACTAGGATATTAATTCTACATTTATATAAGCATGTTGACGTAAAAATATTTATCAGGTGATATGAAAGGATGCATCTTGGTAAGCATAACACTTATTTGATTTATGGTCCAGACACTTGAAGATGTCACACATGAAATATTGATATTGTCACTTGATAAAATTTATATGAAAAACGTTTTATAGATTCAAAATGTTTTGAAGAATATAAATGTTTCTGAAAAACTTATTTATCATCCTTACATTGCATAAATTTAAATATTAAAGATCATTGGAACTCTTGTAGAGTTTACAAAGTAATAGATTATTCGCTGACATGAGAAATATAAAAAATTGAATTGGTTATGAAGTATCATATCTTTGTGCAATTGATGTACTAAATTTGAGACGATGCTACCTTGTGAAGGGAATTGGTTGTATGTTGAGACGCTTGAGTTAGCTATGTCAACCAAGGCCCATCATTTCAGAATCACGCCATGTCACAGCCGTTGATTCCGCCTTCGTTTGTGTGGGTTAATTCATCTTCGAAGCATCCGAGAGTGATTGAGTAACCTTCAAGGGATGACTTCAAATTAGTGGGTACTGTATGCAGAGGGATTCTATGGAGGCACGTTAGGCCAATAGGTGTGGTCATCGTGCGATGTTGTTTGAGTGGAACCACAAAGTTGGACAATCGGATAGCTGGTGCTCAAATGTCCTTGATTGTGGGGAACCGTCAGTTCGTCAGAAACTCTGTTAGCGGTATGTTGGCAACTATGGTCAGAAGAAAGCATGGACTTGACAAGGACGTCAAGAAAGGTTGGTGAAGTGCATCAGAATCTTGTCAGTCAAATAGCTTTTTCATGCAAAGCCACGAGCCAGGGTTGTCAACATACAATATCCTCAAGCTTGACATCGCCTTGTGCATGTGCACTTGGCCTTTGCTTCGCCTGAGTAGGGCAACCTTCAATCCTTGGCCTTTGTCTCAAGCGTCTTCCTTAGACATGCCCTTTCATGTCTTATGGCATAGCCAAACATAGCCCACACAACTTGTATCCCACTTCCGTAGCACAGTGTCGTCCAACAACTGTGCGTCTAGGCCAACGGACCCTTGCTCGCTTGGCTGAACCTTGACCAAGCTCACAAGTTAGCTCACGAGTCTCTTGGGGAGAGTATCTCGATTGCTCTATCAGCTTAGAGGCATCCTTACATCACTTAGACAGCCCGCGGGGCATGTCGGTTCATATTGCCAACCTCTAGCCTTGTCGGACGCCCAGCGCTAGTCCACCCGACCCTGCGTTGCCCATAGGGTTTCCGAGCCCTATGAGTACCTTGCGCATTCCTTTGACATGCCAAGGCAGGCCCTTGAGGTTGTCCCTCATGGAAGAACACTTGGGGTGGCCATCTGTCGACACACCCGAGGGAGGCTGGTAGGCTGTCACCATGTATACCCCCCTTATATATGCTTAAAATAAATAATCCCAATGTCCACCACTAGACATCATTTTGCCCGAGAATCATACTGGGCTTAGATCATTCATCCGACCTCCAAATTGGGTGCCATTTTTTCCTACTCCTTTCTATTGACTTACTTCACACGTCCATGAAGTTTCACCCCATTCCCATACACATGGAATGAGTTATGGCCTTCGGACTAATTAGAAAATTACGATAATGCCACTGGACTTTGGCCAAGTCAAGCCCCTATCCAAACGGACTTCAAATGACCCCAAATTTGGTAATCATACATAAGGTACACTTAATATCAACACTCTAAACCGGAATCCTTATATTCAACTTGCATATCAAAATGGCACGACGCTGACATCGAACACCGTACACGATCCTTACCATGCCTCCGCCCCCTTGGGCTCACACCAAGCCCTCTCCAACTCACCTTGGAACTCTTAGTACATGTCATTCAACATATATAGATGCTTTTTGCCTCATTTTATGCCCCTTTGCCTCATCTTCGACTTCAGCATATTCCCTCAGCACATGCCGCCTCCATAGCTGACAAGGTTGCGGCCTAGTTGGCACGCACAATCCTGGCGGGTGACAGGCCCCAAAACTCTAGGGTGTCACACTGTACTAATATTTACTATAGGTATCCGTGACATGACCCCCAGCTCTCCCTAATCAATACGACTGAATTATGAAAATGAGATGCTACTTGAACTATGGTTGATTTGAGCCCTCAAATCAAAAGGACTCATCACCTGCTAACTGAAAGTTGCATACTATCTGATCACGATGTGTGGGCTACAATAGGTACCTACATTATGAAATAATATAGTAGGTCAACTCTTTTGGAATGTACTAAGTATGTGGGAGTGAATGCCTTAGTTAAACAATAGCTGAATATTTATATAAACTTTCAAAGAAAGCATGCTCTGTGTAAAAGACTCAGCTTGGGCTTGAAAAAAACAATGACTATAAAATCATAAACAATGAGTAATGAAGAATAAGGATAAACTTTGGGAGCAATAACACTTAGTTCTAAAAGCTTTAGTTGTTACTCTTTCTTTTGGGAGGGTCTTCTAAGCCACATAAACTATGTGAGCTATCATGGAGTCCAACGTCTTACTCACGTTGAGGAGATTTGTTCTACCCTTTCCATCAGAGTAGAACCTTAACTTGAGTGATCACTATACTTAACCCATATTGGGCCTTAAACCTACGGTGGCACGTAGTTCTGTGGCATGCGACCTCGGACTCATACCCAACTTGGTGCTAAATACTACTCTTATGCTACTTATATGATCATACTTTAGGAAATCCACCTTAAAATAGCATAAGGATTTATAGGAAACCAGTTATGCTTCTCTTTTTTTAAATCATGATGAGGATGAACAAATGTGGATTCCATATCTTATCTTAAGATCAAAAGATCAATCTTTGCTTTAAATCTTGGTATAGACTTATCAAAGGAACTTAAGAGCATAATCTTCTTGAAATCTCAAAACTTGTACTTAGGACTTTAATATAAGCTTAAATTCTTAGAATCTCATAACAAAACTTCATGCTCAATAAACATCTTGAAATACTTCAATAATTTCAGTCAAGATAATGAAATTCCAATCGCAATATGAATCTTATAAATTAAAACACGAGCATGTGTAATCTCGATGCACTTAGTTCCATTGAATCTCATGCTCTCTTACATATAAATTTTAACATAATATCATACTTAAAACTCAGTTGAAAATATTTAATCAATATTCCATTGAATCTCATGCTCGTTTGTTTTTTGTTGTGTCTCTTAAGTTAGGGTCAATTTATTAGTTAATCGTTAATTGTCCAATCTGAACGAACTACGCATACCTGATTTCCGTCCCTTGGGGCGGGATACGTAGGCAACCCTCGGTGGGTCCGGTAACCTTTATTTTGGTCTTCGTCTTAGTCTTAGGCTAGGTCTTTTACTCCGTAACCTAGAGTTGTTAGCCAAGTAGGCTGATTTTATTCAGCATTACTGTTCGGCGATTTGGAGTCATGAAGCGGTCTGTCCCATCGACGTATGTCCGCATCAAATTCCCGTTGGTTGGGAACCTTTTGCTCTTATCAAATTTTGAGACAATTTCTTATTTGCTACTACAGGATGGACCTGTCCACAAAGTCTAGAGTCCTTATGGTTGTCAAGGTACCCAAAAAGTTGATCAAGTGGTGGGGCACGTTCAATTACTCCGAAAAGCACGAAGTGAGGAAAGTGTTAGGCAATCTTGTAACACTCATGGATCTCACGCCTCGTCCGGATTTAATAGAAGCTGCGTTGACTTTCTGGGATCCAAATAATTTGGTGTTTAGGTTCGGAAGTTGTGAATTGACTCCTACCCTGGCAGAAATATCTTGTTTGTTTCGGTTGACTTACACGGACCAACAGATGATTTTAGCCCGCAATCATACTCGTAAGAAATTCCTTCGACTCTGTGGATTAAAAGATAACAAGCATCTGGGATGTCTCAAACAATCTTGGATTTCCTTGGACTATTTGTTTGCTAGATTTGGGTCTTTAGAGGGTTTCGACTGTTTTTGGGATGAATTCTGTACTACCAAAAAAATCTGGGAACAACGTCGTCTGGAGGTTTTCTGTCTGGCTTTGTTGGGTATCTTAGTGTTTCCGTTAGATGAGAGGTGTATCAATACTCGTCTACAATCAGTGGTGATAGCTTTATTCAAGAAAAAAGATGAGGTCACCATTGTACCAATGATCCTAACAGAAATATATAAGGCTTTAACTGAAGTAAAAGGAGGGGTACGATTTTTTGAGGGGAGTAATCTGATATTGCAGTTGTGGATGATGGAGCACTTGCATATGCCTTCTTTGATTAGAGCAGATGTGATCGACCGTTGTCTGAATGATCGAGTGCAAGCCATGCAAGAAAGAATGCGTTTTGACAAATTTTTTTTTCCTATTGGAGTCGATTCTTGGATCGAATTTCTCGGATCAAGAACTCCAAACAACATTCTTTGGTGTTATATGCGGTTTTGTCCTAAGAAAATCTTGATTGGATCTCAAATGCAACTCTTTCTAGTTTTTATAGGACTTAACTGCACTAGGCCTTACAGTCCAAGAAGGGTGATGCGTCAGTTGGGTAGAATGCAAGACGTCCCCCCAATAATGGACCTTCTAAAGGATGTAGAGTACTTTAAAGACCAAGCTGTAGGGGAAAGCAAATATGAGCAATTCTGGAATAACGCGATAAAGTTGGGTGTCGATACTTTCGAGGAAAATCCAGGATGCACTCAAAACTATGAAATCTGGATACAATCTCTGCCCCGTGGCATTAGTAGACCCTTACCAGCCCAACTTAGAGGGCGAATACGGGAAGCAATCATGGTAGAAGATGATGAGCAGGAAGATCCGGGTGTCAAGGTGGAGTTTTTGAGAGTACAGTTGTCGCGTTTGATCACAACTGTGGATGGGTGTTAGAGAAACCTTTGCGGGTGTACTCTCCAAGAGGCGGGGATACGGGCAAGAAATTTGTTTCCGAGTATCAAAATGTCGTTGCAGGACATGTTGCAAAGTCTAAGTGGAAAAATGGGGACTTCACAGATGGGTTCATCTCAGCCGGGGACATCACACAGAGCACCAGTTTGAAAGAACATGTCTTATCTTTATGTAGTTTGAGTCTTTTATGTTTCTGTCATTGTAGGTTGGTGTCTGTGTTAAGTCGGAGTTAAGTTGTTTTTGATATTCGGGTATTTATTGCACGCATATCGTTAGGGGTTTAAAGTTTTTTTTTGTATTTGTTGTTTAGTTTTAAAGTGGTCCTAAATTCGTTGTATGTTTTGCTATCTTTCATCGAAATGTTAGGATGTTACGTCTTTCTTTTGTTTACTTGTTTTCGTGTTTCGTGAAAAAAAAAAAAAACCTTCAATTGTGTAATGTTTATGCATAAGCTGCCCGAACTACGCAAGATCTGATTCATGTACAACATGATACGTAGGCAGCCTACTTTTGGGTTCGATCTAATCATTTTGTTTCGTTGTTTTTCATTATTTTTCCTCTTTTAAGGAAAACAAAAGCCATAAAGAATGATAAAATAAAGGTATATAACGTGAGGAAAAGAGCAGATATTGATAAAAAAATAGTAATAGGTGTAGATAAAAAAAAGTGTGTAAATAAAAATCGGAATGATGTTGAAATGACCTCGCTACCCTCAAAAGCTGGTAGAAATGAACATGAACTTAGGGCAATTTTACCAATGTGATTCCCATGCTTTTGGTATACCCTAATCCTAACGGATGTCGTCTTTGATGAGCATGTTCTTTCAGATAAAAGTGGTAGGTTTGCAGCACTCTGGCTAGTCACCCATACTTCACTAGATCCAAAGCAAAGCTCGCAATGGCTAGCAGGGAGATTGAAAATTCGCTCATTGACCCGGATCAGGATCACAGGGAAGAAAGTTCAGAACACAATGATGAGGTAGTAAGGCTCAGGCAACAATTGATAGATTTGCACCGGGCATGGGCCAGCGGAATGCCTCATCCTCCGCTCCCTGAAGGTCTTGGGAATATCTCTAATTGCCCACCGCTCTCTCAAGCATAATTCTCTGCTCCTACTGAGTCACCTGAGCACGCGTCAGGATTCACTCCGCGATATTATTATCCTGGCAATTCTGGTGTGCCCTTGGCAGCTCCCCAATCAAGACTAGCTGCTCAGCCAGTGCCACCGATCACACCGGTATTCGTGGCCCCGCCACCATAAGAAACTCCCATATATGTTGTGCGTCCCACAATGAGGCTTCCTCGGTCTTCCAGTGAGCCAGCACTGAAGGTTTCAGATGGTCAGTATTATGCTACGAAGCCTACTCTGCAATTGAATGAACCATATGGGTACACTCAACCGCCTGCATTTCCATTTGATACGGAGAAACCTGTCGCAACGGAGGAACAGGATGTCATAGCCCGGAAACTGAAGAGTTTAGAGCAAGCTATGAGGAATTTGCAAGGAATCGGAGATTATAGAAATGTTTCCTATAAAGACCTGTGCATGTTCCCAGACATCAACCTGCCCCCCGGTTTTAAGATGCCTAAGTTCGAGAAGTACGCAGGGCACGGTGATCCTGTTGCACACATAAGACGTTATTGCAACCAGTTGAGGGCTGCAGGAGGAAAGGAAGAACTACTCATGGCCTTCTTTGGCGAGAGTCTTTCAGATCTGGCTTCAGAATGGTTCATCGATCGGGATATCGATAAATGGAACAGTTGGGATGATTTGGCTTTTGAATTTGTTCAACATTTTCAGTACAATATCGATTTGATTCTGGACGAAAAATCTTTGGTCAACATGAAGAAAAAGAGCACTGAAGGTTTTAGGGAATACGCTATAAGGTGGCGTGAACAGGCCGCTAGGGTAAAGCCTCCAATGAAGGAAAGTAAGTTGGTAGAAGTTTTCATTCAGGCACAGGATGAGACCTATTTTCAACATTTACTTCCGGCAATGGGAAAGTCTTTTATGGAAGTCCTCAAAATGGGAGAGATGATAGAGGACGGGATTAAGACCGGTCGAATAGTGAGTTTTGCTGCATTAAAAGCTACCACACAAGCGATTCAAGGTGGATCTGGCGCATTTGGAGGAAAAAAGAAGAAAGAGGATGTTGCGACTGTCGTAGCCGGAACCCATACTTATCCTAAAAGGCCACCTCGCCCCTATCCCCAATCCCAAGCCCAAGTCTACTCCCAAGCTCCATATATTCCTCCCCACCATTACTACCCTCCACAAAATCCTTTATATTCCATTCCACCACCCCCTTACCCAGTATATAGTGCGCAACCATATGCCCAAACCCCTTCTTACCCGCAGTGGCGCGCGCAAACTTCACAAAATCGCCCATTCGCTCCACCAAATTACCAAAACCCCCCCAGACCCAGTTTTCAGCCTAGGCTCGAGTATAAGCAGGAGAAAACGGTCAAAAATCAATTCACACCTCTTGGGGAGTCATATGCTAGCTTGTTTGATAGGTTGAGGAAGTTGAAGGTTTTAAGCTCAATTCAAGGAAGGCTTTCAAATCCACCACCAAGGAATCTCGATTATTCTTTAAGGTGTGCGTACTGTTCTGATATGCCAGGCCATGATATTGAGAAATGCTGGCATTTAAAGAGAGCTGTCCAAGATTTGATTGACACAAATCAGATGTTGGTCCAAGCCCCGGAGGGTCCAAACATTAACCAGAATCCATTGCCAACCCATGCTGAAGCCAATATGTTAGAATTGATATATGATGGGAAAGAGTCTTCGAGGGGTTATAATCCTATTGTCAAGATACACACCACTGAGGAGAAATCGGTGAATGTAGCGGAGTCTTTGAAAGCAATGTCATTGAGCCAGGAAGGAATGAGGGAGGATAAATCCCGAGAAAGCACAAAGAAGCCCCTGATCACAGTACAAGGCGCCAGAAGGTATGGTGATTCGAGTCAGGATAAACCTAAGTTGACAGTGGTGGGAGCTTTGAGTCAGCCTATCTTGACGGTGAAAGGAGCACTGGCAGCGCCTATTGTCCTCAAACTGGTGACCCAACCTCCGATAGTTGATATGAAAAGGATTCCCTGGAATTATGGGCGGACTGTGATGACCTATCACAGGAAAGAAGTTGTGGAAGATGTAGATGAGGTAGGAGGTTTGACCAGGTCAGGAAGATGCTTCGTGCTTGAAAGCTTAAGAAAGTCTAAGCCAACGGTGAGTGAACCGTCGTCTATCAAAAAGCCTATCACTGAGGAGGAAGCCGAAGATTTTTTGAAAAAGATGAAATTGCCAGAGTATTCAGTATTAAACCAGCTGAAGAAAACCCCTGCTCAAATTTGCCTTTTATCTTTGCTGTTGCACTCCGAGGAGCATCGTGATGTTTTGCTGAAGGTATTGAATGAAGCATATGTTCCAAGGGAGATTACAATCAACCAGGTTGAGAAAATGGTGGGAAAAATCTTTGAAGTCAATCGGATCAGCTTTTCTGATGATGAATTGCCTGTTGAAGGTACAGGGCATAATCGGGGTCTTTACATTACAATGAAGTGTGAGGATTTCTACGTCACTCATGTTATGATTGATGGAGGTTCAGGTGCAAATATTTGCCCTATTTCTACTTTGCAAAGGCTGAATGTTGGTGCTGATAGGATCAAGCCCAACAATGTATGTGTTAGGGCTTTCGATGGTGCAAAGTCAAATTCCATTGGCGAAATAGAACTAATGTTGACCATAGGGCCTGTTGAGTTTGCCAAGGAGTTTCAGGTATTGAAGGTAGAATCCTCTTACAATCTGTTGTTGGGAAGGCCCTAGATCCACAAGGCCAAGGCGGTTGCATCCACGCTGCACCAAATGATTAAGTTTGAGCATGACAGGCAAGAAGTAGTTATTCATGGTGAAGGAGATTTATCAGCCTACGAAGATTCTCCCTTGTCCTTTATTGAAGAAAATAACGTAGAGGAGACATTCGTCTATCAAATTTTTGATACAGTGCCAGTGAGTCGTATCCCTGAGTGGCAAGCTATACCGGGACCGCAATTGTCTTCTGCTTCTATCATGATAGTGAGAGAACTTTGGAAATACGGATTTGAACCAGGAAAAGGTTTGGGAGCATCTCTGCATGGTATAGTTCATCCCATATGTCCGAGTGAGAACGTGGGAACGTTTGGTCTGGGATTTGAGCCTACAGCTGAAGATCTGAAGAAAATCAGGGGAAGGAAGAAGGAAATATGGTCCCTCCCTCGCCCAATGCCACTACTCAGTGAGTCATTTGTTAAGAGCGATGTCGCGAAGCATGTGGAATCTGAAGTTGAATTGGTGGGTGACCTCCAGAACTTTTTTATTGAAGTTGATATGGTTGAAGCAGGAGAAGGTACCAGTATGGCAGATGTGCAATTCATAGGTCCAGCTGTCCGGCTCAATAATTGGGAAGTCACTCCTCTCCCCGTCAGGAGGGAGTTTTGGTAGTTTATTTTGTTTTCCTTTCTGTTTATCCAAGTTATTTCAGGGTTGTAATTCGGATTTTAGTTTGTTTATGTTATATTGGTGTCTGTGTTTAAACCTTTCTATCTTTTATTTAATGAAATGCAATGTCCCTTTTGTTTTGTGTCTAATATAGTTTGTTTTTCTTTTTACACAGTTCTCTTTATGCTGATTCTAATGACATGGCATGCATGCGGAATTTTCAGCCTGGTCTTAAAATCCAAAATAATGCAGATGTAATGGAGCAGGATGAGGAATATGATGAAAAAGAAGCATTAGAAGAAATAAGCAAAGGGTTGGAACAATTTGAAGACAAACCGAATCCTAATTTGAATGAGACTAAGCCAATAAATCTAGGGGATCAAGAAGATGTTAGGGAAACTAAAATCAGTGTACATGTTTTGCCCCAGCTAAAGGATGAAATGATTCAAACGTTAATGGATTATAAGGATGTTTTTGCATGGTCTTATGATGATATGCCTGGTTTAAGCACTGAATTAGTGTCTCACAAATTGCCAACGGATCCCGTATTCCCTCCTGTCAAACAGAAGTTGAGGAAGTTTAAAACAGATGTAAGTATTAAAATCAAAGAGGAAATCATGAAACAACTTGAAGCCAAAGTAATTCGAGTGGCTCGTTATCCCATGTGGTTATCCAATGTTGTTCCCGTACCAAAGAAAGATGGAAAAATTCGAGTGTGTGTTGATTATCGCGATTTGAACAGGGCAAGTCCAAAAGATGATTTTCCACTGCCCAACATCCATATTTTGCTAGACAACTGTGCTAAACACGAGGTTGCCTCTTTTGTGGATTGCTATGCCGGATATCACCAGATCATTAGGATGATGAAGACGCGGAGAAGACATCTTTTATCACACCATGGGGAAATTATTGTTATCGGGTGATGCCGTTCGGTTTGAAGAATGCTGGAGAAACATACATGAGAGCCATGACCACTATGTTTCATGACATGATGCATAAGGAGATTGAGGTTTACGTGGATGATGTGATTATTAAGTCAAAAAGTCAGGCCGGCCATGTAAAAGACTTGAGAAAGTTCTTTGAAAGACTTCGCAGGTATAACCTCAAACTCAACCCGGCAAAATGTGTATTTGGAGTTCCATCTGGAAAGCTGTTGGGGTTTGTAGTCAGCCGTCGGGGAATTGAATTAGATCCCTCGAAAATTAAAGCCATTCAGGATTTGCCCCCGCCCAAGAATAAAACGGAGGTAATGAGTTTGCTTGGTAGACTGAACTACATTAGCAGGTTTATTGCTCAACTCACAACCACTTGTGAGCCCATATTCAAGTTGCTGAAAAAGAGTGTTGTGGTAAAATGGACTGAAGAATGTCAGGAAGCGTTCGATCGAATCAAAAGATATTTGTCAAATCCTCCCGTGTTGGTACCCCCGGAGCCTGGTAGGCCTTTGATCTTATACTTGTCAGTCATGGACAATTCTTTCGGGTGTGTCCTGGGGCAACATGATGTCACAGGCAAAAAAGAGCAGGCTATTTACTATCTTAGCAAGAAGTTCACCACTTATGAGGCCAGGTATACTCTTCCTGAAAGGATGTGTTGTGCCCTAACATGGATAGCACAGAAGTTGAAGCACTATCTCTCATCCTATACTACTCATCTCATCTCCCGCATGGATCCTTTGAAGTATATCTTTCAGAAGCCTATGCCGACAGGTCGATTGGCAAAGTGGCAAATTTTGCTTACCGAGTTCGACATGGTATATGTGACTCGAACCGCCATGAAAGCCCAAGCCTTGGCAGATCATCTTGCTGAGAATCCCATCGATGAAGAGTACGAGCCATTAAAGACATATTTTCCTGATGAAGAAGTGTCGTGTGTCGATGAAGTCGTTATAGATGTTGATCCAGGTTGGAGGTTATTCTTCGATGGAGCTGTCAATATGAAAGGAGTCGGAATAGGTGCGGTTCTTGTCTCTGAATCGGGACAACATTTCCCGGTAACAGCACAACTTCGATTCTACTGTACTAACAATATGGCAGAGTATGAAGCCTGCATCCTTGGTTTGAGGTTAGCTGTTGATATGGGAGTCCAAGAATTATTGGTGTTGGGAGATTCGGATTTACTCGTCCATCAAATTCAAGGCGATTGGGAGACGCGAGATTTGAAGCTCATCCCGTATCGACAATGCTTGCAGGAGCTATGCCGACGATTTGTGTTAGTAAAATTTAGGCACATTCCAAGGATTCGTAATGAAATTGCTGATGCTTTGGCCACTTTGTCTTCAATGCTCCAACATCCTGACAAAGCCTACATCGATCCAGTGCATGTACAGAGTCGTGATCAGCATGCTTACTGCAATGTGGTTGAAGAAGAGCTCGATGGAGAACCTTGGTTCTTGGATATCAAGCGGTACATTCAATCAGGAGAATACCCAACATATGCCACCAACGATCAAAAGAGGACTCTTAGGCGTTTGGCTAGTGGATTTTTCTCGAGCGGGGGAATCTTGTATAAGAGGACCCCAGATCTGGGACTTCTAAGGTGTGTAGATGCAAAAGAAGCCTCGACAATCATGGTTGAAATACACTCTGGAGTATGCGGGTCGCATGTGAACGGTCACGTCTTGTCAAAGAAGATTCTTCGAGCAGGTTATTACTGGCTTACTATGGAGAGGGATTCTATTCAGTTTGTTCGAAAGTGTCATCAATGTCAGGTGCACGACGATCTGATACGTTCTCCTCCTGTTGAGTTGCATGCAATGGCCGCTCCATGGCCGTTCGTAGCTTGGGGAATGGATGTTATTGGACCGATTGAGCCGAAGGCATCAAATGGACATAGATTCATTTTGGTAGCCATTGACTACTTCACAAAGTGGGTGGAAGCAGTAACTTTCAAGTCGGTGACAAAGAAGGTTGTGGTAGATTTTGTTTATGCCAATATCATTTGTAGATTTGGAATTCCTAAGATGATTATTACAGACAATGCTGCCAATCTCAATAGTCATTTGATGCAAGAAGTGTGTCAACAGTTTAAGATCGCACATCGAAATTCTACTCCATATCGCCCAAAGGCCAATGGTGTTGTAGAAGCCGCCAATAAAAATATAAAAAAGATACTGCGAAAAATGGTACAAGGTTCTAGACAGTGGCATGAAAAGTTGCCGTTTGCATTGCTAGGTTATCGCACCACTGTTTGCACTTCAACAGGGGCAACTCCATATTTATTAGTGTATGGGACAGAAGCAGTCATCCCTGCAGAAGTTGAAATTCCTTCTCTTCGGGTCATTGTAGAAGCAGAGATCGATGACGACGAATGGGTAAAAGCTCGACTGGAACATTTGAGTTTGATCGAGGAAAAAAGGCTAACGTCCGTGTGTCATGGCCAGTTGTATCAAAGGAGGATGGCTCGTGCGTATAACAAAAAGGTCCGTCCCAGGAATTTTGAAGTTGGTCAGTTGGTATTAAGACGTATCCTTCCTCACCAGGTTGAAGCGAAGGGCAAGTTCTCCCCTAACTGGCAAGGTCCCTTCGTTGTGAAGAAAGTGTTACCCAATGGAGCCTTATATTTGACAGATACTGAAGGCAAAATGGCAGAAATGGCTATCAATGCTGATGCGGTCAAAAGATACTATGTATGATATTTGATCCTTTGTTTGAGTTTATTGCATGTTTAGTACTTGCATTTTTTAAAATTGATATGATGAAGGCATTTTATTCTTCTATCCAAACATTGTGTCACCCTTTGTTTACCCGTTTGAGCCTCGTTTATTTTTCTTTCATATCCCTCTTTTGGAATCAAAATAGAGTCAAAGATAAATGTCAAGAAAATAAGAATAAAAGAAAGAGTTCGAAAATAAAAGAAAAAAATCAAATCAAAACAAATAACAAGCTGATGGAACTACGTGCGACCTGATTCTCCTCTCTCGGGAGTGAGATACGTAGGCTGCCCTATTTCGAGCTCGGTCCAACCAAATAAAGATTTATGATTCACCCAGTCAACAAAACTGGGGCATGAGTTAATGCATTGTTTGAGTCGATTCCAAAAGTTGTAAGTCCCACCCCCACTTCAAGTATCGTTTGAGCCTCTTACCATCTTTTCTAACCTTATCCAAAAGCCAAGTTACAACCAAAGAAAGTCCTTCAGATCAATTTTTGATAGTGTTAAGGCTAAGCATGCAATGGATATGACGATACATTGCGAAGTACCGCTTGTCTCCCTCAGCATAAGAAATCAGGAAAGAAATACAAAAATGAGAGAGTCTTATTGGTGAAAACCTTTGCAGGCACCATAAGGCGATGGTGAGTTGTGAGAAAACAAAAATGAGAGAGTCTTATTGGTGAAAACCTTTGCAGGCACCATAAGGCGATGGTGAGTTGTGAGAAAATGAAAATGAGAGAGTCTTATTGGTGAAAACCTTTGCGGGCACCGTAAGGAGATGGTGAGTTGAGAGAAATACAAAAATGAGAGTCTTATTGGTGAAAATCCTCATGGGCACCGTAGGGCGATGGAGAGTTTAAGAGAAAGACGGAAAGTGAAAAGAAAGAGATTTGTTGGCGAAAGTCTTTTTAGAATTCGTCAGTCGAATGTGATGTATGAGTCCAATGGATTTGAAGAAGTGGCTCAGTGGCAAAAGGCACGAACTCAACAACAAATGGGGAGTTTGGATAGGAAGATCAGACAACTCAATCCAAAATGCATGTCATACGCATTGGAGTTGGTTGTCGTATTCAGATAAGTTTTCTTTTTGAATATGAGACATTGCTCTTTTCTTTCATTTACATATTCATGTTTTTGTCTTTTCTTATGTTATTTATCAAAACAAGAGTCACCATCATTTCTTTACATTTTTTTAAGTCAAGTCTGTGTCAAAACAAGCGAGAAAGAATTTCAAAATTTACTACCAGTCTTTCCAATTATATGAGGAAAAGCCAAGGAACAACACAGGAAAGAAATATGATCGTAATTCAACACGAAGCAAAGAAAGTCTATCAACCGACAGGCTATTGGATTCGTGGAAGCATTTCGGATTTGGGAAAAGAGTGCACCTCAGGGGCATGGTAAAAATGGAAACCCATTGTTTGAGTCAGAACTCATTTTCCTCAATCTGGATCCAGGTCAATGATGCGGCAAGACACGACAAGTATTAGCAATTTGGAACAAAGATGAAAAGAACGAGTACTAGGGCAGATACCTGAGAAGCCAAGAGCTGCAAGCCACCACTAAGTTTTCAACTGACCAATTTTTCTTTGATTGAAATAGGGGCAAATTCGTTTCACTTGATTCAGCTACCATTGGAAATGCACATCCATGGGATTTTACTTTCTGTTCAGGACCCTCCTGAAAAATGGGATTTTACTTTATGTTTAGGACCCTCCTGAAAATGGGACTTTATTTTATGTTCAGGACCCTCCTGAAAAATGGGACTTTATTTTCTGTTCAGGACCCTCCTCAAAAAATGGGATTTTACTTTCTGTTCAGGACCCTCCTGAAAAATGGGATTTTACTTTATGTCCAGGACCCTCCTGAAAAATGGGAATTTACCTTATGTTCAGGACCCTCCTGAAGAATGGGATTTTACTTTATGTCCAGGACCCTCCTGAAAAATGGGAATTTACTTTCAGTTCAGGACCCTCCTGAAAAATGGGATTTTACTTCTGTTCAGGACCCTCCTGAAAAATGGGATTTTACTTTATATTTAGGACCCTCCTGAAAAATGGGACTTTACTTTATGTTCAGGACCCTCCTGAAAAATGGGACTTTACTTTCTGTTCAGGACCCTCCTGAAAAATGGGATTTTACTTTATGTTCAGGACCCTCCTGAAAAATGGGATTTTACTTTATGTTCAGGACCCTCCTGAAAAATGGGAATTTACTTTCAGCTCAGGACCCTCCTGAAAAATGGGATTTTACTTTCTGTTCAGGACCCTCCTGAAGAATGAGAATTTACTTTATGTTCAGGACCCTCCTGAAAAATGGGACTTTACTTTATGTTCAGGACCCTCCTGAAAAATGGGATTTTATTTTCTGTCCAGGACCCTCCTGAAAAATGGGACTTTACTTTATTTTCAGGACCCTCCTGAAAAATGGGACTTTACTTTATGTTCAGGACCCTCCTGAAAAATGGGACTTTACTTTCTGTTCAGGACCCTCCTGAAAAATGGGACTTTACTTTCTGTTCAGGACCCTCCTGAAAAATGGGATTTTACTTTATGTTCAGGACCCTCCTAAAAAATGGGAATTTACTTTCAGCTCAGGACCCTCCTGAAAAATGGGATTTTACTTTCTGTTCAGGACCCTCCTGAAGAATGGGAATTTACTTTATGTTCAGGACCCTCTTGAAAAATGGGACTTTACTTTATGTTCAGGACCCTCCTGAAAAATGGGATTTTATTTTCTGTCCAGGACCCTCCTGAAAAATGGGACTTTACTTTCTGTTCAGGACCCTCCTGAAAAATGGGACTTTACTTTATGTTCAGGACCCTCCTGAAAAATGGGATTTTACTTTATGTTCAGGACCCTCCTGAAAAAATGAGAATTTACTTTCAGCTCAGGACCCTCCTGAAAAATGGGATTTTACTTTCTGTTCAGGACCCTCCTGAAGAATGGGAATTTACTTTATGTTCAGGACCCTCCTGAAAAATGGGACTTTACTTTATGTTCAGGACCCTCCTGAAAAATGGGATTTTATTTTCTGTCCAGGACCCTCCTGAAAAATGGGACTTTACTTTCTGTTCAGGACCCTCCTGAAAAATGGGAATTTACTTTCAGTTCAGGACCCTCCTGGAAAATGGGATTTTATTTTATGTTCAGGACCCTCCTGAAAAATTGGACAACACTTTCAATGTGAAATACTATTTTACTATATTTTTGTTTGGGATAATTTTTGTTCTAGTTTTAATGTTGGGTTTCAGGAGCCCGCCTGAAGAACAGGGTGATGAAATAGCAAGTCAGGAGCCCGCCTGAAGAACAGGGTGATGAAATAGCAAGTCGGGAGCCCGCCTGAAGAACGGGGTGATGAAATAGCAAGTCAGGAGCCCGCCTGAAGAACAGGGTGATGAAATAGCAAGTCAGGAGCCCGCTTGGAAAATAGGGTGAAGAAACAAAAGTCAAGCAACAGAAGTTGTATAGATAGGATTTTTGTAATTTCATTTATGTTTTAACTTGTAATTTTCATTTTTGATGTAATAACAGAGCCGCGGACCGGAACCTCGACGGAACCTCACTCGACTTTCCAACTCGGTATAGTCAACCTCTTCCAATCCTTTGAGATACTTGTCACTTGATCCCCTCATAATTTGGGTAGGTAGTATATCCTAATTCAAGACCCGGTAGTCCTTCGTTCTCCTGTTTCTTTCTTCTGAATAATGGTTGGGACAAAATTCTATCTCGTTGTCTACTTCTTTGTCTGAAAACACCATGTGTTTACATCCAAAGGGGGCATGATGTAGACACGTGTTTTCGTCCTCTTAAAGTTCCATTTTTATTCACTTTACCCATTTTATGTTATCCTACCGTGTACCCTACCCCGTGTAATTACCCCTCCACAAGATACAAAAAATAATAAATAATTAATAAAATAACAAATCCTATACTAACTAATCCTACCTTATCCTAACAACCTACCCAATCAAAATAAACCATACTACCCCCACCTCACCACTACCCCCTACCCCACATTACTCCACCCCCCTCTTTCTTTTCTTGTCCAAGAAGAAAGCTGAGGAATATACATACACATACTCTCTATCTCTGAAGCGGATTTTTTCACACAAAAATAGAAATTCACGCACATTCGCTAATAAGAAGGAGGAGGAGATACTCACCCTTAACACAACCTCACACCCTCCCCATTTTCTCCATTGATTACACAGAAAGAACACTACACACAGAAAATGAGGTAGATCGAGAGAGAGAGTAGCAGAGAGGAGAGACGCGAAAAAAAAAAGGAAAAGAGATCTGGGTTTCTGTCTTTTTCACCTTCATCCACGCCCACACACGAAAAACACACGCACACGAGGCACACAGTGAAAATAACAAAAAAAAATAAGCAAAAAAATGGCATGAGAATAGAAGGAGAATACAAAATTCGGGTTTCTGATTAGTGTTCCGGAGACCCCTTCTCCGGAATCTCATCGTTCTCTTTTGATTTCTGGGTGAATCCGATCGGGAAATGATAATCTCGCCAGAATCTGTCTCGATTCATCGTTACTTCCGCTGTCTGGGCTCACTAGAGCTCAGGCTACACTGATTTTGACTTTCTATTGCGTTGTTGGAGTGTTGGGGTTCATTTGTTTTCGCGTTTCATCATTGAAACCGGGTTTCCATTTTGTCGAATTGCTTAGATTTGGTTTTATTTTATTCTTGGGTTTTTGAGATTCGAATTTCATCTTTCTATTCGGGGATTCGATATTGCCGTTCGGAGTTGTTGATTCGGAAGTTTATAATTGAGTTTGGTTTTCCCGAATTAAAATTTGTTCGGATTGGGATTGGCGATATCGAGTTGGATCTTGGTCATTGTTGAAGCTCGAAGGCGAGATTCTCGGGCACGGTTCTATCTCCGATATATTGAAAGCGACACTTGAGGTCTAATTCTAGCTTCTCTTTAATTTTTTACGTGAATATGAATGATTTGTTATTTGATATGTTTGAATCTTTGATTTTGTGTTGGTTGATGTTGGATTTGAATGTGGAAACTTGGATTAGTAGTCAAAGAATTGATTAATTATTTTGAGAATGAATGCGGGAAGGGATTGATCTCGATAAAAGTAAATTTGGATAATTTTTGATTCATTGATGATATTGAAATGTGATAAGAATCATGATAGGTCGAGTTGGATAGGAAAATAGTAGGTTCGGGTAGGCAAATTTAGAACTTTTGGATTGTTGAATGTTGAAAATGATTGTTGAATGGTTTTATTTTATGAATTTGAATCAATTGTATTCATTTGGCCGGGGGATGCCCCGAGGTATCTGTATATATTTATTCACCGGGGAATGCACCGAGGTATCTTGTACCCGGAGGATGTTCGTGATGAAGGCCCGAGGCGTCGGGTAGAGCATTAGTCTAGAATTAATTTAGAATAGGATTTATTTTTATGCATTTTCCTATTTTTGGGACTGTATAATTGGACTGGACACTAAATTTGGATTTGTTTTGTTTCATGTGTTTGATGGATTGTTTTACGTATTTTTCTGTGGTTTATACATTTGTAATGCCAAAATAGTCGATACACTCCACCAAGCGACCGTGGTCGAACCACGGGATCGAGAGGTGCCTAACACCTTCCCCTCGGTCAACAGAATTCCTTAGCCGGAGTCTCCGTTCGCAAACCAGTTTAAAGAGTCAAATGATTTTGAAAAGGATTTTCCAATGGTGACTTGGCACACCAGATTATGCCAAGTGGCGACTCTGAATAAAAAATGCAAATAATCCTTTTCCGAAATAAATTTTCATTTTTCTTGTCACTTAAATAATAAAACCCTTTCGAACTTTAAAAATGTATCCATTTTTGAAGTACGCGTTTAAAAAAAGGGGTGTGACTATGATATTTGGGTATGAAATCTAGACTGAAATTCATGTAAATTCAACTTTAAAAACTAGTTTTAGTCACAACAACGAAAGGAGTATCCTTGTTCATAACCCCACACACCTTAATGATGACGAAATTGTGAAAAAATTTGACCTTTAAGCTTGATTTGGTAAATCCTAGTTGTTTTTCTCCTCTTGTATTTTAGATGATGAACTGATGATGTTAATAAGGTTAAAACGTGTTTAGGATTTATCAATCTCGTGTAGTTATGATTAGGGACGTTTATGAGGTGTCAAATGACTTAGTTTCCCTTGAAATAATTTTAAAATTGAGTGTCTACAGCGCTTGGCCATAGGATTTGAGACGCACAGCCCATGAAAAAACTTAAGGTTTCCATCGCACAACCTACGGAAAACCTTGAGGTTTGCGATGCACACTCTATGGAAAACCCATTCCAGTGAACGTTTGTGATAGTTAGGTGACACACACCCTTTTGCAAAGCCATAAGTTTTTGTTCGGGTGTAGGATTAAGGCAAAATTCATATTTTTGGAAAGCTAATTCGATTATCTACAATTTGGGGGTCTTAATGTGCCAAATTCCACATATACACTAAGTTATACTTGTTCAAAGATAATCCAACCCTTGTAAAATCGAACACCAAAAATTGGCCGAATTAAAGGGTCTTAGCTCACTTTTCTCTAAGTGACACTTATGAACATATTTAACGCCTAATAATATTTCTTAACACTAGGTTAATTATCATGAAATATGGATTCAAGTATGAATCACGAGACTAGAGTTTACACTCGTAGGAACGAAGGTCCGATTTCTAGCTTAGAAGCATAGGGGGTATTACAAAGGCTGTGATTATGATATTGGGATTATTCCAGACATGTTATTGGTCCAAGGTCCGTGATATGATATTAGTTGGATATCCAAAAAGAATTTATTCTCATAAAGGATACGGTTGTAGAATATGGATACATATATGTTTATGTTACTTACGATTTCATTGCTTTAATACTAGTGATGGCATGCAAAGATTTTGTACATTCATGATTATTATATCGGTATTGATGTGATCTTAGCTGAAATACGACCTTATCGCAATTTTTTTCTAAACAATGGTTAAAACTCACTTTTCACCTTAACAATGGATTTCTTGACTATAATATTGCCTAACTAAATGAAATATTTATACGTATAAAAGAGTTTTAAAATATTATTTTAAATATTTGACCGAGAAAAATTTCAGTCTATGACTTGACACTATTATTTACTTCAGTCGTGAGATATTCCAACCGTTTCTATATTTTTACAATGATTTAGTCCTGAAGATCATTTCGGACAACAAATTTGTGAATTTACACTCTTTTAGTCGCGTCTTGAGTTTGTACACCTATTATATATCTATATATATGTATTTATAGTAATGATGATTTTGATATCCGGCAAGGCCGGGGGATATTGTGATGATATATTGATACCCGATAAGGTCAGAGGATACTATTATGATCATATTGATATCCAACAAGGATGGGGGATATTGTGATGATATATTGATAGCCGACAAGGCCGCAGGATACTGTTTTGATGAAATTGATGATCGATAAGGTCGAAGGATACTGTGAAGATGATATTGATACCCTAAAAGGCCGAAGGATATTGTGATAATATATATATATATATATTCAGTTCGAGTACGGAAGATGATTGTGATATTGATTATGTACCTTACATTCATTCTTACATGTGGATCACCTATCACCGGTATACGTCTATGTCTATCAGCCGGTATAGAAAAGTTACATAGATATAGGTGATGACTATGCCTTTTGTTGTTGTGTTTATTAAGCCTTCCAAGCATGGAGTGGTGTGGGAATGCAAAGGCTCAATTAGGTCTATGATTGTCCAGAATAGCTGGTTACTTGCATTGTTATTGATATTGTTATTATCATTGTTATGGTCATTGTTATGTTTAGCTTATGAAAGATTGGCCATTGATTTGGTATCATGATCTGAGGTATGATTTTGTCCTAAATCTTGTTTGGATTATAATGAGGCCTTATAATGATATAATGATCTAGGTTGTGCCTCGATATAACCTCATATCCATATATATATATATATATATATATATATATATGATATCTAGCTATATATATCTATGGTGATACCTTATATCCCTTCCTACTTTTGTTCCCATTGTATATTCATTCCTTGGCCTTGTATATCATTATATATATTCTTACTTTGTCCTTTCCTTCATATAATAATCTGGGATATACGTATAGGATTGACATTTATGATTATGGATGTAATAGGATAGTTCATCCTTGATACTTTCTTAACCTTATTATGTTGGTCCATTGGACATGATTAGTATTGGCTATCTTATTATCTCATTAGATTGTTATATGATTATTGGACATTTGGGTATAGTTTTGCCATTTTTTTATATGCTTTGTATATTTGTTTTATCTTTGGAGCTCAGTTGGGAATTGTCTACTGAGTACCATTCGTTAGGCATTCATACTACACTTCTGCAGCTTGTAGATCATAGTACAAGTTATCGTCTTTGATGTGTGTATCATGAGGAGAAGCGATGGTTCGGAGACTTAGAGTTATCTCATGACGTTCAGAGTATTACTTATCTCTTTCTTATGTATTAGACTAGTCTCAACATTATTTTTGGAGAAAAGCTGGATCAGTGTTATTCCTTTGATATTTTATTTTTGTACTTTTATTATATTATAAGCTCTTGTGTTGATACCACCACGTTTTTGGATTTATTTATGTATTTGCACCTTTGTTATACTTATTCCGCATTTTTTCCTTGTTCTATTGAGTAATTCATTACTAGACATTCCGAATGACGGATTTGGCTTGCCTACTGGTGGTGGGTCATAGTAGGCGCCATCATGACCTGAGAAACTGGGTTGTGACACTTGCTTTATATAAATTGTGTTAAGAGCATAATTTTCAAATTTTATAATCAAGACAATTCATCTTGATGATGATGATTTGAAGTTGAATACCTTTGATAAATAGTTGAATCATTGCTAATGAGAACAAAGCTTAAAGTGTTGGTTTGAAATATATTATATTATATATAAAAGTACTTGTATGCATCAAACTAATAAATTATGATTAATTTTCCCTCGAAGATGGTTTTGTCTCCAGAACCACACGTTGTCCATCTAATAATTTTGATATGTATTATACGATTAATGAATATACCATGATGCACAAAGATGGATTCCTCGAAGAAGATGTAGGATGTATGTTAGTTTTCCTAATATAAGGGGTGAGATTATTTGCATATACAAAATATGTAAGAAATTATCATCAGATCCTTATTCAAAAGATAATTCAAGTCAAATGCCAAAAGCATCTCATATTTAAGTTGCAAGTACTCCTATTTTGTGTCTCTAAAGGAAAAAATCTACGCATGCGTGAAGCATGGTAGACCAATCAGTTTCAAATGTAATTATCCTTTAAGAGAATAAGGTGCAAATAATCATTATAAGAAGGAAATGTGCTCTTGAAGAGTCTACGACATTGCACTTCATGAAACCTGATGAGAGGTTCAAGTACCTGAAAATAATGAAGTAATGAGATCTCAAAATTTTATGTCGCATTGTGAACCTATACAAAATGATATATCATCAACTATATCTTTGATACAACATTGGCACAATATTGTGAAAGATTACTAGGATATTAATTCTACATTTATATAAGCATGTTGACGTAAAAATATTTATCAGGTGATATGAAAGGATGCATCTTGGTAAGCATAACACTTATTTGATTTATGGTCCAGACACTTGAAGATGTCACACATGAAATATTGATATTGTCACTTGATAAAATTTATATGAAAAACGTTTTAAAGATTCAAAATGTTTTGAAGAATATAAATGTTTCTGAAAAACTTATTTATCATCCTTACATTGCATAAATTTAAATATTAAAGATCATTGGAACTCTTGTAGAGTTTACAAAGTAATAGATTATTCGCTGACATGAGAAATATACAAAATTGAATTGGTTATGAAGTATCATATCTTTGTGCAATTGATGTACTAAATTTGAGACGATGCTACCTTGTGAAGGGAATTGGTTGTATGTTGAGACGCTTGAGTTAGCTATGTCAACCAAGGCCCATCATTTCAGAATCACGCCATGTCACAGCCGTTGATTCCGCCTTCGTTTGTGTGGGTTAATTCATCTTCGAAGCATCCGAGAGTGATTGAGTAACCTTCAAGGGATGACTTCAAATCAGTGGGTACTGTATGCAGAGGGATTCTATGGAGGCACGTTAGGCCAATAGGTGTGGTCATCGTGCGATGTTGTTTGAGTGGAACCACAAAGTTGGACAATCGGATAGCTGGTGCTCAAATGTCCTTGATTGTGGGGAACCGTCAGTTTGTCAGAAACTCTGTTAGCGGTATGTTGGCAACTATGGTCAGAAGAAAGCATGGACTTGACAAGGACGTCAAGAAAGGTTGGTGAAGTGCATCAGAATCTTGTCAGTCAAATAGCTTTTTCATGCAAAAGCCACGAGCCAGGGTTGTCAACATACAATATCCTCAAGCTTGACATTGCCTTGTGCATGTGCACTTGGCCTTTGCTTCGCCTGAGTAGGGCAACCTTCAATCCTTGGCCTTTGTCTCAAGCGTCTTCCTTAGACATGCCCTTTCATGTCTTATGGCATAGCCAAACATAGCCCACACAACTTGTATCCCACTTCCGTAGCACAGTGTCGTCCAACAACTGTGCGTCTAGGCCAACGGACCCTTGCTCGCTTGGCTGAACCTTGACCAAGCTCACAAGTTAGCTCACGAGTCTCTTGGGGAGAGTATCTCGATTGCTCTATCAGCTTAGAGGCATCCTTACATCACTTAGACAGCCCGCGGGGCATGTCGGTTCATATTGCCAACCTCTAGCCTTGTCGGACGCCCAGCGCTAGTCCACCCGACCCTGCGTTGCCCATAGGGTTTCCGAGCCCTATGAGTACCTTGCGCATTCCTTTGACATGCCAAGGCAGGCCCTTGAGGTTGTCCCTCATGGAAGAACACTTGGGGTGGCCATCTGTCGACACACCCGAGGGAGGCTGGTAGGCTGTCACCATGTATACCCCCCTTATATATGCTTAAAATAAATAATCCCAATGTCCACCACTAGACATCATTTTGCCCGAGAATCATACTGGGCTTAGATCATTCATCCGACCTCCAAATTGGGTGCCGTTTTTTCCTACTCCTTTCTATTGACTTACTTCACACGTCCATGAAGTTTCACCCCATTCCCATACACATGGAATGAGTTATGGCCTTCGGACTAATTAGAAAATTACGATAATTCCACTGGACTTTGGCCAAGTCAAGCCCCTATCCAAACGGACTTCAAATGACCCCAAATTTGGTAATCATACATAAGGTACACTTAATATCAACACTCTAAACCAGAATCCTTATATTCAACTTGTATATCAAAATGGCACGACGCTGACATCGAACACCGTACACGATCCTTACCATGCCTCCGCCCCCTTGGGCTCACACCAAGCCCTCTCCAACTCACCTTTGAACTCTTAGTACATGTAATTCAACATATATAGATGCTTTTTGCCTCATGTTATGCCCCTTTGCCTCATCTTCGACTTCAGCATATTCCCTCAGCACATGCCGCCTGCATAGCTGACAAGGTTGCGGCCTAGTTGGCACGCACAATCCTGGCGGGTGACAGGCCCCAAAACTATGGGGTGTCACACTGTACTAATATTTACTATAGGTATCCATGACATGACCCCCAGCTCTCCCTAATCAATACGACTGAATTATGAAAATGAGATGCTACTTGAACTATGGTTGATTTGAGCCCTCAAATCAAAAGGACTCATCACCTGCTAACTGAAAGTTGCATACTATCTGATCACGATGTGTGGGCTACAATAGGTACCTACATTATGAAACAATATAGTAGGTCAACTCTTTTGGAATGTACTAAGTATGTGGGAGTGAATGCCTCAGTTAAACAATAGCTGAATATTTATATAAACTTTCAAAGAAAGCATGCTCTGTGTAAAAGACTCAGCTTGGGCTTGAAAAAAACAATGACTATAAAATCATAAACAATGAGTAATGAAGAATAAGGATAAACTTTGGGAGCAATAACACTTAGTTCTAAAAGCTTTAGTTGTTACTCTTTCTTTTGGGAGGGTCTTCTAAGCCACATAAACCATGTGAGCTATCATGGAGTCCAACGTCTTACTCACGTTGAGGAGATTTGTTCTACCCTTTCCATCAGAGTAGAACCTTAACTTGAGTGATCACTATACTTAACCCATATTGGGCCTTAAACCTACGGTGGCACGTAGTTCTGTGGCATGCGACCTCGGACTCATACCCAACTCGGTGCTAAATACTACTCTTATGCTACTTATATGATCATACTTTAGGAAATCCACCTTAAAATAGCATTTGGATTTATAGGAAACCAGTTATGCTTCTCTTTTTTTAAATCATGATGAGGATGAACAAATGTGGATTCCATATCTTATCTTAAGATCAAAAGATCAATCTTTGCTTTAAATCTTGGTATAGACTTATCAAAGGAACTTAAGAGCATAATCTTCTTGAAATCTCAAAACTTGTACTTAGGACTTTAATATAAGCTTAAATTCTTAGAATCTCATAACAAAACTTCATGCTCAATAAACATCTTGAAATACTTCAATAATTTCAGTCAAGATAATGAAATTCCAATCGCAATATGAATCTTATAAATTAAAACACGAGCATGTGTAATCTCGATGCACTTAGTTCCATTGAATCTCATGCTCTCTTACATATAAATTTTAACATAATATCATACTTAAAACTCAGTTGAAAATATTTAATCAATATTCAAATCAAACTCATGATAAACAAATTATAATGGAGAATCTTTAAGTCAAAACATAAATAGATGAGAACAAGTATACATTTTAATACTTAAATCACTTTATAAATCCATAAACTCAAAACAAGATAGTTTGAGCATGAACCCTAATTTCAAATCACATAATCTTAAATTTAAAACAAGTTTTGGGAACAAGGATGAAAGTGTATCCTTGTTCATAAACCCCACATACTTTGATTGGAAGAATCCTTGGAGAGAATTTTCAATTTGGAACTTAATTTGTTGATTCTTGAGAGATAACACTTGGATTTTGTTCCTTGGAAGAGGGGAAGGTATTTGGAGTCATTTACTGAATCTTTAGGGTGATGGGAGTGGAAATAATGTGTTTAAAAACCACTTCCAACATTTAGTAGTGATTAGAGACAATTTAGGGATGTGAAAAGACTTCAACGCCTTTGATTTAAGTCAAAGCGGAGCACTTTTGGCACTATGCAATCACCATGTGACGCACAACCAATTGCACACCCTCCAAGTGGGATTCGCATGGCCAATCGCAGAACCTCCATGTGGGAGTCGCATGGCCAATAGCACACCCTTTCCGGTGACCTTTTGTGATTGTCATGCGACGCACGACCTTTGCATGGCCATAACTTTTCGCTCAAGTATCGGATTAAGGTGAAATTGGTATCGTTGGAAAGCTAATTGAATTATCTATCATTTGGAGGGTCTTGAGATAAAAAATTCCAGCTAATTCAAAAGCTATACTCGTCCAAAGTTGACCCTCCTAGAATCGAATACCAAAACTTGGCCGAATCGAAGGCTCTTAGCTCAACTTTGCTCTAAGTGTTTCCTATGAACATTTTTCACCTCACAAGCAATTTTAACACTAGGATAAAGATCACAAAATATGTATTCAAATATAAATCATGGGATTAGATTTACAAACATAGGAAGGACGGTTCGATTACTAGCTAAGAAATACGGAGTGTTACAATGATAGGCTTTTGTACTGCAAAATATATTAATAAACTGAATTTGAAATTCTCCTCACATTGTGTATTTTATTAGAAAGAAGAGGCTTATAGTTATTATTGAGAAACTACATGAACACACTCCAACTATGCTACTATATCAAATTTGACATGCCAAAATCAACGAAACAATCAGATTTTCCAACGCAAGTATTATCATTGGAGGTTGACCAAAGTCAACTCTAGGCCTTAATTTTCAATATCTCATTTAATATCTCAAAATTACACTGAAAGCCTCGGGACCTTAACCAACCATTCTATTAACCCAAAATTGACGTTTAGGATCTGATGGACCTAACGAATTTCCATATGATGCTCTGGTCTTCAAGTGTTGACCAATGTCAACAGTAGCAACTCCAAAACCATTCAAAATAAAAAATAATAATTTTAAAACACAATCAATCACCTATGAAATCGTGTCACCCATTATGACAGATTACAAACACCAAAATACAATTATGAAGAGAAAGAAAATGATCAAAACACACAAAACGAGATTAAAAATAGTTATTTTATATCATCCACACTTTCTTCTTAATATCCAAATATGGTCCCAAATGTGTAACCTTATTTGTTGCTAACCAACAGAATCACATGGTAGTAGTACTTTAATTTAAATTTTTTTTACTACATCAAATAATTTTTTTAACAATTACGATTTCAAAAGGGGAGAAGAAGAAAGGAGGAGGATATATAACAATGGGTATATGCTAGAGTATGTTTATTTCCTAAGGCTTAAAGCAAAATCTTTAATTAAGAATGGGGATTCCAATCATTTATCACAACTTATGTTGGCGAACCATTGCACCCTTAGTTTCACCTTATTTAACATTATTTTACCTGGTAGAAAATTTAGAATTTGTTAGACCATGCAATATGAAATCATGATTTAATTAGAAATCAAGAATTTTGAATCTTACGATTTTATATATTCTCTCCGTTTCATATTTTTTTTCCATGTTGACTTGACAAACGCTTAAGAAAACTTTTACTAGGGGTGTACTTTGCTAGATTTACCTTATACATGATGTTTGAAATTTTAAATTTGACTACTACTATTGTTATGTAGTTATATAAAACTAAGGGTACTATGAAAAAACAAGTGATAAAATTAAATGGACAAGTAAATTGAATCTCTTTTTTTTGGTACAAAAATCAAGTAAAACGAAATGAAGTAATTATATCATAACATTCATGCTGCTGTATAATTTTTGAAACTTATAATTTTAAACATGTCATAGCATTTAAACAGCTGTAAAACTGCCATATAAAGGGACTACAAAAATGTATCCTTTTCGCTAAAAATAAATAAATTTTTAATGTCATCCATATGGTCCTACATATACAACCTTATTTGATGCAAAATGACTAGAATCCACTTGTTAGTGGTCCAAAACGTGCATTCTATTAATGCTTCAATAGACATGTTTTTAACATTCAAGTGAAAAAAATAAATCATTCTTATTAATCCTAGTCACCTACTCTATAATTTGTGAAAAACTGTGGGAACTGGAATAACAAGGGCATTTTGTGTAAGCTAATAATTGTTAATCTTAACGATTGTAGATAAGACAACAAAGTAAAACTACACAAATGATTTCATCATAAAAAGTATAACCAGTGGCAAATCCAAAATTTTTATTTAGGGGGTTCGACATATAAAGAAGTAAGAATATGAAAATTACATTATAAAAGCAAAGTGGACACACACCAAATTTTAACCTACCTATCACATAATTTTAACATTTCTTCCCAATTTTACTTTACGAGTCTTCTTGAAAAAATACTTTTACTTTTACTTTACAGTTTTATTTCTTTATAAATTGTATTTTTTTTCTTCAAATTAACAACCCCTCCCCCCGTCCCTCCAAAAAAAATTTCTTAAAAAGGTGTAAGCACTGAATTATTTATATTATAATTTATATTTATTACTCAATAAAAAATACTGAACAACATTAATAATAATATGTTGAATTATACAATATATTTTAAATGAAAGAGCTATGTAATTCAATAAATAATCTGTAAAAGTTGACAAAACAAGAATTTTGTATATAATATAAAATTAGTCAAATATATCAAGCTAGTTTGAACAAATGTGACATAAAACATATAAAAAGAGATATGCATAGATACGTTTCTAACATTCAAGTGAAAAAAATAAAACATTCTTATTAACCTACTATATAATTTGTGTAAACTTGTAGGAACTGTAAAAATATGGGGGTCATGCACAAGTTAATAATAGTTAATATTAATGATAATAGATTAGACGACAAAAGACTTTATAATACTATGTATAACCTACATATAACAATACTAATATAAAATAAATATTCTAAAGCTATTGAGAGAATAAGTCTCCTCTTAAAGAAAACACTCTAAAAAAAATATATTTAGAATGTTATTGTGTTGTATGTCTGAAAAAATAATTTTTTATTTTTAATTATGAAAGTTTTTTCTTCTCAAAAAAAGATAGTTGTGAAAAAGTTTTTTTCTATCAAATAAATATTTTTCATCAAGAAAAGCAATAAACCTTTTTAAAATACATCACAATTATATATGATGCAGAATCCAAATGTCGCAGAACATAACAAGGCACAATAACCCATAATAAAATCTTGTTGGTGTAAGTTTATCCGTATATACGTTATAAGAATTTCTTAAAGATATTATTTTATTGGTCGTTTACTTTTTTGTTCAAAAAAGAAGGTATACATGTAGGCATCTTTTGTCAAATAGAGCAAATTCTCTTTGTTTTTGAACACCAACTCCTGCTTCATATCACCCTATTTTTCGAATTGAACAGAAAAAAATGACAAAAGTCATCAATTAACATAATACATGATAATATATTAGATTATTTGGAAATCAGATTCAATTGATAATTGGTTCAATAAGAACAAGGAATTTAAAAGTGTTAAAGATTGCAAAGATAACAATTTTATAGATATTGATCAATGTAAGAGCCCTCGTAAGGACTCAATTATACTAGGAGTGTTCTACTAGGAAGTGCATAAATAGTAGATAGGTTTGTGTACTGCAAATTTTATTAATAAACTGAGTTTGAAATTCTCCCCACATTGTGTATTTTCTCAGAAATCCCATGAACACAATTCAACAATGCTACTAGATCAAATTTGACATGCCAAAATCAACAAAACAATCAGATTTCTCAGTACAGGTGTTATCATTGGAAGTTGATCAAAGTCAACTCTAGACCTTAATTTTCAATTTTTCATTTAAAATCTCAAAATTGCACTGAAAATCTCGGGATTTGAACCAACAATTCTACTAAACCAAAATTGATGTTCATGATCTGAGGGAGCTAACGAATTTTCATACAATGCTTAGATATTAGAGTGATGATCAAAGTCAATCGTAGCAACTCCAGAACCATCCAAAGTAAAAATAATAATTTTAAAACACAACCAAACATCTTTGAAATTGTGTCACCTATTCTGACAGGTCACAAACACCAAAATACAATTATGAAGAGGAATAAAATGATCAAAACACGCTAAACAAAATTAAAAATATTTTTTAATATAATCCACACTTTCTTTATAATATCCAAATATGGTCCCAAATGTGTAACCTTATTTGTTGCTGACTGACTGAATTACATGCTAGTAGTACTTGAATTTAAATTTATTTAGTACATCAAATAATGATTTTAACAATTACGATTAAAAAGGGGGAGAAGAATAAAGGATGAGGATATATAACCACGGTTATAAGAGTTCATCCGATATTTATTTTTATTTTGAAGTTTTGATTCTATATCTTATATTTAATTTTATACTATTATTTTAGACGATGCTCTGACAAAGTATTTTTTTTTCAAAGGCCTAAACCAAAATCTTTAATTAAGAATGGGGGATTCCAATTATTTATCACACCTTATGTTGGTGAACAAAAGTAGCGACTCCTGTTTTTTGTTTTCTCCATCTACATTTAACGTTTGGAAAATAATATTTCATTCACATATTGAAAAAGAATAATATTTAAACAACTTATGCAATATTTCTTATGAAAGTTTTCCGAGTGAATCCCTCTTTACCCTCCTAAAATTTAAAATTTGGGAAAAAATATGCCCTCCACATAGTGAAAAAGAACGATAGCCCCTTTATTCAATATTTTCCATGAGATTTTTCTTCTATTTAATAAGTACTTTGATATATTGCCAAATGAAATGAAGCGAAGTGACTAAAGTCGATATAAAAAAAAAATACATTTCAATGCTTCAAAATGATAATTTTACATTCAATGGTGTAATTTACAGCCACATAAATATCTATTTTAAACCACAAACTTTAAAAGTCTTTCTATATATTTTGAATTTCATATCATGTCAAACTACATTATATAAATTCAAACGAAGGGACAGGTGTACCAATGAAATGCTAATGGTCCTAAATGTAAAACCTTGTATTTATTTGTGAGTATACTTATGGTCCAATGGACACGCTATTTAACATTCAAGTGGAAAAAAAAACATTCTTGTGAAAAGTTGTTGGAATTGAAATAATATATAAATCTTGGCGACAATAATTTCATTACTTAATAATATTAGTAATTGTGAGTGAGACTCCATAATTCTAATCTTAGTAATCTAACTCAATTTAACTAAATTGAATTCTTTCATATTAGTATTTGTCCGGACTTTCTTATCATAATTGGTTTTTTCCTTTAGGTATCATAATTGGGTTTCCTTTTAAGAAAAGAAAACATATTCTCCATATTTGGCTAATCCTTATTTTTATAGGAAAAGGTTATAGACTCTATAAATAGAGACTCCTTTCTTCTAATGTTACAGCTTCCACAATGTAGTCCTAGGGGTTTGAGAGTTTCGTTTGGGGGAGACTTTGTGAGACACAAGTATTGCAGTGTCACTTGTGTGAACCTCTTTTTATTCAGAGTAAATTTTGTGAGGTTGTCTCTCTTGACAGATTGCTCATGACACCCAATTATTTGGTCGTAAATTTTGTGAGGTTGTCTCTCTTGACAGTTTGCTCATGACACCCAATTATTTGGTCCTAACATTGTACGTATTTATCAATATATATATATTTTGATCCCAACTTGATACTCTAATTTGTTGTTTAGATTGAAATTCCTTATCCTTAGTAGCTTGTAGATAATTAATTATCCTCATGTCTCTCTCAAATATGTTTGTAATTTCTATCTTTTGTTGTAATGAATCGTGGCAAAAATTGATCAGATGAACCCATTACATACATATAGACCGTAAACGATCGGTTTTCATTAAAATACACACAAACTTAATACAAGATACATGAAGGATTGATGTGTCATAACTTTATTTAATGTGTCAAATGGCTACTATATGCCAAGAACAACATTATAAGTTACCCTTTTAAGAAAGGCAACACCTTATTTAATTTTGTGTGACACTAAATTCATAATCAAACTTCATTACTGGTTGAGAAACTTTTCTTCAAGCAATTCTGCTGTGAGAGTCTTAGCATCCGACCATGTGTAGGGGGGTGCGGATTAAGTGCGATAATTTAACTAGATAATAAATACGTAGGTATTTATTTTTATAATGAATATTATTGATTGGAATAATTTTCATTTTTATTTTCTTGACTTAAGATGTTTTATTAATTCATGTTCTAGATTAGATATTATCGTAATTAGATTATCTAGTGTTTTAGGATCCTCGTTAGTAATATGTAACCGTTTGTATTCTGGGTATAGACTATATAGTTGGGTTTCTATTTCTTTTAATGATTTATTCTTTTCGTAAGATGTATTCATTAATTTGTTTGGTTTATTATTTTATCCTATTGAAATTTTAGCAATTTTTGTGTAGTATTTTATTCTAACTTTGCTATATTCAATGCGTAGGTTTATATCCTTTATCTGACTAACTAGTATTTGTTGTTCATGTATAAGTAATTTTTCATTTGTATTAAATAATTTTTCGTATGTATTAAATAAATTATTACTTGTATCTTCCTTTTCTAAGGTTAATTTTATTTTAAGTAATTTTTCTTCTAGTTGTCTTTTCTCTATTTCAAGTTGATTTTTGTAATTAACTTCTTCATATATCCAATTTTGTCTTTCTCTAATTTTTTTTATATATTCTAACATTTATTTATTCTGAATAATATTCATCTGAATCTAAGTAATATTGATGTTCATAATATATGCGTAAATTTTCTATACTGTTTAATAATTCTTCCTCTTCATAATCTTCTAATTTTTCCCATATTATTTTCTTTATGTCTATAATCTCTATATCTTTAAGTATATATAAAACAAGTATTTTAATATCATCTATCATGCTTTTTCATAATATTTTCTAGTTGTTTGTTTTAGTCTAAGTAATTCTTGCATATTTTCATTAAGAAATTCTATATATTTTATATCTTTATTTTCCATGTATTTGTCTATATTTATTTTCATCTGTTTTTCTAGTAACTGTATGTCTCTCATATTTTTTTCTAAAAATTCTATGTAATTTATCATGGTAAGTATTTGTAAGAGTAGTTAGGTAGGTATGGTATATAATTTACTCTAGTCATGTAATATTTACCAAATGCTTTTTCTAATATGATTTTTCTTATATCTACTACTTTTATATCTTTAAGTGCATACAAAATAAGTATTTTAAATTTATCTACCATTGTATCAGATAAATAATCATTCATTTTCATAAAATTGCTTTTTTCAAAATATTCCCTTCAACCATGTACATAACAAAATATGGTCATTTTAGATTACTATATACTAGATTATTCTTAAATAACATGTTCTTCGGTCACTATTAGCATGGTAATCTGGATATTTTCCCTTAAACAGCGCCTCTACTCTGGTTACTCCCCACCACGGCTTCTTGCCTTATTGGTTTCACCTTTAGGATGGCATAGTTCTTAGGGATTTTTCTCCGTTTCCACTTTGCTAATAAACTTCTTAACATATTATTCTTCGAATAATTCTACTATAAAGTAACTAACATGAATTTATTTTATCATACCATGATTGTTGGAAATTATGAATTTAGCTATTCATAATCATAAATAGATATACCTGTTCGGGTAGGTTTGATATTTCTGAGCTTTGTTCCTCCATAGATTTTTCCATTGAAGTATACCTGTTTTTAATAACTAAGCAAAAATATTTTTTGTAGACAAGAGAGAGTTTTTGTGCTTCAACGCATGAAGGCTTGCCTTGCAATACCTTCAGTTTCCTTCCTTTATAGAACGAAAAAAACTTTACAATCATCTTTACACGTTTTTTAAATGCTAACCTATAAGTCAAAAAGGCTATAAGGTCTAAAAAGGCTACCTAACCTAAAAAGCCTATACATAGCCTTTAAAGGCTAAGAAAAGTCCAAGTCTACATAAATGCTAATTTACAATCTTAACAAATTTACGTAAAGACTAAAAAATCTATAGAATAAATGATCCAATATCTTGTCTTCCGTTGATGCTGTCGTATCTGCTATATCTCAATTATTGCTTCTTCTCTTATCTTTCCAGCTGGCATGCTTATCTTCTTGATTCTTTTATTCTAGCTGAACTTCTGGGACAATATTATCTTCTCCATTACATTTTGAACATTGATGGTCTAGATATTTATGTCCAATTAACTTGCAATATCTGGTTAATAATTCCTCCGAAATAAATTTTTCTTTAATAGCTATGGCGATAGGTTTTTTCTCTGGATTGAGTAAAGTCAAGATCCATTGCCTTACGTCTTCCATATCTGCTTCTCGTAGTTCCGTTGAATTTGAGTATATTATTACATTACCTCTTGAATAATAACTCCATATGGGATTTCTGTTGCGATAGTTATTTGCTAATTCTTGAAGAATCGTAGATAGTCCAATAATTCTCTTATTTGCATAAAAATTTGGTATCTCAATTCTAGGTATTTCGGGTTGTTGAGTAATATCTTCTGGTATAATCATATCTCGGGTCATTCCTATTTTTACAACTTGTATAGGTGATTTAACTTCATCATACAATATCTCTGCTGGTGCCGTATAAAATTTTATAAAAAATAGGTTACCTTTGGTTATTTTTTTAAAAATGTTAAATGAATCATATATTTCTGGTATATTGGATATTTCATTTCCGTCTTGGGTATATATGGTGCTAAGTAGTCCATATTCGTAACAGGTTTTAACTAGACCTGGTTTGGTTTTAGGCAAAGCAATTAGCTTATTGTATCCGGTTAGCTTCTGGGTTATGTAATTTGTATGTGGTTCTTGGATGTTTATAGTTCTGGGGTTGGTATTTAAGAAGGTTTGTATTTTGTAAATATTTTCTATGTATGTTCGGGTTGTATGGTTGTAGTTCTTTTTGTCTTGGTTTAGACTTTCTCGGTATGTGGTGATTTGTGGGGGTATAAACATAGGATCTTTTGGTGTATTTGGAATAAATGGTTTATCAAATAGCTTGTTTAGGTTCATATTTGTATTTTTCCTAACTCCTTTGCTTGTACCTACAGAAGTAAATTGATAAATGTTATGGGTTTTATGGAGTATCCCAACGTCTCCTAGCTCTGGAATTTTAATGTCTTCCGATCGACAGAGCTCTGCACACTGCTGAGTTAGCTGATTTGTAGCTATAGACTTCAGTTTATCTTCATTAGTCTTTAGCTTTTCTATCTCATTACCCATACTGTCCACTTTCATTGAAAGCGTAGTTAGGGTGTTGTGTATTTTTTCTAGAGTATCTTCTTCTATTATGTCAGTCTGTGTAGCTTTGTCTTGATATGTAATCTGCAATAACATTTTTGTTAGTGCTAATTACTTCAATTGTAAATGTAAAATTTAATATATTCAATACTAGTCTCCGAATTTCTTTTGTTGTAACTGAATTTTGTATTTTCTTTGTTAGCCACCAACATACCTGTGCATTATCTGTTCGTACAATAAACTTGTTATATACAATATATGGCTCAAATGCTAATAAACATTTATATAATGAGCATAATTCTTTTCTAGTTATTTCTCATTTTATTTCTGTTTCATTAAATGTACCTGAGTAGTATCTACAGCGGTGTTCTAATTTTTCTTCTTCATATTTATATTTAAGTATTCCTCCATAACTACATTCAATAGCATCTGCTTCTACTATATATATAAATTTTCTATTTTCATCTGGAAATTGTTATTTTGGTAATTCTTTACAAAGTATTTTTATTTTTTGAACTTGTTTTTTATCTTCTTCGTTATAATTATATTCTACATCCTTTTTAAATTTTTTCTGTAAGGGCTTTAGATTTTGTGCTAGTTTTGGTATATATTCTCTTACTTGGTTTACTAATCCTAAAAATGATTGTAATTTCTTTTTTGTATCTAATTCTTCTTTCGAATTTATTATTTTTTGTACTATATGTTGTTGCATTTTTACTCCACTTTTATCTATTTGTATTCCTAAAAATTCTATCTGATTTTTCATAATTTCAGCTTTCTTTTTACTTAAACTTATTCCCGATTTTTCTATTATATCCGTAAATTGTTCCAATAATTTTAAATGTTCTTCTTTGGTCTTTGTATATAATAATATATCGTCTATATATACTATACAATTAGGTAGTTGTTTAAAATAACTATCCATAAAATGTTGATATCTACCTGGTGCATTTTTATATCCAAATGGTAGTACATTCCATTCATAAAATCCTTGTGGTACCGTAAATGCGGTTAATTCCTTAGATTCTTCTTCTAACTTTAGATGGTAAAATCCTGATTTACAATCAAATTTTCTAAAATAATTATATCCTTGTATTTGTCTTATTTTTAATATTTTATTTGGTATTGGGTAATTATAAGTCATTGTTTTTGCATTTAAATTTCTATAATCAATAACCATTCTACTTTTTCCTCTTTTTTGTTCACTATGTTTATTTACTATAAATGCTGGGCTATTATGTTTATTATTACTTTTTTGTATATATCGTTTTTCTAATAATTCTTCTATATGCATTTTAAATTCTTTTAAATCATCAAAATTATATGTTAATGGTTTCTGGGTTATTATGTTATTTTTATCTATTAATTCAATTTTTATAATGGTTTTATGTCTTTCCCATCCTTTTAATGGATCTTCACTATATAATTGTTCTAATTTTCTCTTAATTATTTCTATCTTATTTATTGAAAATATAGTTATTTCTGTTTTATTTATCGAAAATACGACTAGTTCTATTGTATCTTCAGTATTT